>CM076849.1:145205760-145573255 GCA_039519185.1 Astragalus membranaceus | reverse complement strand
TTGAGGTTTGCCCACAGTTTATGGTAAGCGGATTGAGTTCACCGGAAATATAGGCAATCATTCACGGTGATACACTATGTTATCAGGTTTCACGTGGCTATTATTTTAGCTACGATTAAAATGATGTATAATGAACCGTGAGAGTAGTAAGGGGTCTCGATAGGACTCACTAAGATAATGTTTATCTCACCCTTTATATGTTGTGGTTTTTATAGAGAACAGGCAAAGGCGACGAGGCACGGCTACGGTGAAACCTAAAGAAGATGTGAAGCTTTAGTTTAGGGTTAATGTTAATTCCCTGGTTTTCATTGTATTTTCTGTAACATCCTCGGCCCTTTTCTTACTTAGTAGGCTACCCAGCGATGCACTCATGATCTTCTCTACCCCCCATGTAGAGTTTTTGCCTTCAGTGGGAATCGAACCATGTACCCTGAGGCTTAGGTACATGCTCAATGCATTCCCACTACCAATTGATCTACTAAATGTAACACCCCGGTATTTCTTTAACAAAGAAATACCTAAATATACAATTTGGTTTACATCAGAGTATAAAAATTCCTGTTCAGATATAAATCCTTACAAGAAACAGCGGAAACTATGGAATAACATTATACAAGTTCGAGTCATAAGACCGAATACAGAGGCTACATCAAAGAAATCTAAAACATGGATGGAAGATCACATCTCCAACTTCTCCTCGAGCCTGAAACTAACCGTGCCGCCTGCTATCCTTATATCCTGTTCTCTGTAAAAACAAAAACAATGATTGGGTGAGACAACTTGTCTCAGTGAGTTCTACCGTGCCCCCTCACTAACACTCAGTTCAATTATTAAACCGTTACAACATATTTATTAGAGTAGCAATGTCCAAACAATAATTGAAACGCCGACTGTGCAATAACCACGACTCCCGGCGAAACATGAGGAAACTTAGCATAAACCGGCTGTGCAAGAACCACGACTCCCGATAACCCACGAATTGACCACGCCAAAACGTATACAAGGCCTAGGGTGAGGGCTCATGACTTCCCTTCTAGTATGCTACTTGTCGGGTCGTCACCCAACGTGATACATAATAAAATATATATCGTGTCCGCACTGGACCTTATCTTAAGTTCTAGGCATTCTAAAACCATAGTGGACTTATAACCCGTTTGGATGAATTCAAAGTTAGACATCCGGTTAGTTTAGTCAAAACATGTCTCACACGCGTACTATGTTTCTGGTTTTCGGTTCAATTAACCTTCACGACTCTTTTTCAAAAACTCAAGTTGAACATGCTTAAAACGGAGTTTTTATTAGGTTAATTATGTCACAAATAATTGGGAAGGATATTAGAAGTGGTTTGGAATCAATCGGAGCGACGAAACGAGAAATCAGAAGCCGGAAATAGAACCCCACGCACGGTCCTGCCCAGGGGCGCACGACCCGTGTGTGATGCACCTTAAACCATCCAGTCAATCCGAAGGGAGGGCACGGTCCGTGCCCAGGGGCGCACGATCCGTGCGTCCTGTATTATTTCACAATTTTGCCAAACCGAAGCAGGTGCACGGTCCGTGCCCAGGGGTGCACGATCCATGCGTCCTGTTCTATTACAGAACTTGCACAGATTTTACCGATTCGTTTCTCCAATCGTTCCCAATTCGATTCCTAATCTCATCCCACCTGAAATACAGAAAATCCAGGCAATTCCAGACTATATATCCAGTTCATAAATTATATAACATAAATATAGATTCTAAGGAAAAACCGTAAAACGCAATAATTTTAATAAAACGGTTTTCGGTTCTTAAACATTTCGAAATCAGTATTTTGTCTTAGGACTGGAAACAACATAATTTCCAAAAACAATATTCCCTAATCGTGAGTAGAACTCACCGGTTTGACGAGTCCCGAGAAGTCGCGTCCTCGCTCGAACAACCGAACCGTTAACCATTCGAACAATCCCCGTAATCACGAACATGCTCCGAATGTCTCCGTGACCGGACTCTGCAACCAACGTTCCTCTTGCTACTGACCTCCTTTACGGTATATGGAAATGGTGTCTCTCGCAATCTTGTCGCCTCGAATCCTCAATTTGACGAATAAACATTTTCAGCTCTCCTTTCAGTTTCCCAGCAACAGTTGGCAGACTTGTAGCTGCCATATCTATGGCAATTCGCAACCAAACCCCTTCAAATCAGTGCCCATTGTGAAGATAATTTCGTCTACTTTCTGATGAAGAAAGATTCACACAGCATGCAACCAGTAGTTTGGGAGATATCACGGAAACAAGGTGACTGATCCAATACCGTATCTGATTCTCACTCGAAACTTTAGTACACGATATCACCCTCATTTTCCAATGGAATCCGACGGTTCTTGTGCTCATTTTTAAGAATTTTGTGTCTAGATTCTTAATTGAGCAAGAATGAACATAAACGAGGTCTGTGGAGTGAGATTAATCGAAATTACCAGAGCTATTTAAAACGGGTTTGAGGCAGATTTGGCTATGAGTTGTTAACTTCCCCTCCCTTCACCATCAACCACGACATGGAGCTTCTATAACCCTCCAAACAGCCCCTGGTTGCAATGTGGTTCCCAAAACGTGCTAATCCACTTCAATATCTGACATGCAACCCCATCATGGCTTCTAGGAATCACTTTGACCACATGCACTTCAACATTCAACTCCAACAACTGGAAATGTGCTTTCAAATTCTGACTTGAGTGCCTAAAGCTGAATTGAAATCTCCCAATCTTCATTTATCAGCTGCAATCGCCACATGCAACATCCCTAAGCCCTCATTTCAGTTCAATCTTTACATGCAAGGTCAAATTCGAAGAGTTGGTGAAGATAGCCTACAACTATGTTTTCTTGATGATATGGTGAAGAGGATTTCTTAAGGAATAAAGATGAGTGTGCTGAAATCCAGTATATATTCTAGTTTAGTGAGCTTTAAGAATGATGAGTTCAGATGGTGGTTGAAGTAGGGAATGAAAATTCGATTAATGATGAAGTCGAGTGGATTTTGGGGGAGTTCTCACCTTCTTTTCTTTCTCTTTTTCTTTCCCAAAGTTTCTGTTTTCCCCCCCTTTCACCTTGGTTCTGAAGTGTGGCAAAAGGACCAGCTGGGAGAGTGTGTAGGGGTTGAGGGTTAAGTGGTAGGGAAATGGCCAAAATGCCCTTGGCTTCCAAATCCCCATTTAATCCATCAAGTACTTACCAATTTATGTGACTTTGGAATTTCAATACCATTCTCATGATCCTACTATGACTAGAACTCAATTCGTATCATTGGATGATACATCTTCGAGGTGAGGCGAAATGACGATTTTTACCCTTTTTCTCAATTTCTCAAAGCGATGCACACAATCCGAATAAATTGCGTGTACTTCATATGCTTGAGCGAATAAACATTGTTTTCACAATCATCAATCCATGACCCGATTTATCCTCAAATGGAATAATAAATCATTAGTTAATTTCGTAAACCGAAATTAACAAAAACTAGGGATGTTACATTTTCGATGTTATGACTTGTATTGATATTAGAAGTTATAAATCGTTTCCTATTTCTGTATTGGATATTGAATACTAGGATGATGGGAGGTTTATTTATTGTTATGAGGGATCGCTTGATGAGTTTTATCAAGTTTTTAGTTTGTGTTCAATATCTAAAGACAGGAAGTTATCTCTAATGTATGCTATGCTGTATATCTTGGTATTTCCTATGTAAGAAAAACCGGGGTGTTACAGTTTCTGTATCATATCAATCTAATATTCTAACGGGCTGATTTTTATTTTTGTTAATTGTTCAACGTGGGTGAATACTTACATTTGTATTAAATTTTCTCGTAACAAATATGATTGATCTTAATTAATAGAATAAAGGTGAATTGAAATCTGAAAAATAAAAATAGAACAAAAGTGGCGAAAGTTCAACTTGAATAACTTTCGGTTTTTTAATTTATTATTTAATTATCATTTTTAATGAGTTACGTTATTTGGCACGAGAGATTTGCTATACGAATTGTCAGAATGTGTATGTGGCGTAAATATAAACAATTAGCTACTGGAAAAAAAAAGGATATCTCACCCAACACCACTTGGTTCCGCACATTTCTTATTCATACTAAACAACATTTCTCTTTTTTAATTTCTATATTAGCACAATAGAATATTTTTCTTTTTAATACACATTAACTGAATAACCATTTTAATTAAGATCAATCATATTTGTTATGAGAAAAAGTTATGCCAAATGTAGAAATTCACACATGTCGAACAATCATAAAACCAGAAAGCTCGTGTTTTGACATACATCATTGGGTAAAAGGTAAACGAAAGACATTGCTTTATTATCGGTCGTTCTTCACATTTAGTTTCGTGTCATCCATCAATTTTCTTTAATTACCTGTGAAAAGACAAAAGACGTAAACGAATATTTTAAAAAAGATAAAAGACGTAAATGAACATTTTCAAAAAGATAAAGGTCGAAAACGAAAAACAGGAAACAAATTAACAATCACTTACTAAACGAATATTTTAAAAAAGATAAATGACGAAAACGAAAAAACATATAATGGTCTAATAGCACAGTCAACTGTTTAAGTGGCCACTTAACGAAAGAACCATTCTAAACCATTTTGAAAAGATAAACAACGTAACGAACCTTTAAAAAATAAAGTACGTAAACGAGAAAAAGGTAAAGATAAAAACCAAGTCTATTTTAGCCTAATTCTAATTAACGATAGTTGAGGGTTTCTGTAACATATCAATCTAATATACTAACGGACTGATTTTTATTTCTGTTAAACTTCTAAAGGAATGATAATGATAGCCTTCGTTTTTGAAAAAAATAAGGTAATGATAACTTTCTTAATTTACAAGTATATGCCAATATCTTTTTAAGAAAAATGATAATATGCCAATATCTGTATGGTAAAAGAACGTATACATGCCAATATCTAGAAAAAAAATGCAATAAAGCCTATAAACAACATTTTGGAATGTATTAATTATCATATCTACACTTATGTAAAATTATAAACGGTATAAATTAGCATAAAATTTAATTTATATATACATACAATATACAAGTTTTTACGACCACAACCAGTCACAACCCAGAGCGTGGGGTTCAGCGGTTGGGGCTAAACCTCCCTTAATCAATGGTCGGGGGTTCGATCCCCGCCTTGGGTATGGAGCAACGTTAAAACTCTGGGCCAGCTGTCCTGCCCCTCGAGGCACCCAATGAGCGAGAGATTAGTCACTGCTGTCCGTGCGATGGATACCCGGGTTTACCCAAAAAAAAACCACAACCAGTCACAGTTCATAGAATGGTTGGTTATCAATTGACTTGTTGATGGTTACCAATTGACTAATTTATTTTTAATGATGTGTCAACCTTTTTTTTAACCTTTAATTAGTAGATAGTGTAAAACGGACTTTACGTAGAGCGCTCCTCTCCCCACCACCGCAGCCCCAACCCTCTCCCTGCTGCGGCGCCGCGCCAATAGGGCTCCCGCAAGCGCCGTCGTGGCCATCATGGCCTGCTGGTCCGATGATCTGCTGCAGCTCCGGTCATGGGGCTTCGCTGCGGATCCGCCCCTTGCTTCCTCGTCTTCTCTGCAGGTGGGCCGAAAGGGGGATCTTCTCTCCTTGCGCCATCCCAGCGCCAACATCAACAAGAGGATCTCCCTCACGTGATGGTCTTCTATTTCCAGAGGTGGCAATGGGTGACATGTTTCAAGTGACTCGAAGCTCTTGCTATGGGATCCGGTGGTCCTACTCTCGGAGCATCAGTCAACAGTGGTCAATCAGTGAGCAAGGTTCAATTGGATGCATCAGTCGCTCCTCAGCCCTCTGATGCTGCTCGATCTGTGAGTGGCGTTAAAAGAAAATCTTTTTCTGACGCGCTGAAAGGTATCACTCAAACCCCTAAATCCTTTGCAGATTTCGATTACAGGCCGAAAACTTGTTTAAAAGGGGATGTTCTTGCGGTTAAAAGATGAATCTATCAGGCTAGCATTGCTGAATGCGTTAATCTATTACATGGTAGAATTATTTTGTCCAAAGGAGATAAACCTTATCAGATTAAAGAATTAAAGGAGAAATTGTCTAATATGTGGAATATTTCTGCTGATTGGTCTCTGGTTTTTGCTTGGTAAGGGATTTTTTGAATTCTCTTTTGTATCCAATGATGACTTTAGGCGTGTTTGGTCGCTTGGATCTCGTAATCTACATCCGGGTGTGCTGCGTCTGTTTGCCTGGAGGCCTGATTTTGATCCTCTTTCTGCAAAACAAACCAATGCTCAGTGTTGGGTTAGACTTCAATGTCTTTCCCGGAATATTGGAGGTCAAAAATTTTGTTTGAGATTAGTGGTAGCCTAGGAGCTCCTGTTGCCTTGGATGAAGCCACTATGAAGAGTGTAACACCCCATTTCTACTCGGTAAAATAATGCAAAATCAGAGTTCATAAAAAATCTTTTTCAACAAACAATGGAGTGCCACATTTGCTTCGTGAAAACAATAGACGGGTTAATTCGCTTTTGAAAACAGATACATAGCACTTTCGATGAACCGATAAAACAACCTTTTAGTCTTCAAAATAATTCCTCTTTAATTACTACGCAGCGGATTCATAACAAGTTAATTCAAATAGACGTGGCGTCTTAACAACTCAAAAACAACGACGTAACAACTTAAAGTTTCAACAACGAAATAACATAGCAACAATATTAAAACGTGTTCATTCCCCCGAGTGTTACATATCAGAGCGACGACACCGACTCGATCAAACGAAGGTGAACAGCCTTCATTCGTGATTACCTGCACGTTACCAACATCGGGGTAACATTCAAACAGAAGGGTGTGAGATTCGCACTATATATAATCAGACATATGAAAGACAATATGTAATTCAGGTCATAGCATCAATTCATCATTTAACAGCAGTCAACATCATCTCAATCACATAGGTATGCAACATGGATGCGGAATGTGACTCAACTCAGGGCCACCGCCCTATAATGCATGTGGTACCATAATCCAGCCAATAAATAGGGGCATCAACATCGTAACATCATTTCATCATAATTTTCCAGTCCAGGCCATCGTGTTTTGAGCATAGCTCCATCGTAAAAATATGCTATGTATGCGACGCTATGTAAATGAACAACCAATAAACAACGATTACATAGCAACGCAACAACATCGGAGATCATCATTGGCCATAGGCCTACAGCATACCACCTGCCAATAATTAGAGGCTATTCAACTTGGTACACCATCATCAACTATAATTAGCAACTTAGCAACTTTCAACATTTTTGGCAACACATCAACAATTTAGCAACTTCCAACATTTTTGGCAACACATCAATAATTTAGCAACTTCCTACATTTTGGCAACTTTGGGCCTAATTACATATTCAACATCAACACATCATTCCAAGCATCAAATGTGAAATTCACGTTTGGGCAGCCAAACTGGCGCCCTTGGCGCCCATGGCGCCCAGCAACACAATCGGGCAGCCAAACTGGCGCCATTGGCGCCTAGCAACACATCGGCAGCCAAACTGGCGCCCTTGGCGCCCACAGCGCCAAAACACAACACAGCAACAAGGCAGTCAGGTTTTTGGCGCCCATGGCCCACATCGCCAGACACAGCAACAAGGCAGCCAAATTTTGGCACCCATGGCGCCCCTGCGCCAGAACACAGCAAGCAACAACAGAAATCGAGCAGCCAATCTTGCGCCCATGCGCGCCAGAACCAGCAACGGGCAGCCAGACATGGCGCCCATGCGCCAGGAACACAACAACATCACAATTGGCGCCCATGGCGCCCAGGACAGAACAACAACCGGGCGGCCAGGTTTTGGCGCCCATGCGCCCGGAACCTGCAAGACAGCAACACACAGGCAGCAAGATGGCGCCCATGGCGCCCAGCAATATTTCAGGAACGGCGCCCATGCGCCCAGGCAACAGAACACGCATAGAATGGCGCCCAGCAACATCAAACACGGGACGGCGCCCATGGAACCCTGCGGCAGAATCCAAAACGGCGCCCATGGCGCCCATGCACAGAATTTTGGTTCCAAAACATCAACGAGCATGATCACACATCGTCAAATGGCAACAATCATCATCAATCGAAATTAACATCATCATTTAAAGTTCAATACCTACAACTAGGGTTTTCTAAACTTAATAACACCTAGGGTTCCATAACCTTCCTACATTGAGCCATTCATACACCCAATTATAGAGATAGAACCCCACCCTTACCTTAGCCTTGAAGAATTCGAAGTCTTTGGCTTGCCCTAGCTCTCTCTCCTTTCTTCGCGCCGTCCTCTCTCTTCTCTTCTCTCAAATTCTTATTTTTTGTTCCTTCTAAATAAGCAAAACCCTAAATAATGCCTATTTATACTTTAGTTAATTTTATGGGCTTTTTCCTTAGCTAATTCGAATTACATCATGGGCCTCCCTAATACTTCTCATTTACTACTCCCAACCCTAAAAATAGGCCCACATATACTAGCATTATTATTATTTTATATTTTTTTCTACCAATTAAATTCCCAAACAATTCAATTAAATAATTAATTAAATTTTGGGGCATTACAACTCTCCCCCTTAGAATATTTTCGTCCTCGAAAATTTACCTGATTCGAACAACTCTGGATAAGACTCCCGCATCTTGCTTTCCAACTCCCACGTCATGCTTTCTCCGGCAGCTCCCAACCAGACTACTTTCACCAAAGCGATCTCCTTGCCTCTTAGAGTCTTCACCTCATGATCCTTGATACGCACAGGCATCGTCTCCACAGTGAGATTATCCCGTACTCGCACATCATTCATATGAATTACATGAGATGGATCCGAAATATACTTTCGAAGTTGCGACACATGAAACACATCATGCAAATTCGAAAGATTAGGCGGTAAGGGCCACCCTGTAAGCAACATTTCCAACTCTTTCCGAAATCTGATACGGACCGATAAAACGAGGCGTGAGCTTCTTAGACTTCAAAGCGCGTCCCACACCGGTCACCGGAGTGACTCTCAAAAACACATGCTCACCTGCTTGAAATTCTAAATTCTTTCTCCGCTTATCACGGTAACTCTTCTGTCTACTTTGCGAAGCTTTCATCTTCTCCCGAATCAATCTCACCTTCTCAGTAGTCTCTCGAACAATTTCAGGTCCAAGTACTACACTTTCTCCAGATTCATACCAACAAAAAGGAGTCCTACATCTCCGACCATACAACGCTTCAAAAGGTTCCATCCCAATACTAGAATGGTAACTGTTATTATAAGTGAACTCTATCAACGAAAGGTATGCATCCCACGAACCTCCTTGCTCCAGAACACAAGCCCTCAACAAATCCTCCAGCGACTTAATAGTCCTCTCTGACTGACCATCCGTCTGAGGGTGATACGCCAAACTCAATCTCAGCTTAGAACCCAACTCCGTTTGCAAACTCTTCCAAAAATCAGACGTAAACCTCGGATCCCTATCCGAAACGACACATAGAGGAACACCATGCAGCTTTACAATCTCTCGGATATAAATCTCTGCCAACTTCGGTACTGGATACGTGATGTTAATAGGAACAAAACGAGTCGACTTCGTTAGCCTATCAACAATCACCCAAATCGCATCATGACCTCTTGCGGTATTAGGCAATCCCGTCACAAAGTCCATTGAAATACTATCCCATTTCCATTCTGGAACCTCTAACGGTTGCATCAACCCTGCAGGCTTCTGATGTTCAACTTTAGACTTCTGACAAGTTAAACACGCATACACAAACTGCGCTACATCACGCTTCATCCCTTGCCCCCAAAACTGTAACACCCCTTTTCTACCCGGAAAATTTTTGACAAAAATCAGAGTTTCAAAAAAACGTTTTTCGCTACACCCACAAGGGATGCCACATTTACACCAATAAACTTCACATGTCAATAAATAAAGCTTCACCATTAAAATAGTGCGACACATAGGCTGTCATAACATCACCAAGCAGCGGAATAAAATCAAGGTTCAATTGAATAATTATAACATCACCATAAAACTTCAGAAATTAAATATTAAAGACATCTAATAAAAACTAGCGTTCATCCCCCCCGAGTGCTACGTATCAGAGCGCGACAACCGACTCAACTAGCGAAGGTAGACATGCCTTCACTCGCAATCACCTGCACGTTACCAACATAGGGGTAACATTCAAACACAAGGGGTGAGATATCTAACATTATAATAGCATATATGATAGGCAATATGCTAGAGTTACGACAACTATATCAACCGCTTCACAACAACATCAAATTACAAATCACCAAGAATTATCACCAACATCATGAGTAAGTATATGAGATGCAACCCACACCAACGGGTATATGCATGTGGTACCAATCACCAATAAAGTAGCCAATAAGGGCATCATCACCTGTATGAGCATCACCATCATCACCTATAGCTCCAAGGCCGAAGCCATCATCACCCAAATAATGCATATGCAATATATGCGATATATGTGACACCATGAACAATGCACCAGAGACAATTAACAACAACAGACATTTAATTGACACAACATCACCAATATCAGCAAGTGGTCATAGACCCATCACCTATCACCGTAGCCCATAAAATAGGCACATCACCTGTTTTTTCATCACCAATAGCACCAACAATACCAACACCTATAGGGCAGTCTAACGATTTGACCGTAAATATCAACAAACACCGACACCAAAGACGCCAATGGATTTACAACATCAATGGCAACAACAAGTTTGCAACACCGAGAACGACGACAATTTACGACACTAGGAACAATACCAATTTACGGCAAACAACGACAATAGCTTTTAAAAACAGCAACTTAGAAATGGAGACAGCAACAGTGATTTTTCGTAAAAACAGCAGCATAAAAATGGTGGCATGAACAGTGATTTTCCATAAAAACAGCAACATGAAAACAGTGACAGCAACAGTGACTTTTCCAACAAAACAGCAACATTTGTTCGCTGTGACAGCAACAACAATTTTTAGAAAAACGGCACATTTGTTCACTGTGACAACAACAGAAATTTTTAGAAAAACAGCAACATTGTTCACTGTGACAGCAACAGCAATTTTTAGAAAAACAACAACATTTATTCACTGTGACAGCAACATTATTTTAGAAAAACAGCAACATTATTTTAGAAAAATAGCAACATTATTTTAGAAAAACAGCAACATTATTTTAGAAAAACAGCAACATCAACAAGACAGAAACTGGCGCCCAGCAACAGGGCGCCAAGTGAGACAGCAGTACAACAAGAAACTGGCGCCCAGCAGCAGGGCGCCTAGCAGGCAACAACAACAACAGAAACTGGTGCCCAGCAACAGGGCGCCAAGAGCATCAGCAACAGAACAGGAATTGGCGCCCAGCAGCAGGGCGCCAAGTGCAACAGCGACACAACCAGACATGGTGCCCAGGGGCAGGGCGCCTAGCACAGCAGCAACAAAATCAGATATGGCGCCCAAGGACAGGGCGCCTAGCGCAACAATGGCAACAACAGACTTGGCGCCCAGGAGCAGGGCGCCTGGCACAACAGAGGCAACACCAGACTTGGCCCCCAGCAATAGGGCACCTAGGACATCAGCAACATAGGCAGGCAAACCGCAACAGCAGAACATGGGACATCACTGGGCGCCCTTCACAGCAACAGAGAACCGCACCAGACTACACTGGGCGCCTAGGGCGCCAACTCCAGCAACCCAGACAGCATCACTGGGCGCCTAGGGCGCCACTTCCAGCAACAACAACAACAGGACATCATGACTGGGCGCCCAGGGCGCCAAAATCAGCAACCGCAGCAACACTGGCTCGGCGCCCAGCAACAGGGCGCCTCCAGCAGGAACCAAACGCAACACAGACACGACGCCCAGGAGCAGGGCGCCGTTTCCAGCAACCAAAACAACAACATCAAATCGCACCAAACACCAAACACCAAATTTCACCATGATCAACCAATAGCAATCATTATGCATACATTCTAACATCGCCAAGTAAACACCAAGCAAAATCAAAGGGGCAACCTAGCGCCTAACCCCCACATAAATCCCCATCATACACCCTATTATAAAGTAGAACCCACCCTTACCTTAGATTGACCGAACACGAGATCCTCTTGCACGAAAGCTCCAAAGAACCACAGCAACAGAGTTCCTCTCCTCTTCCTCCTTGGTGCGCCGTCCCTCTCTTCTCCTCTCTTCGCAATTCTCTCTTTTCTTTTGTTTTTCGCCAACAATGCGCAAATGATCCCAAAACCCTAGCTAGGCTCTCACTCATGCGCCCATGCCTTGGGCTCTTGGATCACGGGCCCCTGTCTACTACTCAGCTAATCACTAGACACCACTCCCTGATTTAAATAAAACACCTTATAATTATTTTAATACAACTATACTAATAAAATACCTAAATAATTTAATTAAATAAATAATTAAACTATTTGGGCGTTACAACTCTCCCCCACTTAAAATATTTCGTCCTCGAAATTTACCTGATTCGAACAGCTCGGGATAGGATTCCCGCATCTTCTCTCCAGCTCCCACGTCATGCTCTCTCCGGCAGCTCCTAGCCATACTACCTTCACCAGCGCAATCTCCTTGCCTCTTAAAACTTTCACCTCATGTCCTTCGATCCGTACAGGCATCGCCTCCACCGTGAGATTATCCCGTACCTCCACATCATCCATGCGGATCACATGAGATGGATCCGAATTATACTTCCGAAGTTGCGACACATGAAACACGTCATGCAAATTCGAAAGGTTAGGCGGTAAAGCCACTCTATATGCAACATTTCCGACTCTCTCTGAATTCTGATAAGGACCAATTGTAATACCCTAATTTTGTTCTATCCAAGAATAAGAAATTTTATTTATTTTTAATAAAAAATAATTATTTTATTTTCATGCCATGTTTTATTTTATTTTAGTTTGCTACAAGTTTTAATCTTTAAAAAAATAATAATTAAGAGTATCAAAATAAAATAGGCAAAGGAGCATATGAGGGGGTCTGTAAAAAAAAATATATAGAGGTGCCATTAGGATTGGGCCATCTAAAGCCCACTCCTCCACCAAACCTTAACCCAATTCGCCTAACCCATGTCCAAAACCTAACCCATATCCAACCCATAACCCTTAACCCAACTCACCAAAACCCTAAAAATCCCTCCTCTTCTAACCCTAATTCGACCCCACCCCCTTAACCCTAAAATGTGTCTACATTCACTCTCCCCCCTAGCCCTAAAAATCATCCACATTCATCCCCTCTCTCCTCCCTAAAAATTCGGCCACCTTTCCCCTTATTCCTCCTTGGAACTCACAATCCCACTTCCACACACTTCCCACTTCCCCACATCGCCTTTCCCCATACACTCCACCCTTCCCATCACTCTCCCCAACGGCTCTCTCTCCCTTGTTCCACGCCTCCCTTTCTCTCTCCCTCACACATCACTCAACCCACTCTCACACACTCACTCTCACTTCACACACTCAACCCTTCCCCCCCCCCCCCTACGGCCTCTCTCTCTCTCTCATACACCCCTCCATCTCCTTTCCCTTACACAACCTCCAAAACACATCACCTCCACTACCCACATCAAGCCCTAGCCGTCCACCCTCCCTTCTCCATCTCCACACGTTTTCCTTTCACATCCTCTCACGAAATCACCATTTTTGGTGCTTCTTTCTCTCCTTTCTCACGAAATAGCCATCTTTGGGCATCACCACACAAGAGACCGTTGGTCCCCCCCAAAGCTCACGGATTCATCCAAGGGAACATGTTTTCCATTTCGTTTTTCTCAAGGTTAGCACACAAACGGATATATACACAAGGTTTAGTGAAAAAAAACAAAAGACAAAGCACACCACTACGATTTCGGTTTTGTTAGTATAAATAGGGTTTCGGTTTTGAGGTAAGGGGAGGGTTTTTTTGAGAGAAAAGGGAGAAGAGGCCGAAGTCTTGGAAGATTCAGGAGCAAGAGGAAGCAAAAGCGGATCTAGAGAAGTTCTTGTGAGAGAGAGATTATTTTTCGTTTTTCTCCTCTACTAAAATTTTCATAGTTTCATTTTTGTTGTTATTGGTGGTAAAGTCTCACCAAAAGGTTCATTACTCAAGGTTGGTTTAGTATTCACTCTTAAATTTCTTGTTTTATCTTATGATCTTTGCATCTCTATTTTGATCAATGTAAATTTGTTGTCTCATAAATCCTTTTTGTTCATCTTCACGCATATGGTGTTTTTTTTTTGAGATTTTGAGAGATTGAATGTTAGACTTTTTTTTAATAGAAGAATACAAAATGCTTTATATTTTGATGCTCTTGTTGTTTTAAAATAAGAATAGTTCAAATTGATTGCCTATCCTTGAATGTCATGTTTCTCTTTGAAGAAATGTAGCAATGTCTTTTTATCAACAATAATAATTGTCATCAAAATAATAGCAATAAGAAATATAGCAATTTTTCTTCTAATATCAAAAAGGATTAGGTATCAAAAGAATCAAAAAAGGATTTAAGGTAAAATGTTTCTTTAAATAATTAATAGATCTCTTTTATACCAAATGCCAACAAAAAAACACTTCACAAAAAAATCATTTTTCGGAAAAACTCAAGAAAAACGTTTCCTAGTAACTAATAAAAGAGGGTATAGTCAAGACATTTCTTTTGTTATCATTAAATAAACAAGTAAACTAATTTTTATGTTTTTTCTCTTATTTATTTATTTATTCGTATTTTTTTTTATTATTTAACCAAAAATTATTTCAACCAAAAAATGAAAACAAAAGAACTCTAAAAACAAAAAAACATTTCCTAGTAATTAATAAAAGAGGGGGTAGTCAACACATTTCTTTTACTATTATTAAGTAAACAAATAAACAGTTTTTTTTTATATTTTTCTTTTATTTATTTATTTATTCTTTGTTTTAATCAAAAATTAACAAAAAAAAAAGGGACCAAAAAACTTTTCCTTAGTAAAAAAGAGTGGTAAGTAAAACATTTTTTTAAAAAGAAAAAAAACAAGTAAACTGTTATTTACACCCCCCCCAGGTTCAAGCATAAAGCCATTTTTTGTCACTTAAGCCCAGTTTCGCTAGCTGGGCCTTCCCATGCGAACTGGGCTTTCTTTTTCCCACACCCCCTAATTTTGATAACTTAACCCCCTTGAAAGAGCCCAGTTTTTACACAGCCCATTGGAACAATTTCCTGATTTCTGCACCCCCTTTTTAAAATGCAACCTTCCTCGCTGTTTACACCCCATTTTTAATAATACAGCCCTCCTTTTATTTGCACCCCCATTTTACTATTGCATCCACTATTTCTCCTTTAAGAAAAAATATATTTCCTTTCCCTAAATAAATATTTTCTGACATCAAAAACAAATATTTTCAAACGTCGAAACCAACGAAAACACTCTTCAAAAACAAATCTTTTCAAACGTCGAAATCAAAATTAATCATCACTAATGATCACTCGCGCCGTTGCCGTTTGATTGTGGGTGATGATTTCATTCCTGTGGGAGCTAGTAGTGTGGCCACTCTAAACCGTTGTTGTTTGGTCCTCACAAACGCTCTCCTTCAATTGCGAAAACCTTTTCAATGCTCAAAATAAAAACCGATTATCATTAATCATCACTCGCGCCGTTGCCGTTTGGTCGCTAATGATGATTCATTTTCATAAGAGTTAGTAGCGCGACCACTCCAAACCATTGTTGTTTGGTCACTGCGAACGCTCAACCCCTTTGCGAAAAACTCCAAAAAGATTAAAAAAACAAAACCTTTTCACACAACCAGAACTACGTAGCTTTGAATTCTCCATCGCACCGGGAGATACGTAGGAGCGGATATCCTCCGTCAAGCACACTAAACTAAAAACTTTTTTTTCTTTCTCTAAAAAAAAAACAACAAACACTTTTTGCCAAAAATAAAAATTTTCATTAAGTCTTTTCATTCGCTTTTCGAAAAAGGGCAAATTTAAGTATTTTCCAAATCCGCACTTAAAACCACACTTTTAATTAAAGGTTCCCTTTCGGTAGAAAGGAGGCATAGGGTGCTAAAACCTTCCCTATGCCTAACCGACCCCCGAACCCAAATTTTCCGGTTTACCAAAAGGCCATCCGCTTTCCAAAAGGTTTTTCTTCAATATTTTCCTTATAAAAAATATTGGTGGCGACTTCATTGATTTTCAAAAAGTTGTAAACGAAGAAAGATTCCCTCAGGGACTTTTTCGGGCGCAACAGCTGGCGACTTCACTGGGGAGTTTTCTTTTTTAAGTGGGTCAAGCCTAATTAATTAAATGTGTGGTTTAGCGTGCTATCGATGTGATTTGGATACTTTGTTACTTATATCCCTTTTCGGTTTGCTCTTCTTGTCATGTTGCGTGCATGTACATTTATTTTCTCTCCTTTCATGTTTATTTTTCCTCGTCTTTGCTTATGTGCTTAGTACCCTCATGCTTTTCCTCCCCATCTTGTTATGTTCCTCTCTTCTTGGCCCCCTTTTTCGAGGAAAGCAAAGCACTTGATTATTGTTGAAACCCTAGGCTAGCTAATTTGATATTGAACCCTAGTGTAGACAACATGTTATCGCTTGCTATTGTTTGGACTGTTCTAGGTTTTCCTTCGCAGGTGGGGTATATGTGGGTAGTTTTAGGCGGTATGTCCCCGCTACACACACTCACCCCCTTATGATTATGAGCTTTGAGAGAGGCCTAAAACCCAAGGTCTGAAAAACACCTAGGAGAGTGGAAACGAGTAGTGACTGCCAATTGGACCGATGTCCTTCTGCTCTCACGAAAGTTTCAGCCAGAGTATGCTCTTTTATGGTACCTCACACCAGATGGCATTCCATCGTTGTGGGTGTTATCATGAGAGAGATTTAGCTCTGGTAGCCTTTGCGAGGGAGTGAATAGAGCCACATGGGAGGATTACCCTTTAAATTGCCCTAGATTGTAGGTCTCACCTCTTTTTAGGTCACAAGGGCTTTCCAAATTGTGTGCTGCATTGTAAACTAGGCACGTTTTCAAAAAGAAAAGGAGTTTTTTTCTAAAAAAGAGAAAATAGAGAAAGAGTTGCCGTTGTAACCTTTCTTTCGCCGGTCTGTACGAAGTGACATATGAACCACTTTATTTTTAAAAAAAAGAGGGAGTGAAAGAGTTACCGCTGTAGCCTTTCTCATACCGGTCCATATGAAATAACGTACGACCCGCATTTTCCAAAAAAACTTGAATCATTGCCAATAAGGACGGGTCTCTAAGTTACATAGACATGGAACATCATCATCATTTACACATCATCCTTTGCATAAAACATACATTTTCGATAATTTTCGCATGCATCTTTGCATTTCATCATGGTTTGCTTGTCGAGAACCCCAAGTAATGAGAAATTTTTGTCATAGATACGACATGGAATCTAGAAGGGAAACGGTGTATACTCCAAGGTACCCTGTTGTAAACAAGGTAGATGTGACTAGTCTGAAAAAATGTGTTGACCTGATGGGACCTATTGAAAGGGGGTCGTTTGACAATGCTTATGGGAACCTCCGGAAGTTGTTGTTGCTAGAGGTGCAGACTGAGGCTATCGCGGCTTTGAGTAAAATCTATGACCCAGAAATCAGGTGCTTTCTTTTCAAAAATTTTCAAATGGCCCCCACATTGGAGGAATATCAGCGGATTTTGGGTTTCACTCAGACAGAAGCTGTCCCCTACCGGTATCAAGAACAGTACTACACAGATGAGGGGTTCGCTGCATTATTGCAAGTGAGTGTAGAGGATTTGAAGCTCCAAAAGCAGAAGAGAAACAATGTGATAGGTTTCCAGCAGAGCTACCTTGAAGGTTTAATGGGAGCCTACGCTAGAAGTAAAAATTGGGTTGTCTTCAAGCGAGTTTTGGCCTTAGCAATTTTTGGGGTTGTTCTCTTTCCGCAGATTGAGAGGTATGTGGACGTGACTGTTATTGGTATCTTCCTAGCTTTTCAAGACAAGAGGAGCCCCATTAATCCAATTCCCGCCATCCTTGCTGACACTTATTCTGCTTTTACTCATCATTGTGACTTAAGAAGGAAGAAAATCTCTTGCTCTTCTCACCTGTTGTATGCGTGGCTTCTCATTCATGCCTTCACCAACCCAACACGAGTGGAAAAGTTGATTAGCTACGCTGTAACTTGTGAGGTGAAAGCCATGAGTATTCAAGAGTGGATCCAGTTTCTAGGGGGTCTAGATGAGCACTCGATCCGCTGGTATCTCTCATCTTGCTGGGAAGATAGGCCTAAGGTAGTCTTCCGCTGTGGTAGTTTTCAAAATGTCCCGCTGATGGGCACTAAGGGATGCATCAACTACAACCCGTCTCTGACTCTGAGGCAATTGGGGTATCCGATGAGGAATTCGCCTACTGAAGAGATGATATTCCCGCTTTACATCTATGAAGGAGGACCAAAAGATGACAGTTTGCTTAGAAAGGTCTTGCAAGCCTGGAATACGGTGGTTCGCATGGGAAAAGTAGAGCTTGCTCAGAGGACTAGTGGTATCACCTTCGCTCAGTGGCTCGGAAAAAGAATCCAGAATGTTCAACTACCCTACCAAAAAGAGTTGCAAGTCGAGAGGGAAGTAGTAGACGCCAGTGCCCCTGTTGTCGAAGAATTAGGCGAAGTTAAGTTGGCTCTAATGAAGGCAGAGGAAGAGAAGAAATCTTTGCAAGCTGAGATAGAGAAGATGGCTCTGAAGAACAAGAGGTTGAAAGAAGAAAATGCCCTGAAGTCTGCTACCATTGAGAGTTTCAGTCAGAAACTAAAAGGGGAAGAGGAGAGCAAGTTAGAAGTTCAAAGGTATCTGCAAGGAGCCAAGGAGGAAATCAAGAGACGAAGCTTGAAAGAGAAGAAGGCCCTGGAAGAAGCCAATCAGTGGAAAGAGTTATGGGATGAAGCAAAAATGGAAGAGAGAACGGCGAAAAGCTTGCTTGCCAAGTCAAAGAGAGAATCCCGCATGTTACAGGCTGAATGGGAGAGTAAGTTAGACAGTGTTGTGCAAGAGAGAGACTCATTTGAGAACATCCTCAGAGAATATCAGCGGGCCCTAAAAGCAGAGCAAGAAGATTCTGATGAGTTGAAGGAGCACCTTTGTCACATCAGCGATGCGTACCGGCAGGTGAGAGATGAAAGTCAGTATTGGGAACATCGCTATGTTGAGCTGCTCGGTAGGATTGAAGAGCAGGCAGTCATCATTGAGCTGAGAGATGAGGTTCAACACTGGAAGGGTAGGTTCTCCAAGCTATCAGAATTGGTCAACCAGGCTCTTGCGGATATGCCCAGGAGATTAAGAAAAGCTGAAACTGAGATGTATCCCCTCAACACCCCGCTTGAGGTGTACAAATTTGTGGAGTACTGCAGAGCCCTAGTTGAGGAAGCCAAAGGAAAAGCCGGAAGTACCTCTACCAACAACAAGAGGAAAAAGAGTGGAAATGTCAAAGCTCTTTGTATTTGAGCTTCTGTATTGTAATTTTCCATTTTGTTGTACCTTTCCTTTTTCAATCATTGTATCAGAATGTCGTACTTTCGGATTCAGATTTTGAAGTATTTTGTTTAAATACAGCCGTTTCGCTTCCAGATTCCAATTTCAGTAGGATCCAAAGAAAGTGATATAATAAAAAATAATCAAAGATTTACTTGCGTATCTATGACAAGACATAATACACCGCGATTCTCGGCAAGACAAACTAAACACGCATTCATTCGCATTGCATTCATTTATTCGTTCTTGTGTTCATAAGCGTGTTCCGTCAACAGAAAATTAGGCAAGCTGGTTAATCATCGCTATTGGACGCGTCTGCAAGCAAGAAACATGGAAAACAATCAAGCCAACCTTGATCAGAACGATCCGCAGCCACATCAGGATGACGGAATTCCAGGAGGTCTGGATCCTAATGGTCAGGGTCAGCACGGTCAGAATCAGGAGAATCAAGTCACTCAGGCTGAGATGGAAGTCCTAAGGGCCCAAATGGCGGAGGTCATAAGAGTGCTAAGTGCCTTAAGAGATGTTGGCACAATTGAAACCGCTGTTGCTGGAACGAACAATCCTTCTCCCCTTCCTGGGTCTGGGATCTCTCAAACCCTTCAAGCTGTGCAATGGCCTTCCTATGGTCTCCCATTGGGCTATACGCCTCCTGCTGCTGATGCAAACCCTGGAGGAGATCCTTCAGGAACCACGGGGCACGCTCAGCCTAATACAGTTGTGAATGAAGTTGGAAGAGGGACGCATCGAGCCCAGATTCAGATCCCAGTTCCTGTTATTGCTCCAGGAACTCCGGCGGGTTTCAATTCACCAATAATGGGTCATCCACACGTACAGGGCCCAGTCCCTCAGAATATTGCTCACCGACACATGACCCCGGTCGCGGCGTCGATGAATAACCCTCACTATGGTGTCGGCGGTTTCCCACAGAATTACCCTGCCGAAGCTAGAAGTCAGTATCAGATGCTGGAAGAAAGATTGAGAGCTGTTGAAGGGGCAGGTTCCCGAGCCAGGAATGCCCACGAGTTGTGCTTGGTTCCTGACTTAGTCCTGCCGCCCAAGTTCAAAGCACCAACTTTTGACAAATACAGAGGGACAACTTGCCCAGTCAGCCATGTGACAATGTACTGCCGAAAGATGACTGCCTACGCCCGTGATGATAACTTAATGATGCATTGCTTCCAAGAAAGTTTAGCCGGAGCTCCCCTTGACTGGTACATGCAGTTAGAGCCAACTAATATCCGTTGCTGGAAAGACATGGCGGATGCCTTCATGCGTCAATACCAGTATAACAATGATTTGGCTCCAGATAGGACTCAGCTACAATGCATGTCTAAGAGGGATAACGAGTCGTTCAAAGAGTATGCTCAGAGATGGCGGAACCTTGCAGCTCAAGTAAAACACCCTTTGCTGGACAAAGAAATGGTCCACATGTTTATGGAAACCCTTCCTGCGGTGTATTATGATAGGCTGGTTGGCAGCGTAGCCTCAAACTTCTCTGAGATGGTGGTCACAGGGGAAAGAGTAGAGAACGGTATGCGGAGCGGAAGAATAGCTCAGGGCCCGACACCTCCTGCCGGTCAAAAAAAAGCCATTTTTTGGGTCTCATAAGAAGAAAGAAGGTGAAACTAATGCAGTCATCGGAGCCAGTGGTCCGTCGCACAGCAATCCACCGCAAGCTATTTCGGTTCCTCCTCAGGCACCACTGGCACAGCCTTTTCAATCAAATTATCAGCACCGGAACTATAATGAAAGGAAGCCTGTTGTCTTTGATCCCATTCCCATGTCCTACACGGACTTGTTTAATTATCTCATCACCAACAAAATAATCAATACTCGTCAAATGAAGCCATATCAGCCTCCCTATCCCAGAGGGTACAACGCAAATGCCACCTGCGCCTTTCATTCAGGGGCAGTAGGTCATGTGGTGGAGGATTGTAAAGCATTCAAATATGTGGTGCAAGAATTACTTGATAAGAAAAGCATATCATTTCAACAACCCAATGTAGCCACCAATCCGTTGCCAGGGCATGGAGGATCTGCTATTAACGCCGTTGACCATCAGGGGGGTCAGTGTTTGGTGAGAAAAGTTGATTGCATTCAGATGCCTTTGAATTTTATCCATGCTGAATTATGCCGTTTTGGTGTCATCAAAGAAGGATGTGCTAAGAAAGACGCCTGTGATAATCCTCGCTGCGTCGGGGCATGTGAAGGCTTTAAACCAATTCTCGAAGATCTCTTAGACAGACACCTGGTCCAAGTGGGAATCCAGGAGAAAGAAGAAAATGTATTTACCTTGAAATCAGGCAATGGAGGCTTCAGGAGACCAATTGAAATTCCCTGCAATCTGAATTCCAGCCTAGCTGTGACGAGACCCTCGACTGTTGTCATTCCAGTACCTGCTGCTACCCCTAGTGGGGAGACTAGGATGACTCCATGGAGCTGCAATGTGCAAATGCAAGCGGAGGTCCCTAAAGGCACTCTGGATATAACAAACATTGCTGGAGGTAGTTGTATCACAAAGAGTGGAAGGTTGTATACTCCTGAAAACCTTAGAAGAGAGCAATCCAAGGGAAATGAAGAAAGGGCCCGTAAGGGAAAAGACAAAGAAGCTGTAGAAGTCAGGGATGTGTCGGACAAAGAAGCTCAAGAATTCCTGAGAGTAATGAGACAGAGTGAATATCGGGTGGTAGTCCAGCTGAATCAAACCCCATCCAAGATCTCAATGCTCTCTTTGCTGCTTAGTTCAGAGGCACATCGTGCTGCACTGCTAAAGGTCCTGAATGAAGCTCACGTTTCCCATGACATTACAGTAAACCAGCTTGATGGTATTGTTGGCAGCATTGTAGCCTCTAATTACTTGACCTTCTCAGACACTGAGCTGCCTCCGGCAGGAAAGAGTCATAATCAAGCTCTTCATATCTCAGTCAAGTGTGGGGACCATATACTTGCCAGGGTGCTTATTGATAACGGTTCATCCTTGAACGTGCTGCCTAAGTCTACAATGGATAAGCTGGATGTAGACTGTTCATATCTAAAACCGAGCTCCACCTTGGTCAGAGCATTTGATGGGTCAGTGAAGGAAGTTTTTGGAGAAGTGGAAATGCCGCTGCAGGTAGGCCCTGAAGTATTTTATGTCGTCTTTCAAGTGATGGACATCAATTCATCCTACAGTTGCCTGCTAGGACGTCCTTGGATACATGCGGCTGGGGCAGTGCCATCCTCGCTCCATCAGAAACTCAAGTTTGTGGCTAGGGGAAGGCTGATAGTGATCTCCGGAGAGGAAGAAACATTGATAAATCGATCACCACCTGAATATTATGTGGAAGCAGCAGAAGAGTCCTTTGAGACTGCTTTCCAGGGATTGGAGATTTCAAACGCTGTCTTCGTCGAAGGGGAGCCTCGGTGGAAGCCTAAGTGGTCCAGGGCTGACATGATGACTGCAAAGGTGATGCTGGGACATGGGTATCAGATTGGTAAGGGCTTAGGAAAAGCTGCTCAAGGAATTGTAATGCCTATCCAGTTGAGGGGTAATATTGAGAGGTTCGGTGTTGGGTACATCCCAAGTCTTGCTGATCGGGAGAGGTTGACATCTGACAAGAGGGAGAAATGGCTGGCCAAACTCAGATGAAGGGCACCCAATCAGGGGAGAATAGTCATCGCTAATCTTAAGGACAACTTCCGGAGTGCTGGTATGCTGAACCCTGACCAGGTTAATATGGTTGAAGAAGGATCAAGCTCAAGTGGCCGTGCTGAAGGTCTGGTGCGCTGCTGTGCGGTTGGAGAGAAGCTGCAAAACTGGGAGATCATGGATTTCCCCGTATTTTCCAATTTAAAGTAATTATCATTGTAATGCAGATCCCTCGGCTCTGCCCAAGGCCTTGAGATATTTCATTCGGGCACACATGTTTTCGTCGAAAATCATCAATCAATAAAGTGTTATTTTGAATTTTCAATAAAATTTCTGTCTTCATCTTTTATCTGTGTTGCTTTTTCTTTGTTTTTATTCGCCGCTCCATTCTAATGCAGATCGAAAATAAACTCTGAAAATAATAATGCCCATAACTCATACTGTGATTTTGATTACCCGGTTAATCAAGCCGAGGAAGACGTTGAGAATGATTGGGATACTCCTCCAGAAATCATGAGAATGGTAGAACAAGAAGAAAAGGTCATCGAACCCCATGAGGAGTCTACAGAAATGGTCAATTTGGGTACTGAGGAAGACAGAAAAGAGATCAAGGTTGGTACCGCAATGGAGGATAAGGAGCGCAAAAAGTTGATTCAGCTCCTCTTCGACTACGCTGACGTATTCGCATGGACCTATCGGGACATGCCAGGGTTGAGCACAGATATTGTTGAACATAAATTGCCAGTGAAATCAGAGTGTCCCCCTGTGAAACAGAAGTTAAGGCGGATGAAGCCTGAAATGTCTTTGAAGATCAGGGATGAGGTCAAGAAACAGTTTGATGCAGGGTTCTTAGCTGTGGCAAAATATCCTGAGTGGGTAGCAAACATTGTTCCAGTCCCTAAGAAAGATGGAAAGGTCCGAATGTGCGTCGACTACCGTGACTTGAACAGAGCAAGCCCTAAAGATGATTTCCCTCTACCCCATATTGACGTTTTGGTGGACAGTACTGCTCAGCATTCGATGTTCTCCTTCATGGATGGATATTCAGGCTATAACCAGATCAAAATGGCTCCGGAGGATATGGAGAAAACCACCTTCATAACCCTTTGGGGAACTTTCTGTTACAAGGTCATGCCTTTCGGGTTGAGGAATGCCGGGGCAACCTACCAAAGAGCGATGGTAACCCTATTCCAAGACATGATGCATAAGGAGATCGAAGTCTATGTGGATGACATGATTGCCAAATCAAGGACCGATGAAGAGCACGTGGTTAACCTGCAGAAGTTGTTCGAGCGCCTCAGAAAGTACAAACTTAGGTTGAACCCCGCTAAGTGCACCTTTGGGGTTAGGTCAGGGAAGCTGTTAGGTTTCATTGTTAGCCAGAAGGGAATTGAGGTAGACCCGGACAAAGTACGAGCTATCCTGGAGATGCCAGCACCTAAAACAGAGAAAGAAGTTCGTGGTTTCCTGGGAAGACTAAATTACATCTCTCGATTCATCCTCCAGTTGACTGCAACTTGCGAACCAATTTTCAAACTGCTGTGCAAAAACCAAGAGATGAAGTGGAATGATAAATGTCAAGAAGCATTTGAGAAAATCAAGGCGTATCTTCAGAATCCACCCGTCCTAATGCCACCTGTGTCTGGCAGGCCCCTCATCCTATACCTCACGCTGCTAGACAACTCTATGGGCTGCGTGCTGGGGCAACACGATGAGTCAGGAAAGAAAGAACACGCGATCTACTACATAAGCAAGAAGTTCACAGACTGTGAGGCAAGGTATTCATCATTGGAGAAGACTTGTTGTGCTCTAGCCTGGGCTGCGCATCGACTGAGACAGTATATGCTGAGTCACACTACCTGGTTGGTGTCCAAAATGGACCCAATCAAGTACATATTTGAAAAACCTGCGCTCACAGGTAGAATTGCTCGTTGGCAAATGCTTCTGTCAGAGTACGATCTCGTATACGTAACCCAGAAGGCGATCAAAGGTAGCACACTGGCAGACTACCTGGCACATCAACCGGTTGAGGATTACCAATCCATGCAATGTGAGTTCCCAGATGAGGACATTATGGCATTATTTGACGCAGGGAAGTCTCAAGATGATGAAAGGTGGAGAGTGTTGTTTGACGGTGCCTCTAACATGTGGGGGCACGGAATCGGAGCAGTGCTGATCTCCCCAGACAACCGCTTCATACCAGTCACCGCTAGACTAAGCTTCTATGTCACAAACAATATTGCAGAGTATGAAGCGTATATCTTGGGTATCCAGGCAGCTCTCGATCGGAAAGTCAAGAGGCTCGACGTGTACGGAGATTCAGCTCTAGTTGTCCATCAAGTAAAAGGAGACTGGGAAACAAGAAATTCTGATTTGATTCCTTACCGTGACTACATTCAAGGATTAATCAAGCCCTTTGAGGAAATCACTTTCCAACACATACCCCGCAGCGAGAATCAGTTGGCCGATGTCTTGGCAACTTTGTCCTCTATGTTCAACGTCAGCTGTGACAAAAGTCTGACGACTGTCAGAATCCAGCACAGAGAACAGCCTGCTTATCACTACTGTATGGCAGTCGAAGAAGGATCAGATAGTAAGCCTTGGTACCATGACATCAAGCAGTATATCACAGACAGAGAGTATCCTCCCGGAGCTACAGAGAATGACAAGAGAACCCTCAGGAGGCTGTCAGCAGGTTTCTTCTTGAGTGGAGACGTCCTTTACAAGAGAAACCATGACTTGGTACTCCTCAGGTGTGTAACAGGAGAAGAATCAGTAAAGATTATGCGAGATGTTCATGAAGGCTCATTTGGGGTTCATTCCAACGGGCACGCAATGGCTAGAAAAATCCTGAGAGCTGGATACTACTGGTTGCAGATGGAATCAGACTGTTACAGTTTTGTGAGAAGATGCCATAAATGTCAAATCTATGCAGATCACACCCATGTACCTCCAACTTCTCTGAATGTTTTGAGCGCACCATGGCCATTCTCAATGTGGGGCATGGACATCATTGGTCCCATTGAACCCAAAGCTTCCAATGGTCACCGTTTCATTCTGGTTGCTATTGACTACTTCACTAAGTGGGTGGAGGCTGCTTCTTATCCCAATGTAGCGAGCTCAGTGATTGCTAAGTTCATCAAGAATGACTTGATTTGCCGCTACGGCCTTCCAAACAAGATTATCACAGACAACGGTAGTAATTTGAACAGCAGAGTGATGAAGGATTTGTGTAAAGACTTCAAAATACAACATCACAACTCTTCTCCCTACCGCCCAAAGATGAATGGGGCAGTTGAGGCAGCCAACAAAAACATCAAGAAGATTGTGCAAAAGATGGTGGTAACCAACAAAGATTGGCATGAGATGCTCCCATTTGCCCTGCATGGTTACAGAACCTCAGTGCGCACTTCAACAGGGGCAACCCCCTACTCACTGGTTTACGGGTCAGAGGCAGTCCTCCCCATTGAGGTTGAAATACCATCCCTGCGGGTGTTAATGGAGACAAAACTTGATGAAGCAGAATGGGTTCGGTCTCGTCTTGACCAGTTGAATCTCATTGATGAAAAACGGGTGGCCGCGATGTGTCATGGACAGTTGTACCAACAGAGGATGAGGAGGGCTTTTGACAAGAAAGTCCGTCCTCGTGAATTCCAAGAAGGAGATCTTGTGCTCAAGCAGATCTTGCCGATTCAGACCGACCCTAGGGGCAAATGGGCTCCCAAATATGAAGGACCTTATGTGGTGAAGAAGGCATTCTCAGGAGGAGCTTTAATTCTGGCAAACATGGACGGAGATGAGATCCCAAATCCAGTGAACTCAGATGTGGTCAAGAAGTATTATGCCTAGAAAAATAGACGAAAAAAGAGAAAGACAAACCAAGGAAAAATCAGCTCGCTAGGTTGAAAACCCGCAAAGGGCGACCTAGGCAAAATCAGAGTGGCCCGGTGGATTGAAAACCCGCAAAGGGCGATCCAGGCAAAAATTAGGGTCAGGAAACTTGGGCTTGAGAAAAGAAAAAGGCAATCAGCGCTCCAAAGGTTCGGATAAGGGGGTGATCAGTATTATGAGTATGGACGGTGGGCACCGTTACTTCAGAGACGAAATCACGAGATTTGTTCCTTTTTGCTTGTATTTTCTTTGTAGTTTAAAAGAAAGATTGCAATGTACTTTTGATTGGCGTGACTTTCTGCACGTCCAATTTCTATATCAATAAAAGTCCAACTTCTCTTTCATATGTGTGCTTTTCGTGTCTCTGCTTTCATCTATTCAGTTTCTTTCAAAATAATAACTTTTATGATTGATGAAATCGAATTGCAAAACATGTGCACATTCAGAGCATTACAGGATCATTACGAAATCTTTAAAAAAAATACAGAAAGAAGTGATTCCCCAAGTGAATAAAATTGCGAAAAAGACAGCCGTGACGAACCAGCGTGCAATCCTCGCGGGATCATCGTCCTGGAACAGTCTTCGCCCGGCAGATCAATTTAACCAGCAAAAAAAGAGTGCCAAAGAAAAAAACAAATAAGCAGAAAAAAGAAAGCTGCTTAAAGAAAACAAACAGAGTAAACAAAAACAAATAAGCAGAAAAAAGAAAGCTGCTTAAAGAAAACAAACAGAATAAACAAAAAAACAAAAGAGAAAATCACAGAAGACGGAACATAAAAGAACACAACATCTTCACATCATTCACCATATCATCCATACCATTCGTCACTCCATGACATCAAACAGTGGTGCATTACACTTTCAAATTCGTATCTCAGAAGAGCGGAGAATAACAAAAGAAAAAGGAGTGAATGAAGAATCAAACAGAAAAAGCATCCCACCAAAATCAATCATTGCATCATTGCATCCAAATACCCAAATGCATGCATTTCATGCACCATCCAAGAAGTTACTTCGGACCAGAGAGTCCCAAAATCTCCTTTTTAGAAAATCACCATCAGCACTGAGTTAGTAAACTCCATCAACCCGGAGTTAGTAAACTCCATCAACACAGAGTTAGTGAACTCCTTCCACAGATCACAACATCGTGTACGAGCACGCGATGGATCCATCAGACTTCGTTAAGTCCTTCGGATTAGTTGTGTCAGCCTAAGGCATAGCGTAAATCCATTGATCAAATCAGTTCCGGACCTGATGTTGATCGGCCGCTCGAAAAGGCCACCCCCAAAGCTCGGACTCGACCAGAGTTCGTTAGAAGGTTTTTAGGCAACCTCCGAATCCCCAATTTACCGCTTTTTCCAATTCACCGCTTTTCCCAATTTACTGCTTTCCCGTTAATGCGACAAGTGTTAACCCCCGTTCTCAAAAGGAAAATAACAAAAAGAAAATTTGAGCTTTTCTGGAGCGGACAGAATTAGTGTTATTTCTATATCTTTATTTCCATTTCACCAACAAATATGAAAAGGCCAAGTTATATTTCTTGGCGAAATGTGAAATAAAGAGGGGCAGCTGTAATACCCTAATTTTGTCCTATCCAAGAATAAGAAATTTTATTTATTTTTAATAAAAAATAATTATTTTATTTTCATGCCATGTTTTATTTTATTTTAGTTTGCTACAAGTTTTAATCTTTAAAAAAATAATAATTAAGAGTATCAAAATAAAATAGGCAAAGGAGCATATGAGGGGGTCTGTAAAAAAAAATATATAGAGGTGCCATTAGGATTGGGCCATCTAAAGCCCACTCCTCCACCAAACCTTAACCCAATTCGCCTAACCCATGTCCAAAACCTAACCCATATCCAACCTGTAACACCCCTTTCTACCCGATACTTCGTTTATAAAAATCAGAGTTTAAAAAAAAAATTTCGTTCATAAGGAATGTTACACATACTTCAAAAAAAACGTCATTTATCAATTGCAAAAACAGTTTAACTCAATAATCATGCATCCACGTAGCACGTCAACATATAAGAATCTCAAGCCTCATTTTAACGTCACTTATAAAAATCA
Source organism: Astragalus membranaceus (assembly GCA_039519185.1). NCBI lineage: Eukaryota > Viridiplantae > Streptophyta > Magnoliopsida > Fabales > Fabaceae > Astragalus > Astragalus membranaceus. Next base: position 145,544,112 of record CM076849.1, on the reverse strand, counting down.
ACATAACAAAACCAACTACGCAGCGGAAAATAATGAAACATAACAGAGTAGTCCACATGGACATAACAACCAAAAATCATTAATAAATGCCGAGTTCGTTTCCCCCCCTGAGTGCTACGTATCAGAGCATGACGACTCAACTCAAAAAGTGAAGCTAAGGCCTTCACTGGGAATCACCTGCACGTTACCAACACGGGGGTAACATTCAAACAGGAAAGGGTGAGCATCATTTCAATCCATATAATAGAGAATATGATCAGTACTAATCGTAGGCTACGCACTAGAACAATCAGCATCCAAAAACACCAAATATCACATCACAGTCATCATTCGCATCACTTACAATAACTCATCTCAGGTCATGTAGATTTATGAAATGCAACCCACTCGCGGGTATATGCATGAAGGTACCTTTTCACAAAACGTCGCTTAGCCCTTAAGGCCTCATCGTCACTTAGCCACTCAGGCCCCAAAACGTCACTGGGTTTTATGCCTATGGGCATGAGACACTATGACATGCACCACTCACAATACACAAACACACAATTATTCAATTCATAGTCAACTATGTGACCCGTCACTTACCGGTTTGCTCGCAAAGAGCTCAGCACCTGTCAAATTCACAATCAGCACACAACGTCACTAGGCCATTTAGACCTTAACATCACTTAGCCCTTCGGGCCCCAAAACGTCACTGGGTTTTCATCGTCACTCACACGTAACATCAATCAACTCAACAATAATCACTGAGGGCAAAAACGTCATTTGACTAACCACCAAGGGCATCCTCGTCATTTACACATCATTATCTATAACTTTGGCCACTAGGGGCAAAACAGTCTTTTACACGTCATAACTAATAATAAATAGCCACTAAGGGCGAAACCGTCATTTAACTAGCCCTGAGAGCATCATCGTCAAAATCATCATTTTTGACATTACTTCGCTAAAACTGTTGTTTATACACCAAAAGGAATTTTTAAAGAGCTTCATATCATTTTTCAATGTCACTGGGACGATCACCGGGGACGGCCACTTGGGCGCCCACAAACAATCAGAAAATAACAATTTTTCATTTTAAAAATTGGACCCATAGATGGACAACGTAAAAAGCTTCACGACACTTTTCGAATCGTTCAAAACGGACGTCTGAGTCAAAAGTTATGATAAAAATAAGTTTGGGAAGAATTAGGCAACGTTCTGAAAATTGGCGCCTTAGGCGCCCAGGCAACCAGGCAACACGGGCACTAGCGCCCAGCGCCCAGGAGCAACCACGCGCAACACAGCGCAACACAACACGACACGGGCGCCTAGCGCCCAGGCGCGCGCACAACGCAACACGCAACACAGCGCCACAGGCGCCCAGCGCCCAGGCGCGCACACACGCACAACGCCCACGCCTCAGGCGCCCAGCGCCCAGCATAGGCGCTTAGCGCCCAGAAAACAACAGCACATCCAGAATTTTGTTCAACACTTTTTAACACTAAAAATTGGTTTTCTTAACAATTTTAAAGCGTAAAAACTCCAATTTTTCCAGCAACCAAAAATGCACCTATTTATTTTCGAAATCACCCGAAACTCAATTTTACCAAAAATTCAATTGAAAACGTCACCAACATCATCTTGGCGCCCTAGGCGCCCCAACACCCACAACACCTATGCGACCTCACCTCAAACAAACCAAACACGTGGATCACAATTATGGATTCTCAACATATGCGCATATCACCACCAATAATACAATTTCATAGATCACACCAAACAATGAATCGAATTCGCAAACACATCATGATGAACATATATAGAAGTTAACAATCAAGAACATCAAGAAACGCAAGAACATCAAGAACATCACGAAATCTAGCATGAACCTTAGATCTAGGACCTATCATAGAATGTATTAGATGGAAGGATAGAGCTCCCCTAACCTCGAAATTGAAGAACGGAGGCTCCGGAGATAGTCACGTACAGGACCACAGCAACAAAATCACGTTCCTTGCTCTTCCTTGGTTGCGACTTCTCTCCTCTTCTTCTCCTCTCCTTACGGCGCCCTTTCCCTCACTCTCTAGCTCTCCAATTTGCGAATTGCCACAAAACCCCAGCCTCCAACTAACCTAGCCACTTCGCATATGACAAGAATAATGGGCTTGGGCTTCTCACTTAGGCCCAAGTCCATTTGGTTTGGCACCTCCATTTTCTAATACTTCCTACACATATTAGCATAAATTCTAATTAATTAAATTACATCAAATAATTTAATTTAAATCCCCAATTACTTAATTAAATTAATTAATTAAATAATTTTAGGGTGTTACAACTCTCCCCCACTTAGAATATTTCGCCCTCGAAATTTACCTGATCAAACAACTCTGGGTAGGATTCTCGCATCTTGCTCTCTAGCTCCCAAGTCATACTCTCGCCGGCAGCTCCTAGCCAGACCACTTTCACTAATGCAATATCTTTGCCTCTAAGCGCCTTCACTTCACGATCCTCAATCCGTACGGGCATCGTCTCCACAGTGAGATTATCCCGCACCTTTACATCGTCCATATGGATCACATGAGATGGATCCGAAACATACTTCCGAAGTTGTGACACGTGAAACACGTCATGCAAGTTCGAAAGATTTGGCGGTAAAGCCACTCTATAAGCCACATTTCCGATTCTTTCAGAAATCGAGGAGTGAGCTTCTTTGATTTCAACGCTCGACCAACACCGGTGATAGGAGAAACCCTCAAGAACACATGCTCACCCTCCTGAAACTCTAAATCCTTCCTCCGCTTGTCATGATAACTCTTTTGACGACTCTGCGAAGCCTTCATCTTCTCACGGATCATCTTGATCTTCTCTGTGGTCTCCCGGACAATCTCCGGACCCAACACTACACTTTCTCCCGACTCATACCAACATAATGGTGTCCTACACTTTCGACCATACAATGCTTCAAACGGTGCCATCCCGATACTGGAATGGTGACTGTTGTTATAGGTAAACTCAATCAACGCAAGGTAGGAATCCCACGAACCCCGCAGTTCCAATACACAAGCCCTCAACAAATCCTCTAACGACTGAATTGTTCTTTCCGACTGACCATCCGTCTGAGGATGATACGCTGAACTCATCTTTAACTTTGAACCCAATTCCTTCTGCAAACTCTTCCAAAACTCAGAAGTGAACCTCGGATCCCTATCTGACACAATACTCTTCGGAACACCGTGCAGCTTCACAATTTCTTTGACATAGACCTCTGCCAACCTCGACACCGGATAAGTAATATTAATAGGAATAAAATGAGCAGACTTCGTTAACCTATCAATGATCACCCAAATTGCGTCATGACCCTTAGCTGTATTCGGTAACCCCGTCACAAAATCCATCACAATGCTATCCCATTTCCACTCTGGGACTTCCAACGGTTGCATTAACCCTGCAGGCTTCTGATGCTCAACCTTAGATTTCTGACAGGTCAAACAGGCATACACAAACTGTGCCACATCTCTCTTCATACCATACCACCAAAACATCTTTTTCAGATCTTGATACATTTTCGTCGCTCCAGGATGGATACTCAACTTGCTACGGTGACCCTCTTCTAAAATTGCCTTTCTCATCTTTTCATCGTCCGGAACACAGATCCTACCCCGGAACCTCAACACACCACTGGAATCTAATTTGAAATCTTCACCTTCAGATTGACCGACCCCATTGATTAAGTCCACTAACTTGACATCTGACTTCTGAGCCTCCCTGATGCTGCTCAGGAATTCATTATCGATCTTTAACATTCCCAGCTTGACACTGCGAGGTGTCATTTTACAGACCAAACTCAAATCTCTGAATTCTTCAATTAACTCTAATTCTTTCACCATCATTGCCGACATATGCAACGACTTTCTGCTTAAAGCATCAGCCACGACATTAGCTTTGCCGGGATGATAATTCAAACCAAAGTCATAATCCTTCAAGAGTTCCAACCACCGACGCTGTCTCATATTCAACTCTTTCTGATCGAACAGATACTTTAGACTCTTATGATCACTGAACACTTCGAACCTCGAACCATAAAGGTAGTGCCTCCAAATCTTGAGCACAAATACCACAGCAGCCAACTCCAAATCATGCGTAGGGTAATTTTTCTCATGAATCCGCAATTGCTTCGATGCATACGCAACAACCTTTCCATCTTGCATCAGCACACCACCCAGACCCATCTTCGAAGCGTCACAATATACAACAAACGGTTCCTCCGGATTAGGCAACGTCAAAACAGGCGACGTTGTCAATCTCTTTTTCAGTTCCATAAAACTTTCCTCACACCGGGCATCCCAAACGAAAACTTTACCCTTGCAAGTCAACTGAGTCAACGGAAGGGCCAACTTGGAAAAACCCTCGATGAACCTCCTGTAGTACCCAGCCAAACCCAAAAAGCTTCTAATCTCTGTTACGGACTTCGGAGACTCCCACTCCAATACTGCTTCTACTTTTGCCGGATCAACCGCAATACCATTACCAGAAATCACGTGCCCAAGGAAACTCACCTCTTTCAGCCAGAATTCACACTTCGATAACTTAGCATACAACTTTTTCTCTTTTAAAACTTCCAACACTGACTTCAGATGCTCAGCATGCTCTTCCTCTGACTTAGAATAAACTAGAATGTCATCTATGAAGATCACCACAAACCGATCTAGGTAATCATGGAAAATACGGTTCATATATTCCATAAATACACCAGGAGCATTGGTCACACCGAACGGCATTACTGAATACTCATAATGCCCATACCTTGTCCTGAACGCTGTCTTCTGAACATCTTCATCTTTTACTTTAATCTGATGATATCCGGACCTCAAATCAATTTTGCTGAAAACACGGGCACCCACTAACTGATCCATCAGATCGTCGATCCTCGGAAGCGGATACTTATTCTTGATAGTTACCTTATTCAACTGACGATAGTCCACACATAACCTCATGCTCCCGTCTTTCTTCTTCACTAACAATACCGGAGCTCCCCACGGTGATACACTCGGTCTTACAAACTTCTTCTCAAGCAATTCTTCAAGTTGCGTCTTCAACTCAGACAGTTCTGACGCCGACATTCTGTACGGTGCCATAGATACAGGCCTCGTACCAGGTACAAGATCAATCGAAAACTCAACTTCTCTTTCCGGTGGCACACTCGGAATTTCATCAGGAAAAACTTCAGGAAACTCGCGCACCACTTTCAGTTCTCCAATAACAGCCTGACTCTCAGCAGACAACGAAGCCATCAACGCAAATAACTGGACTCCTTCTTTCTTCAACTCCTTCAACTGACCAGCAGATATCAAAACAGAACTCTCTTCACCGAAACTAACCGACTTGCTACGACAGTTGATATGAACGTGATTATCCTCTAACCAGTTCATGCCCAAGATTACATCCAGACCCCTCAACGGCAAACAGACAAAATTCACAATAAAGTCCCTGCCGAAGATCGACACGGGACACTGAGAACACACCTGGGACGTAATCACCGACCCCTTCGCAGGAGTATCGACAACCATATCCCCACACATGGCAGATAAAACAAGACCCAATCGTTTACAGCAATCAACAGATATAAAACAATGGGTAGCACCAGTATCAATAAGAGATTTCAGAGAAGTACCATTAATAAAACACGTACCTCTAATCAGACCATCATCATCATCAGGCTCCTCTCCCGCCAATGCAAATACCTTCCCAGTAGACCTTTCCTTTTTCGGCTTTGTACACTTTGTACTGATATGCCCAGACTCACCACAGTTGAAACACACCACATCCTTGACCTTACACTCAGCTGCCATATGACCCTTTTTACCGCAACGGTAGCAATTCCTTTCATCAGACCTGCATGTAGTACTCTTGTGGCCTGGCTTGCCACACTTATAACAGACAATGCTAGCAGGGGCATCTCCCCCACTAGAACCCTTACCTCCAGCAGCTCTCTGATAACCCTTACCCGCAGGAACCTCGTACGGCTTGCTTCGACTCTGAAACTTGCCCTTTTTCTCAGAAGTAGCTTTGTAATGAGCAGTACTGTCCTCCTCGAAGATTCTGCAACTGTCAACCAGATCTGCGAACACACGAATCTTCTGATAACCTATGGCCTTTTTAATATCAGGCCTCAACCCATTCTCAAATTTGATGCATTTAGAAAATTCAGCTGTAGCCTCACTGTAGTGTGGATAAAATTTTGCTAGCTCCACAACTTTTGCCGCATAGGCAGTCACAGACATACCACCCTGCTTCAGCTCTAAAAACTCTATCTCTTTCTTCCCTCGGACGTCTTCAGGAAAATATTTTCTCAGAAATTCCCTGCTGAATACCTCCCAAGTAATCTCTTCCTGCACAGCCTCTAACCTCTGCCTAGTAACCAACCACCAGTCGTCGGCCTCCTCGGCTAACATGTGGGTACCAAAACGGACCTTCTGCTCAACAGTACAGTCCATCACCCTAAAAATCCTCTCGATCTCCTTCAGCCAAGCCATAGCACCATCTGGATCATATTTGCCCTTAAAGGTGGGCGGATTCTCCCTCTGGAAGGTAGTCAGACTCCTAAAACCAGCATTATCTCCAACATTCTGCTGACCCTGCACAGCCTGAGCCATAGCCTGCAATGCAGCAGCAAGAGCAGCGTCGTTCCTCCCAGCCATTACGAACTATCACTACAGCACAATCACAGATTTAGAACTAATCTATTGCCATAAGACACTATGACAGGACAACCTTGGCCGGACAGACCGAAATGCTCTGATACCACTAATGTAACACCCCTTTCTACCCGATACTTCGTTTATAAAAATCAGAGTTTAAAAAAAAAATTTCGTTCATAAGGAATGTTACACATACTTCAAAAAAAACGTCATTTATCAATTGCAAAAACAGTTTAACTCAATAATCATGCATCCACGTAGCACGTCAACATATAAGAATCTCAAGCCTCATTTTAACGTCACTTATAAAAATCAACATAACAAAACCAACTACGCAGCGGAAAATAATGAAACATAACAGAGTAGTCCACATGGACATAACAACCAAAAATCATTAATAAATGCCGAGTTCGTTTCCCCCCCTGAGTGCTACGTATCAGAGCATGACGACTCAACTCAAAAAGTGAAGCTAAGGCCTTCACTGGGAATCACCTGCACGTTACCAACACGGGGGTAACATTCAAACAGGAAAGGGTGAGCATCATTTCAATCCATATAATAGAGAATATGATCAGTACTAATCGTAGGCTACGCACTAGAACAATCAGCATCCAAAAACACCAAATATCACATCACAGTCATCATTCGCATCACTTACAATAACTCATCTCAGGTCATGTAGATTTATGAAATGCAACCCACTCGCGGGTATATGCATGAAGGTACCTTTTCACAAAACGTCGCTTAGCCCTTAAGGCCTCATCGTCACTTAGCCACTCAGGCCCCAAAACGTCACTGGGTTTTATGCCTATGGGCATGAGACACTATGACATGCACCACTCACAATACACAAACACACAATTATTCAATTCATAGTCAACTATGTGACCCGTCACTTACCGGTTTGCTCGCAAAGAGCTCAGCACCTGTCAAATTCACAATCAGCACACAACGTCACTAGGCCATTTAGACCTTAACATCACTTAGCCCTTCGGGCCCCAAAACGTCACTGGGTTTTCATCGTCACTCACACGTAACATCAATCAACTCAACAATAATCACTGAGGGCAAAAACGTCATTTGACTAACCACCAAGGGCATCCTCGTCATTTACACATCATTATCTATAACTTTGGCCACTAGGGGCAAAACAGTCTTTTACACGTCATAACTAATAATAAATAGCCACTAAGGGCGAAACCGTCATTTAACTAGCCCTGAGAGCATCATCGTCAAAATCATCATTTTTGACATTACTTCGCTAAAACTGTTGTTTATACACCAAAAGGAATTTTTAAAGAGCTTCATATCATTTTTCAATGTCACTGGGACGATCACCGGGGACGGCCACTTGGGCGCCCACAAACAATCAGAAAATAACAATTTTTCATTTTAAAAATTGGACCCATAGATGGACAACGTAAAAAGCTTCACGACACTTTTCGAATCGTTCAAAACGGACGTCTGAGTCAAAAGTTATGATAAAAATAAGTTTGGGAAGAATTAGGCAACGTTCTGAAAATTGGCGCCTTAGGCGCCCAGGCAACCAGGCAACACGGGCACTAGCGCCCAGCGCCCAGGAGCAACCACGCGCAACACAGCGCAACACAACACGACACGGGCGCCTAGCGCCCAGGCGCGCGCACAACGCAACACGCAACACAGCGCCACAGGCGCCCAGCGCCCAGGCGCGCACACACGCACAACGCCCACGCCTCAGGCGCCCAGCGCCCAGCATAGGCGCTTAGCGCCCAGAAAACAACAGCACATCCAGAATTTTGTTCAACACTTTTTAACACTAAAAATTGGTTTTCTTAACAATTTTAAAGCGTAAAAACTCCAATTTTTCCAGCAACCAAAAATGCACCTATTTATTTTCGAAATCACCCGAAACTCAATTTTACCAAAAATTCAATTGAAAACGTCACCAACATCATCTTGGCGCCCTAGGCGCCCCAACACCCACAACACCTATGCGACCTCACCTCAAACAAACCAAACACGTGGATCACAATTATGGATTCTCAACATATGCGCATATCACCACCAATAATACAATTTCATAGATCACACCAAACAATGAATCGAATTCGCAAACACATCATGATGAACATATATAGAAGTTAACAATCAAGAACATCAAGAAACGCAAGAACATCAAGAACATCACGAAATCTAGCATGAACCTTAGATCTAGGACCTATCATAGAATGTATTAGATGGAAGGATAGAGCTCCCCTAACCTCGAAATTGAAGAACGGAGGCTCCGGAGATAGTCACGTACAGGACCACAGCAACAAAATCACGTTCCTTGCTCTTCCTTGGTTGCGACTTCTCTCCTCTTCTTCTCCTCTCCTTACGGCGCCCTTTCCCTCACTCTCTAGCTCTCCAATTTGCGAATTGCCACAAAACCCTAGCCTCCAACTAGCCTAGCCACTTCGCATATGACAAGAATAATGGGCTTGGGCTTCTCACTTAGGCCCAAGTCCATTTGGTTTGGCACCTCCATTTTCTAATACTTCCTACACATATTAGCATAAATTCTAATTAATTAAATTACATCAAATAATTTAATTTAAATCCCCAATTACTTAATTAAATTAATTAATTAAATAATTTTAGGGTGTTACACAACCCATAACCCACAACCCAACTCACCAAAACCCTAAAAATCCCTCCTCTTCTAACCCTAATTCGACCCCACCCCCTTAACCCTAAAATGTGTCTACATTCACTCTCCCCCCTAGCCCTAAAAATCATCCACATTCATCCCCTCTCTCCTCCCTAAAAATTCGGCCACCTTTCCCCGTATTCCTCCTTGGAACTCACAATCCCACTTCCACACACTTCCCACTTCCCCACATCCCCTTTCCCCATACACTCCACCCTTCCCATCACTCTCCCCAACGGCTCTCTCTCCCTTGTTCCATGCCTCCCTTTCTCTCTCCCTCACACATCACTCAACCCACTCTCACACACTCACTCTCACTTCACACACTCAACCCTTTCCCCCCCCCCCCCCTACGGCCTCTCTCTCTCTCATACACCCCTCCATCTCCTTTCCCTCACACAACCTCCAAAACACATCACCTCCACTACCCACATCAAGCCCTAGCCGTCCACCCTCCCTTCTCCATCTCCACACGTTTTCCTTTCACATCCTCTCACGAAATCACCATTTTTGGTGCTTCTTTCTCTCCTTTCTCACGAAATAGCCATCTTTGGGCATCACCACACAAGAGACCGTTGGTCCCCCCAAAGCTCACGGATTCATCCAAGGGAACATGTTTTCCATTTCGTTTTTCTCAAGGTTAGCACACAAACGGATATATCCACAAGGTTTAGTGAAAAAAAACAAAAGACAAAGCACACCACTACGATTTCGGTTTTGTTAGTATAAATAGGGTTTCGGTTTTGAGGTAAGGGGAGGGTTTTTTTGAGAGAAAAGGGAGAAGAGGCCGAAGTCTTGGAAGATTCAGGAGCAAGAGGAAGCAAAAGCGGATCTAGAGAAGTTCTTGTGAGAGAGGGATTATTTTTCGTTTTTCTCCTCTACTAAAATTTTCATAGTTTCATTTTTGTTGTTATTGGTGGTAAAGTCTCACCAAAAGGTTCATTACTCAAGGTTGGTTTAGTATTCACTCTTAAATTTCTTGTTTTATCTTATGATCTTTGCATCTCTATTTTGATCAATGTAAATTTGTTGTCTCATAAATCCTTTTTGTTCATCTTCACACATAAGGTGTTTTTTTTTTGAGATTTTGAGAGATTGAATGTTAGACTTTTTTTTAATAGAAGAATACAAAATGCTTTATATTTTGATGCTCTTGTTGTTTTAAAATAAGAATAGTTCAAATTGATTGACTATCCTTGAATGTCATGTTTCTCTTTGAAGAAATGTAGCAATGTCTTTTTATCAACAATAATAATTGTCATCAAAATAATAGCAATAAGAAATATAGCAATTTTTCTTCTAATATCAAAAAGGATTAGGTATCAAAAGAATCAAAAAAGGATTTAAGGTAAAATGTTTCTTTAAATAATTAATAGATCTCTTTTATACCAAATGCCAACAAAAAAACACTTCACAAAAAAATCATTTTTCGGAAAAACTCAAGAAAAACGTTTCCTAGTAACTAATAAAAGAGGGTATAGTCAAGACATTTCTTTTGTTATCATTAAATAAACAAGTAAACTAATTTTTATGTTTTTTCTCTTATTTATTTATTTATTCGTTTTTTTTTTATTATTTAACCAAAAATTATTTCAACCAAAAAATGATAACAAAAGAACTCTAAAAACAAAAAAACATTTCCTAGTAATTAATAAAAGAGGGGGTAGTCAACACATTTCTTTTACTATTATTAAGTAAACAAATAAACAGTTTTTTTTATATTTTTCTTTTATTTATTTATTTATTCGTTTTTTTTTAATCAAAAATTAACAAAAAAAAAGGGACCAAAAAACTTTTCCTTAGTAAAAAAGAGTGGTAAGTAAAACATTTTTTTAAAAAGAAAAAAACAAGTAAACTGTTATTTACACCCCCCCAGGTTCAAGCATAAAGCCATTTTTTGTCACTTAAGCCCAGTTTCGCTAGCTGGGCCTTCCCATGCGAACTGGGCTTTCTTTTTCCCACACCCCCTAATTTTGATAACTTAACCCCCTTGAAAGAGCCCAGTTTTTACACAGCTCATTGGAACAATTTCCTGATTTCTGCACCCCCTTTTTAAAATGCAACCCTCCTCGCTGTTTACACCCCATTTTTAATAATACAGCCCTCCTTTTATTTGCACCCCCATTTTACTATTGCATCCACTATTTCTCCTTTAAGAAAAAATATATTTCCTTTCCCTAAATAAATATTTTCTGACATCAAAAACAAATATTTTCAAACGTCGAAACCAACGAAAACACTCTTCAAAAACAAATCTTTTCAAACGTCGAAATCAAAATTAATCATCACTAATGATCACTCGCGCCGTTGCCGTTTGATTGTGGGTGATGATTTCATTCCTGTGGGAGCTAGTAGTGTGGCCACTCTAAACCGTTGTTGTTTGGTCCTCACAAACGCTCTCCTTCAATTGCGAAAACCTTTTCAATGCTCAAAATAAAAACCGATTATCATTAATCATCACTCGCGCCGTTGCCGTTTGGTCGCTAATGATGATTCATTTTCATAAGAGTTAGTAGCGCGACCACTTCAAACCATTGTTGTTTGGTCACTGCGAACGCTCAACCCCTTTGCGAAAAACTCCAAAAAGATTAAAAAAACAAAACCTTTTCACACAACCAGAACTACGTAGCTTTGAATTCTCCATCGCACCGGGAGATACGTAGGAGCGGATATCCTCCGTCAAGCACACTAAACTAAAAACTTTTTTTTCTTTCTCTAAAAAAAAAACAACAAACACTTTTTGCCAAAAATAAAAATTTTCATTAAGTCTTTTCATTCGCTTTTCGAAAAAGGGCAAATTTAAGTATTTTCCAAATCTGCACTTAAAACCACACTTTTAATTAAAGGTTCCCTTTCGGTACAAAGGAGGCATAGGGTGCTAAAACCTTCCCTATGCCTAACCGACCCCCGAACCCAAATTTTCCGGTTTACCAAAAGGCCATCCGCTTTCCAAAAGGTTTTTCTTCAATATTTTCCTTATAAAAAATATTGGTGGCGACTTCATTGATTTTCAAAAAGTTGTAAACGAAGAAAGATTCCCTCAGGGACTTTTTCGGGCGCAACACCAATAAAACGAGGAGTGAGCTTCTTCGACTTCAAAGCGCGTCCAACACCGGTCACTGGAGTGACTCTCAAAAATACATGCTCACCTGCTTGAAACTCTAAATCTTTCCTCCGCTTGTCGTGATAACTCTTCTGTCGACTCTGCGACGCCTTCATCTTCTCACGAATCAACTTCACCTTTTCAGTTGTCTCTCGAACAATCTCCGGTCCAAGCACCACACTCTCTCCAGACTCATACCAACACAACGGGGTTCTACACTTTCGACCATATAACGCTTCAAAAGTTGCCATCCCAATACTAGAATGGTAACTGTTGTTATACGTGAACTCTATCAGTGGAAGGTAGGAGTCCCACGAACCTCCTTGTTCCAAAACACAAGCCCTCAACAAATCTTCTAATGACTGAATTGTCCTTTCTGACTGACCATCTGTCTGAGGATGATATGCCGAACTCAACCTCAACTTAGACCCCAACTTCTCTTGCAAACTCTTCCAAAAATCTGAAGTGAACCTCGGATCTCTATCCGAAACAATACTCATAGGAACTCCATGAAGCTTCACAATCTCCCGGATATAAATCTCCGCCAACTTCGACACCGGATACGTGATGCTGATAGGAACAAAATGAGACGATTTTGTTAACCTGTCAACAATCACCCAAATTGCATCATACCCTTTCGCAGTGTTAGGCAATCCCATCACGAAGTCCATCGAAATGCTATCCCATTTCCACTCCGGAATTTCTAACGGTTGCATCAACCCAGCAGGCTTCTGATGCTCAACCTTTGACTTCTGGCAAGTCAAACATGCATAAACGAACTGTGCCACATCTCGCTTCATACCAGGCCACCAAAATAACTTCTTCAGGTCTTGATACATCTTTGTAGCTCCCGGATGAATACTTAACTTACTTCTGTGACTCTCTTCAAGAATGGATCTCTTCATGTCTGCATCATCAGGAACGCAAATCCTACCACGGAACCTCAACACACCTTGGGAATCCAACTTGAAATCCTCATTCTTAGATTGATCACTCTCAACCATCAAGTCTACCAGTTTAACATCTGATTTCTGGTCTTCTCTGATGCTGTTCAGAAAATCATTACCAATTTTCAACATTCCTAACTTAACACTCTAAGGCGTCACTTCACAAACCAGACTCATATCTATGAATTCCTCAATCAGCTCTAACTCCTTAACCATCATTGCCGACATATGCAAAGTCTTCCGACTCAAAGCATCAACCACGACATTAGCTTTGCCTGGGTGATAGTTCAAACCAAAATCATAGTCCTTCAACAACTCCAACCATCGTCGCTGCCTCATATTCAACTCCTTCTGGTCAAACAAATATTTCAAGCTCTTATGGTCACTAAACACCTCAAATCTAGAACCATAGAGATAGTGCCTCCAAACCTTCAGCACAAAGACCACTGCAGTTAGTTCTAAGTCATGCGTAGGATAATTCTTCTCATGGACTCTTAATTGCCTCGACGCATACGCAATAACCTTCCCATCTTGCATAAGCACACCACCTAAAACCATTTTTGAAGCATCACAATACACCACAAACGACCCTTCCGGATTGGGCAACGTCAAGACAGGAGACGTTGTCAATCTCTTCTTCAATTCCAAGAAACTCTCTTCACAACGGGTGTCCCAAACAAAAGCCTTTCCTTTGCAGGTTAACTGAGTTAACGGAAGTGCTAACTTAGAAAAACCTTCAATGAATCTTCTATAATAGCTGGCCAACCCCAAAAAGCTTCTAATTTCAGGACGCAGCCCATTCTCAAACTTAATGCACTTGGAAAACTCAGCAGTAGCCTCACTGTAATGCAGATAAAACTTTGCTAATTCCACGAACTTAGCAGCATACTCAGTCACAGACATATTCCCTTGTTTCAGCTCCAGGAACTCAATCTCTTTCTTACCTCGGACATCCTCTGGATAGTGTTTTCTCATAGACTCTCTGCGGAACACAGCCCAAGTGATCTCTTCGTTTGCAGTCTCCAACCTCTGCCTAGCCTCTAACCACCAGTCGTCGGCCTCCTCTGCCAGCATATGCGTACCATAACGAACCTTCTGTGCCGGAGTGCAGTCCATCACACAAAAGATCCTCTCCATCTCTTTTAACCAAGCTAAAGCCCCATCAGGATCATACTTGCCCTTGAAGGTAGGCGGATTTCCTCTCTGAAAGGTAGCCAAACTCCGAGACCCAGCATTCTCACCAGCATTATGTTGACCCTCCACGGCCTGAGCCATAGCAGCCAACGCAGCAGCAATAGCAGCATCGTTCCTTCCAGCCATCTCAACTAATCCTTACAATCATAAGCAACAGTTAGAACTAATTGATAATACTTGATCGTCAATGACACAATGACTTGACAACTTGGCCGGACAGACCGAAACTGCTCTGATACCACTAATGTAACACCCCTTTTCTACCCGGAAATTTTTTGACAAAAATCAGAGTTTCAAAAAAACGTTTTTCGCTACACCCACAAGGGATGCCACATTTACACCAATAAACTTCACATGTCAATAAATAAAGTTTCACCATTAAAATAGTGCGACACATAGCACGTCATAACATCACCAAGCAGCGGAATAAAATCAAGGTTCAATTGAATAATTATAACATCACCATAAAACTTCATAAATTAAATATTAAAGACATCTAATAAAAACTAGCGTTCATCCCCCCGAGTGCTACGTATCAGAGCGACGACACCGACTCAACTAGCGAAGGTAGACATGCCTTCACTCGCAATCACCTGCATGTTACCAACATAGGGGTAACATTCAAACAGAAGGGGTGAGATATCTAACATTATAATAGCATATATGATAGGCAATATGCTAGAGTTACGACAACTATATCAACCGCTTCACAACAACATCAAATTACAAATCACCAAGAATTATCACCAACATCATGAGTAAGTATATGAGATGCAACCCACACGAACGGGTATATGCATGTGGTACCAATCACCAATAAAGTAGACAATAAGGGCATCATCACCTGTATGAGCATCACCATCATCACCTATAGCTCCAAGGCCGAAGCCATCATCACCAAAATAATGCATATGCAATATATGCGACACCATGAAAAATGCACCAGAGACAATTAACAACAACAAACATTTAATTGACACACATCACCAATATCAGCAAGTGGTCATAGACCCATCACCTATCACCGTAGCCCATAAAATAGGCACATCACCTGTTTTATCATCACCAATAGCACCAACAACACCAACACCTATAGGGCAGTCTAACGATTTGACCGTAAATATCAACAATCACCGACACCAAAGACGCCAATGGATTTACAACATCAATGGCAACAACAAGTTTGCAACACTGAGAACGACGACAATTTACGACACCAGGAACAATACCAATTTACGGCAAACAGCGACAATAGCTTTTAAAAACAGCAACTTAGAAATGGAGACAGCAACAGTGATTTTTCGTTAAAACAGCAGCATAAAAATGGTGGCAGCAACAGTGATTTTCCATAAAAATAGCAACATGAAAACAGTGACAGCAACAGTGACTTTTCCAACAAAACAACAACATTTGTTCGCTGTGACAGCAACAGCAATTTTTAGAAAAACAGCACATTTGTTCACAGTGAGAGCAACAGAAATTTTTAGAAAAACAACAACATTGTTCACTGTGACAGCAACAACAATTTTTAGAAAAACAGCAACATTTATTCACTGTGACAGCAACATTATTTTAGAAAAACAGCAACATTATTTTAGAAAAAAAGCAACATTATTTTAGAAAAACCGCAACATAAACAAGACAGAAACTGGCGCCCAGCAACAGGGCGCCAAGTGAGACAGCAGCACAACAAGAAACTGGCGCCCAGCAGCAGGGCGCCTAGCAGGCAACAACAACAACAACAGAAACTGGCGCCCAGCAGCAGGGCGCCAAGTGCAACAGCGACACAACCAGACATGGCGCCCAGGGGCAGGGCGCCTAGCACAGCAGCAACAAAATCAGACATGGCGCCCAGGGACAGGGCGCCTAGCGCAACAATGGCAACAGCAGACTTGGCGCCCAGGAGCAGGGCGCCTGGCACAACAGAGGCAACACCAGACTTGGCGCCCAGCAACAGGGCGCCTAGGATATCAGCAACACAGGCAGGCAAACCGCAACAGCAGAACATGGGACATCACTGGGCGCCTAGGGCGCCCTTCACAGCAACACAGAACCGCACCAGACTACACTGGGCGCCTAGGGCGCCAACTCCAGCAACCCAGACAGCATCACTAGGCGCCTAGGGCGCCACTTCCAGCAACAACAACAACAGGACATCATGACTGGGCGCCCAGGGCGCCAAAATCAGCAACCGCAGCAACACTGGCTCGACGCCCAGCAACAGGGCGCCTCCAGCAGGGACCAAACACAACACAGACACGATGCCCAGGAGTAAGGCGTCGTTTCCAGCAACCAAAACAACAACATCAAATCGCACCAAACACCAAACACCAAATTTCACCATGATCAACCAATAGCAATCATTATGCATACATTCTAACATCGCCAAGTAAACACCAAGCAAAATCAAAGGGGCAACCTAGCGCCTAACCCCCACATAAATCCCCATCATACACCCTATTGTAAAGTAGAACCCACCCTTACCTTAGATTTGCCGAACACGAGATCCTCTTGCACGAAAGCTCCAAAGAACCACAGCAACAGAGTTCCTCTCCTCTTCCTCCTTGGTGCGCCGTCCCTCTCTTCTCCTCTCTTCGCAATTCTCTCTTTTCTTTTCTTTTTCTCCAACAATGCGCAAATGATCCCAAAACCCTAGCTAGGCTCTCACTCATGCGCCTATGCCTTGCGCTCTTGGATCACAGGCCCCCGTCTACTACTCAGCTAATCACTAGACACCACTCATTGATTTAAATAAAACACCTTATAATTATTTTAATACAACTATACTAATAACTTCTTCAAGTCCTGATACATCTTAGTAGCTCCCGGATGAATACTCAACTTACTCCTATGACTTTCTTCAAGAATCGCTTTCCTCATCTCTGCATTATCAGGAATACAAATCCTATTACGGAACCTCAACACACCTTGCGCATCCAGCTTGAATTCATTATTCTCCGACTGACCGATCCTAACCATCGAATCCACCAGTTTAACATCCAATTTCTGAGCTTCTCTGATACTGTCCGAAAAGTCATTATTAATCTTTAACATTCCCAACCTGACACTCTGCGGTGTCACTTCACAGACCAAACTCATATCTCTGAACTACTCAATTAATTCCAACTCCTTAACCATCATTGCTGACATGTGTAAGGTCTTCCGACTTAACGCATCAGCCACGACATTAGCTTTTCCTGGGTGATAATTCAACCCGAAATCATAATCCTTCAATAACTCCAACCACCGTCGTTGCCTCATATTCAATTCCTTCTGATCAAACAAATACTTCAGACTCTTATGGTCACTAAATACTTCAAATCTAGAACCATAAAGATAATGCCTCAAAATTTTCAGCACAAAAACAACTGCAGCAAGCTCTAAGTCATGCGTATGATAATTCTTTTCATGAGTCCTCAACTGCCTTGACGCATAAGCAACTACCTTCCCATTCTGCGTAAGCACACCTCCTAAACCCATCTTGGAAGCATCACAATACACCACAAAAGACTCTACCGGATTGGGCAACGTCAAGATAGGAGACGTCGTCAATCTCTTCTTCAATTCGGCGAAACTCTCTTCACAACGGGGGTCCCACACAAAACCTTTACCTTTGCAAGTCAGCTGAATTAGAGGAAGTGCTAACTTAGAAAATCCTTCGATGAACCTCCTATAATAACCAGCTAACCCCAAAAAGCTTCTAATCTCGGTAGCCGACTTCGGGGCTTCCCACTGCAACACAGCATCTACTTTAGACGGATCCATCGCAATGCCACTACCTGAAATGACGTGACCAAGGAAACTCACTTCCTTCAACCAGAATTCACATTTAGACAGCTTTGCATATAACTTCTTCTCTTTCAGGACTTCCAACACTAATCTCAAATGCTCTGCATGCTCTTCTTTCGACTTAGAGTAGACCAGAATGTCATCGATGAATACCACCACAAACTGATCAAAGTAAGTATGGAAAATACGGTTCATGTATTCCATAAATACCCCCGGCGCGTTAGTAACACCAAAAGGCATCACCGAATACTCATAATGCCCATAACGCGTTCTAAAAGCCGTCTTCTGAATATCCTCATCTTTCACTTTAATCTGATGATAGCCCGACCGCAAATCAATCTTACTAAACACTTGAGCACCCACCAGTTGATCCATCAAATCATCTATCCTTGGAAGTGGATACTTGTTCTTAGCCGTTACCTTATTCAACTGTCTATAATCAACACAGAGCCTCATACTTCCATCTTTCTTCTTTACTAGCAACACAGGAGCTCCCCACGGCGACACACTTGGTCTCACAAACTTCTTTTCGAGTAAATCCTCAAGCTGCTTCTTCAATTCAGACAATTCAGATGCCGACATCCTGTACGGTGCCATAGAAACAG
Organism: Astragalus membranaceus; assembly: GCA_039519185.1. NCBI lineage: Eukaryota > Viridiplantae > Streptophyta > Magnoliopsida > Fabales > Fabaceae > Astragalus > Astragalus membranaceus. Next base: position 145,525,123 of record CM076849.1, on the reverse strand, counting down.
GTCTGGTACCAGGTACAAGATCAATAGCGAATTCCACTTCTCTCTCTGGCGGCACACCTGGAATCTCATCAAGGAAAACTTCAGGAAATTCACATACTACCCGCAGCTCTTCAATCACGGCTCGGTTCTCGACAGACATTGACGCCATCAGCGAGAATAACTGGACTTCCTCCCGCATCAACTTCCGCAACTGACCAGCAGACAACAAACCAGCTTCCTCCTCTTCAGGAGTGGAGAAACTCACAGACTTACTACGACAGTTAATATGCACATGGTTATGCTCTAACCAGTTCATACCTAAGATCACATCCAATCCACTTAGCGGCAAACAAATCAGGTCAACAAAAAAGTCTCTGTCGAAAGTCGACAAAGGACATTGAGAGCATACAAGAGAAGTAGTCACCGACCCCTTAGCTGGAGTGTCGACGACCATCTCTCCATTCATAGAAGACAACGCAAGACCCAATCTTTCAACACAATCAGCAGCAATAAAACAATGAGTAGCACCGATATCAACAATAGAAGATAGAGGAATATTATTAATGAAGCATGTACCTCTAATAAGTCCATCTTCTTCGGAAGTCTCTGTCCCTGCCAAAGCGAACACTTTTCCACTAGCCCGCTCCTTCTTCGGTTTCTGACACTGACTACTGATGTGTCCTCCTTCGCCACAGTTGAAACAAACCACCTCCTTATGCTCACACCCGGACACCTCATGCCCGATCTTACCGCAACGGAAACACCTCTTCGTCTCAGCTTTGCACGCATTACTCTTATGACCAGCATTGCCACATTTGAAGCACACAATACCAGCAGGAGCATCTCCCCCACTAGTCCTCTTGCCCTCAGCGGCTTTCGGTTTACCTTTACCAGCAGGAGCATCATACGGCTTACCACGACTCGGATTCTTGCTCCTCTTCTCATTAATGATCTTATAATGAGCATTGTTATCTTCTTCATAGACCCTGCAGCTATCAATCAAATCGGAAAAGACACGGATTTTCTGATACCCAATTGCCTTCTTGATCTCTGGTCGCAACCCGTTCTCAAACTTGATGCACTTCGAGAACTCAGCAGTTGCTTCACTGTAGTGCGGATAAAACTTAGCCAACTCCAGAAACTTAGCAGCGTACTCAGTAACCGACAGGTTTCCTTGCTTCAGCTCAAGGAACTGAATTTCCTTCTTACCCCGAACATCCTCCGGATAGTACTTCCTCATAAATTCCCTACGGAACACAACCCAAGTAACCTCTTCACCTGCAGCTACCAACCTTTGACTAGTCTCTAACCACCAGTCATCAGCTTCTTCTGCCAACATATGAGTACCATAACGAACCTTCTGCGCTGGAGTGCAGTCCATCACACGGAAGATCCTCTCCATCTCCTTCAGCCAAGCCAACGCTCCATCAGGATTATACTTGCCTTTGAAAGTAAGCGGATTCTCCCTTTGAAAGGTTACCAAACTACGAGACCCAGCATTTTCACCAACGTTTTGCTGACCTTCCACGGCCTGAGCCATAGCAGCCAAAGCAGCAGCGATAGCAGCATCGTTCCTTCCAGCCATCTCAACTAATCACTACAACAAAAACAACAGTTAGAACTAATTGACAATACTTGATCGTCATTGACACAATAACTTGACAACTTGGCCGGACAGACCGAAACTGCTCTGATACCACTGATGTAACACCCCATTTCTACCCGGTAAAATAATGCAAAATCAGAGTTCATAAAAAATCTTTTTCAACAAACAATGGAGTGCCACATTTGCTTCCTGAAAACAATTGACGGGTTAATTCGCTTTTGAAAACAGATACATAGGGCTTTCGGATGAACCGATAAAACAACCTTTTAGTCTTCAAAATAATTCCTCTTTAATTACTACGCTGCGGATTCATAACAAGTTAAATCAAATAGACGTGGCGTCTTAACAACTCAAGACAGCTCAAAAACAACGACGTAACAACTTAAAGTTTCAACAACGAATTAACATAGCAACAATATTAAAACGTGTGTTCATTCCCCCGAGTGTTACATATCAGAGCGACGACACCGACTCGATCAAATGAAGGTGAACAGCCTTCATTTGTGATTACCTGCAGGTTACCAACATCGGGGTAACATTCAAACAGAAGGGGGGAGATATCGCACTATATAATCAGACATATGAAAGACAATATGTAATTCAGGTCATCGCATCAATTCATCATTTAACAGCAGTCAACATCATCTCAATCACATAGGTATGCAACATGGATGCGGAATGTGACTCAACTCAGGGCCACCGCCCTATAATGCATGTGGTACCATAATCCAGCCAGTAAATAGAGGCATCAACATCGTAACATCATTTCATCATAATTTGCCAGTCCAGGCCATCGTGTTTTGAGCATAGCTCCATCGTAAAAATATGCTATGTATGCGACGCTATGTAAATGCACAACCAATAAACAACGATTACACAGCAACACAACAACATCGGAGATCATCGTTGGCCATAGGCCTACAACATACCACCTGCCAATAAATAGAGGCAATTCAACTTGGTACACCATCATCAACTATAATTAGCAACTTAGCAACTTTCAACATTTTTGGCAACACATCAACAATTTAGCAACTTCCAACATTTTGGCAACTTTGGGCCTAATTACATATTCAACATCAACACATAATTCCAAGCATCAAATGTGAAATTCACATTTGGGCAGCCAAACTGGCGCCCATGGCGCCCAGTAACACAATCGGGCAGCCAAACTGGTGCCCTTGGCGCCCATGGCGCCCAGCAACACAATCGGGCAGCCAAACTGGAGCCCTTGGTGCCCACAACGCCAAAACACAACACAGCAACAAGGCAGCCAGGTTTTTGGCGCCCATGGCGCCACTGCGCCAGACACAGCAACAAGGCAGCCAGATTTTGGCACCCATGGCACCCCTGCACCAGAACACAACAAGCAACAACAGAAATCTAGCAGCCAATCTTGGCGCCCATGCGACCAGAACCAGCAATGGGCAGCCAGACATGGCGCCCTTGGCGCCCATGCGCCAGGAACACAGTAACATCACAATTGGCGCCCATGGCGTCTAGGATAGAACAACAACCGGGCGGCCAGGTTTTGGTGCCCTTGGCGCCCATGCGCCAGGAACCTGCAAGACAGCAACACACAAACAGCAAGATGGCGCCCATGGCGCCCAGCAATATTTCAGAAACGGCGCCCATGCGCCCAGGCAACAGAACACGCACAGAATGGCGCCAAGGAAGGCGCCCAGCAACATCAAACACGGGACGACGCCCATGGCGCCCTGCGGCAGAATCAAAAACGGCGCCCATGCACAGAATTTTGGTTCTAAAACAGCAAGGAGCATGATCACACATCGTCAAATGGCAACAATCATCATCAATCGAAATTAACATCATCATTTAAAGTTCAATACCTACAACTAGGGTTTTCTAAACTTAAGAACACCTAGGGTTCCATAACCTTCTTACATAGAGCCATTCATACACCCAATTATAGAGATAGAACCCCACCCTTACCTTACCCTTGAAGAATTCAAAGTCTTTGGCTTGCCCTAGCTCTCTCTCCTTCTTCGCGCCGTCCTCTCTCTTCTCTTCTCTCAAATTCTTATTTTTTTGTTCCTTCTAAATAAGCAAAACCCTAAATAATGCCTATTTGTACTTTAATTAATTTTATGGGCTTTTTCCTTAGCTAATTCGAATTACATCATGGGCCTCCCTAACACTTCTCATTTACTACTCCCAACCCTAACAATAGGCCCACATATACTAGCATTATAATTATTTTATTATTTTTCTACCAATTAAATTCCCAAACAATTCAATTAAATAATTAATTAAATTTTGGCCGGGGCGTTACAAAGAGGACTTTTGGTCACTTTGCTAGAGTTCTTATTGATGTTGATTTCTCTGAGAAGCTGCATGATCAGTTGTTAGTAGAAAGAGAGGGATTCACTTTTCTTATCAGAGTGGAATATGAGAGTATACCCTTGTTTTGCAACTCTTGTAAATGCATTGGTCATTCTCTCCAGAATTGTAAGATGCCTAAAAACGCGGAGATGACTCAAGGTGGCAAGATTCAGCCTCGAAAGGTGAATCAGGTCCCTAGTAAACCATCTCTTCGGTTTGTGCAAAAGACGGATAATGGGAAGAAATCTAATTTGGGCGCTGGTCCATCCAAGCTGCAAGACAATAGTGTGGTTTTTGTGAGAGAAGAAAATGCTCCCGATCGTTTCATGGGTTTTGACAGCATTGTTATCACACCTGAAGAGATGGTTGGGGGTCATGCTCTTGGTGAAGCACAAAACTGTTCCACCAAGTCTCCCACAACTAGGCTGGATTCTGATGCTTCCTACGCGGTAGAGGCAACAGTTTTATGTAAAAATTGGGAGGATATCTCAAATGAGGAGGTTGTCTCTAACTCTCAAGCAGTAATGAATCCGGCAGTTGAAGCTGACATGAAAATTTTAAGAAGGTTTCGGGAAGAATCGACAGATAATGTTGGCGATCCTGTGATTCCGGATTCTGCTGAGAGGTACTCTGAACCGGTTATGACCAAGCAACAAAAGAAGAAATTGAGGCAAAAAAATGGTTTTGCAGTTGGATACAACACTAGGTCCAAAGCTAGCTCAGTTTCTGTCTCATTTTGATCAGTTGTAGTTTATTATAAACCATGTATTTGGTCTGTTTTTTTCCTTCTTTTGGTTGGTTGGTTTTCGGGAGCCTTCCTAGGTCTCTTTACTTTGTTTCTTGTTTTTTTCTGGCCTTGGGTTTTGGTCTGGTCCCCCATTGGTTTTTTATGTTTTTCTCTTTCTTTTTTAATAGATTTCTCTTTGCTTAAAAAAAAGTGTAAAACACTTATACACCTATTGTGTATATAAATTAAGGCGACTAACATATATAAATACGTAAAAAAAGTTTGCTTAGTGTCTTTAGGAATAAAAAAATCATTTAACACGTGAATAAAGAATTTTATCTAAATAAATTTTTAATTTATTTTGATAACTATGCACAAACCTTAATTAATTTTACAATATTTTATACAAACTCCAAGTAATTGATTGTCTTTGTAAAACTTATTTCGAAATAATTTTTTTTTTCACACTTCACAGCTCATCATAATTTTTTCACTATTCCACAGAACCCTTTAATTTTTAAGAAAAGGGGAAAGGAAAAACACAAACTTGAGTTATTTTTTATTAAAAAAAAGTTGGATGGGTTGCAGTGTAAACTTCATCGTAAGAATGTAATAAACTTTAGGATTAAACATGTTTGTGGTCCCTATAAAATTTGAATTTTTTTAGTTTTAGTCAAAAAAAAAGTTTCACGTAGTTTTGGTCCCCGATTTTTTTTTATCAAATCTAGTCCCTCATGACTTTTAATAGCGTTTAGAAGCGCTATAACAAAAAACAAATTTGAGAACTAAAACAAATTTGAATGACCAAAAAGTAGGTAAATTTCTTTTAAGGGATAAAACACAAAAACACATATTTTATAAAAACCACAACATATTTAACCCTAAAATTTAATAGATTATGTGATATGTCATTACATTTGAGATTATCTTCATTCTCTGAATTTTTCTAATTAAACAATTATTAATTTTTATTAATTTATAGTAATAAATCATACCAAAAATCTTGAATGAAAACTAAAGGTAAAAATGTAAGTATAAATTTATCCGCAAATACCACTCCACTAATAAGATTTCCCATTAGCCACAACGTTCTCCACAAGCTAATAAAATTTGAGTTACTTACTCAAATTGTAAAATCTAAAGTTTGAATAATATCCATAATTTCTATATTTCCATTGAATGATGGGATATAGTTTAAACCTGAAAATATTTTGTCTATTTTGTCTATTTTGTATAATACAGCTATCAATGGTTTGACCTAAAATAGTTTAGTCTCTCAAATGGCTCTATATAAAGAAGAGATCAATTGGTTCAAAAAACCACAAAACCAACAAACATTTTCAAAGTTCCCTTCTTAATGTATTCTTCTTGTTTTATTTTCATTCTTTGTGATTCCATGGCCAATACGCCACTTGGAAAAACAGCTGAAAAGCAAAGGAGGAGAAGCATTATGAAGAAGCTCAATGAGCTGAATACGATTTATGGGGTTAAAGTTTATGCCATTATTATGTACAGGCCTTATTCTCAAGGGGTTGAGACTGAAGAGGAGATGCTTGAGAAGAAGATTGAGGAGGCCAAGGAGAAGTTGAAGAAGCAAAGGGAAGAGAATAGGGTTAAGGAGTTAATTAACCATTAAGCTGCTTGAGATTATGAAGGCAGGGGAAGTTCCAAAGGATTTAGGAGTGGATGAATTGAAAGAGATCGATTATGTGATTAGCCTCAAATTGAAGGAAATTGATGATAAGTTGATAGAGGCAAAAAAGGCTAAAGAATCTCAGCAACGCGGCTGTGGAAGGAACTGAAAAGTGAGTTAGTCATCGATGGTTTTATATGTCATGGGGTTTTTTATTTGTTGTTGTAATTTGTTGGTGTCTTTATTCTCAAGAGTCATTTGCTTTTATTTTGTTGTTGTTTTCATTCAGTTACCTTTAATTTCTTGAGGTTTTGTTTTCGCACTTGAATCATGTGGTGTTGTCAATTATTAATCAAAGAATGCTTATGAATTCTTCAATTTTTTTATAAGTCAAAAAAATATATTAATTCAAAGAGGGGAGTACTCTCCTTTCAATCAATGTAACCCTAATTACCGTCATTAGATAGAGGGGAGTATTATCTCACACTCTTACTCTTTCGTTCACGCTGACTTCAATGGATCTATGAACATAACAAGTGCACATATCTGGAACCTCTCTTTAGTGTATGATTTTTATAACAGTTGTGTATGATTATATGCTATATATTGTCAGAAATTAATCTATCAACATGCAGCTACCATGCCCCTAAAAAATGATTTTGTTTCTCATGTAGTTAAGAGACCATGTTACAGCCAGTCAAATCAAAGATTTCACTTTTTATTCTTATTACTCGCGACTATACCACCATGTTATAGAAGCCTTGGATCCCATCACTATGATAAACATCATTCACGTCTAACCAAGCATAAATGTTTCTGAGACTTCGTGGATTTCGTTTCTGAGACTTATTCCTTGGCGTTTTGGACTAGTTCGTCTTCGTGTTTCCGCCGTCGTGGTTCTTCGTCTTCGTGTTGGCAGAGACTGGTTCTGTGTCCGCCGTCGTGGTACATCTCACTTCTCTGTCCCTTCCGTTCGCAAAGTTCCATTTGTGCGTACTTTCTATTCGCTCTCGTGCTTATTCTAAGTGATTTCGCTCGTATCCGGTTGTTCTTGGTTGCCTCTTCTTGGTCGCACCTGGGTGTGGTGCGTTTTACTATTTCGGTGGGTCTGATGTGCTTCGCTTTCTGCTTGTGTTTCTAGTTCCGTGACTGCTAGAGATTTCTGCTTGTGATTCTTTCTCAGATCCTGTTTGCGGTTCCTGTTGGTGTTCTACTCGCCGTTTCTGCTTCCTTGCTCATATCGTATTTCTCCCTGGTACGGTAACCGCCTCTGGGCTTTGATTGGTTCTTTTTTGCATCTACGTTACTTTTGTCCATATTGTTCCCATTGCCTTTTTTTAAAAATAATTTTTTAATGGCTTCGGAAAAAGAAAGGGATAGTTTGTGTTTGTTTTACCGGCATGAATTATGCTGCTTGGGAATTTCAATTCAAGATGTATATCAAAGGCGCCGGAAGGTAAACCCGCCTTAGACACGTGGGAAGTTCAAGATGCTCAGATTATTTCTTGGATCCTCAGTACTATTGATCCTCAGATGATCAATAATTTACGAGCATTTTCAACTGCTCCAGAAATGTGGAATTATTTGCAACGTATTTACAACTAGGAAAATACAGCCAAGCGTTTTCAATTGGAGTTAGAGATCGCCAATTACAAACAAGGTAATTTGTCAATTCAAGAATATTATTCTGGCTTTCTGAATTTATGGACAGAACACTCTACTATTATCTATGCTGTTGTTCCCAAGCCGTCACTGTCGGTCGTTCGTGATGTTGATGATACTAGTAAAAGGGATCAATTTCTCATGAAACTTCGTCCGGAATTTGAGGTCGTTCGAGGTGCTTTGCTGAATAGGAACCCTGTTCCTTCCTTGGATATCTTTGTTGGTGAACTGCTCAGGGAAGAACAGCGTCTTAATACTCAAGGCACCATGTTTAATGATCCCGTCCATTCTAAACCTGTGACAGTTGCATATGCTGCGCAAAATATAGGCGTGGGCCGTGATATGCGACAAACTCAATGCTTCTCTTGTAAACAATTTGGACATGTTGCTCGTAGTTGTCCTAAGAAATTTTGCAATTACTGCAAGCAGCAGGGTCATATCATCTCTGCATGTCCTACGCGTCCTCCACGACCGACTGACTAAGCGTCCGGTGTAGGCATTCCATGCTACTACTAGCTCTACAGCTGGTACTTCCACCATTGTTGTATCTGATGGTGGTGCTCTGCAGCCTGAATTAATTCAACAAATGGTACTCTCTACTCTTTCTGCCTTGGGCATTACTGGTATGTCTTCTTTCATATCTTGGTTACTTGACTCAGGTGCATCGAATCACATGACGGGTTCCTCTGAACTCCTGACAATTTATGTTCTTATATTGGTAATCAGAAAATTCAAATTGCTAATGGCAGTACCCTTCCTATAACTAATGTTGGTGACATAAATTCTAATTTTCGAAATGTGCCGGTAGCATCTGGGCTTGCCTCAAATTTATTGTCTGCTGGTCAGTTAGTGGATGAAGGTTGTGATGTTAATCTTACTCTGGATGGTTGTCTTGTGCAGGATCGGGTGTTAGGGACGGTGATCGCGAAGGGGCCTAATTAAAGTTGGAAGAGTGTTTCCACTCCAGTTTATTTCAAATCATTTATCTCTTGCTTGTAATAGTGTTTTGAATGCATGTGAGGATTGGCATAGGAAATTGGGCCATCCAAACCCTATTGTTTTGTCTCACTTATTTAAGACTGGCTTGTTAGGTACTAAACAGATGGATTCTAGTACCTCTATTTCATGTTCTGTTTGCACATTACACTAGTAGAAAAAATGGATTTTACATCATGAATTCGCATCGGTTCAAATACTAACTGATGTGGATACCAAGGCGGTGGCATTTTTGAAATTATTTAAACATTTTTGGCATCGGTTCAGTAACTAACCGATGTGGATAAAAAGGCGCTGGCAATTTTGAAATTTTGTGAACATTATTCGCATCGGTTGATATAGGAACCGATGTAGAAATTCATGATTACACTTTTAATATCAGTTCTATCGTTGCACCCGATGTGAAAAATCCCCAATTTACAATTTCCTAAAACCCTTTCGCGAAGCACACTCACCCTCTTCAACCAAAAACCTCTTCTTCATTACACACTCACTCTGCAACCAAAACCCTCTTCACGAAACACGCTCACTCTGGAACCAAAACCGTCCGCCGTCCACCGTTCACGCATTCACGCCGTTCACGCATTCACGCCGTTCACGCATTCACGCATTCACGCCGTTCACGCATTCACGCCGTTCACGCACAAGGTTCACGCCGTTGACGCACAAGGTTCACGCCTTCACGTCGTTCACGCACAAGATTCCATCGCTCTCATTCACGTCGTCCGCCGTTCACGTCGTCCTTCTCTCTTCGTGAAGCACTCTCACTCTGAAACCAAAAACCACTCTCGCGAAACACACTCACTCTCACGCCGTCTCTATCTCTATCCATCGTCCACAATAATCAATTCTTCCAATATTGGATTTCGGGTACTTTGTTTCTTTCCCTTATTTCTTTAGCTTCTGTAATTTTATTATTTTTATTTATTTATTTGTAAATATAATTTGGGATGTTGTTGTTCTATGTAGTTATTGAAGAAGCAAGGTTGGAAAGAAAGCGACTGGTCTTGGGATCTCTGAGCAGTTTTTTTTTTGCTTTTTCTTTTTCCTCCTTCACTGAAAGATGAAGTAACTTGATGCCATTTTTTTTGTAAAAATTATAGTGTCCCTTGATAGCCCCGCAAGTGCACGGGTCGTATCGCGTAATAAAGGAGTATCGGTCCACAGGGAGAGCCTAAGTGAATACCAATTTAATTTTTCAAAGTTGATTAACTGAAAAGAAAGTGTTTTTGGAAAGAAGGAATATTTTAGTAAAGTCTACTCACTCATGATCATTGTAGACAAAAGAGGAGAAAAGAAAATAAAAGAAGAAAACATAAAGTTAAATAGCGAGAAATAAAAGAAAGCAGTAAAGTGCAAAATCATAAATAGCGGAATTGTAAATGACAAGAAAGTAAATTGCTTGAAAAGTAAATTGCCAGTAATTTACTTGACTTGGAAAGTTAAAGAGCAAGAAAAATAAAAGAGCAAGAAAGTAAATAACTTGGAAAATAAAGGTGCAAGAAATTAAATAGCAAGAAAAGTAAATGACTTGGAAAATAAAGGTGCAAGAATTTAAAGGAGCAAGAAAGTAAATGACTTGGAAAGTAAAAGGGCAAGAAAATAAATAGCAAGAATTTAAAGGGCAAGAAAGTAAATGACTTCGAAAATAAAGGTGCAAGAAATTAAATAGCAAGGAAAGTAAATGACTTGGAAAGAAAAAGGGCAAGAAAATAAATAGCAAGAATTTAAAGGGCAAGAAAGTAAATAAACAAGAATCATAAAAAGCATGAAGAGTAAATTGAAGTCATGAATCATTAGAGAGCCTTTGTCATTCATTTTCTAACAAAATTCAAGCTTCGGTACAAGTGAGGATCAAGCCTCTATTTATAGGAAAATATGAGGGGCAAAATGGTCCAAAAGAGGAAAAAGTGGCAAATCAAGTTGGCCAAGGTAGTCATCAAAGAGCCATCCTCAAGTGGACAATGCACATGAGCAAGTGGTCAAAGCACATGGTCATCAAAAAGTGGGCAAAAATATCCATCAACAAGTGGGCAATTCCAATTTTGACTGCACAGTCGAAATCTGGATAGCAGAAGCAGGCACAGTCGAAATCTGGATAGCAGAAGCAGTCGAAATCTGGAAGACAGATGCTGTCGATTTCTGGCCTGCTGAGACAGATGCTGTCGAATTCTGAGAGATCTAGTCGAATTCTGGGAGATCCAGTCGAATTCTGGGAGATCCAGTCGAAATCTGGAAGATGCAGTCGAATTCTGACCTGCTGAGACTTAGGCAGCCCAAATTGTTTCAAAATAAAACCTGAAGATAAAAAGTAAACATTTGCAGTAAAATAGAACAAAAATATAATTAAAATACTAAAAAGACTTAATAAAATAACTATTAAAAAGACTCTAAAAATAGACTTATCAAACTCCCCTATGCTTGAACCTTTGCTTGTCCTCAAGCAAAAACAGTGTAAATCTTTAGGCCCATTCTGAAGGAAAATTATTTTCATATTTCGACCTTAAGTGAACTGTGGGGCAATTCTAACACTTTGGTTTGCGAGCTACTATTTTTGGGCTTTTTGTGGAATTGGGAGACAAATTTAAAGTATCAATACATTAGAGAGGATATCCATGTCATCATAGAACCGGTTCCCCAGCATTCTTAAGTTTGGGTCCTTCATTCACTAAGACCGGGTCTCAAAGGAGGGTCCTTATACGTTGGGTATTCAAGCATTTTTCTTTTCTTTTTGATTTTATATGCTAACCATTAATTTTGACATTTAAAATGCACCAATTTTTGCATTTTGAATTGGTTTTGCAAATTTTTTTTTTTTTTTTTTTGAATACCCCAACTCAGACGTTTTTCTCCAGTAACCGCGCATCCAGTGAATGTCACCAAGAGAACCAGGTTACTAGTTTCTTTTCAGTCCCTCTAATTGTATTAATAACTGAAAACAGTCTCAATAGTTGTGTGAAAAAGCCCTAGAAGTAGAAATCGAACCATGATACAATTTTGTTGTTCCCAACCAGTCCACCTAGATGATTGCTAATGAAAAATTGAAAAATTATTTTTGTCCAGAAAAGGCTTATCTAAAACATGCTTTAGGGTTCACAAAGTTTCGTGATAGAGGGAGCAGATACAACTCAAAGTACAAAAAAGATAAAAACTTGGCAAAACAATAAAGACATTCCTAATAAAAGCAATAAAATACCCCCCCATGCTTGGACTAGGCATTGTCCTCAATGATTTTTCAAATAAAACAAAAGGGGTTAGGAGAGCTCACCTGGCTGTCTGGTTCAGGATACTCGGCCCTGGGGTATTTTATTTTTCAACAAATCGAAAAATATATTAAGCCGTGGGTTGCCTCCCACGCAGCGCTCGTTTATGGTCAGTAGCTTGACCTTTTCCCTTTATAAAGTTATTCCTGGGTCCCATTGCTTGAAGCATAGAGACGAAGTGACATATGAAGAATGAAAGCGTATTCCTAGATCCCATGGCTTGTAAAATGGAAGTTGTGTAAGCAATAAGATCTTTTTTACAATTCCCCCCTGATCAAATGTTATTTTTTTCACAAAGGAAGGTGAAAAATAAGATAAAGGAGATGGTTTGTATGGTGGTGGGGGGATGTATGGTTTTTCCTTTTTCTTTTTCTGGTTCCTTCTCTTTTTCTTTCTCTTCTTGCTCACAAGGTGAATTATGTTTTTCACTCACAATTTTTTCTTGGTTTGCTCTTGGTTCCTCTAATTGTTTTTCGCTTCTAAGGGTGACAGCATATATTTGGCCATTTAGATTTTGTTCAGGCTGTCTAGGAAATACCCCCGAAGATTTAGAGGATGAAGCCACCTGTGTTGCCACTTGAGTTATTTGATTTTCAAGCATCTTACTGTGAGTGGCAATAGAGTCGATTTTTGATCCTAATTTGATAAGTGTGTCATTCAAATAACATGTTTGATTTTTGAATTCTTCATTTTGTATTGTTTGAGATGACACAAATTTTTCCATCAAAAATTTCAAGTTCGACTTTTGCGGGTTGTTTTGTGGGTTGTTAAAAACGCTTTGATTTTGAAAGACAGGAGGTGGTCTAAGTGCTAGATTGGGTGGAGGATTTTTATAAGAAAAATTTGGATGATTTCTCCACCCAGAATTATAAGTATTTGAAAATGGATCTTCTTTTTGAGCATAGTTTATATGCTCATTTCCAGTACTAGATGCCTCAAGCTGGCATTTAGCTCCAATATGGCCAACAACCCCACATAATTCACATGGTGGAGTAGTAGGAGAAAAAGTTTGTGAAACGGCACTTACATTTAATTTTTCAAATTTTTGAAAAAGTGCGTCCACTTTTGAGGCAAGATGATCAACAACGGATATTTCATACTTACCTGGCTCTTTTGATGATGCTGGTTTATCTGCTATGGCTCGCTCACTTGCCCATTGACAATGGTTTTGAGCCATATCTTCAATGAGTGCATAAGCTTCAGTAAAATTTTTGTTCATCAAAGCTCCACCTGCAACTGCATCAACAGTCATTCTTGTTGCATATTGTAATCCATTATAAAAAGTGTGAACAACGAGCCATTTCTCTAGTCCATGATGGGGGCATAGCCTTAACATTTCTTTGAAACGTTCACAAGCATCATAAAGAGATTCCCCGTCGTTTTGAGAAAATCGAGTAATTTGATTTCTCATCTGAGCTGTTTTACTCGGGGGAAAGAACTTAGCAAAAAAAATTTGTTTTAACTGGTCCCAGGTGGTAATGGATTCCGAAGGCAAAGAATGTAGCCATGCTCTTGCTCTATCCCTTAATGAAAAAGGGAAGAGTTTTAGTCTTATGGCATCCGGAGGTACCCCGTTTAATTTGAGAGTTCCACAGTATTCTAGAAAAATTGAAATGTGAAGATTTGGGTCCTCCGTGGGAGAACCAGAAAATTGGTTTTGTTGAACCATTGAAAGCAGAGATGTTTTGAGTTCAAAATTATTTGCTTCCACATTTGGATGTACAATGGCAGCCGATGGTTCTGCTGAAGGTGTTGCGTACTCTTTGAGAGCACGATTTTCATTAGCCGCCATTTGGTTATCGGGAATTTCTCTCCTCCTTCTATGTAAGAACCTTTCAATTTCGGGAATTTGTTGAACAGTTTCACCGAAACTTCTGGTTCTTCGCATTCGAGGGACAAGAGAAGAAAAAGTAAAAAAATAAAGGAAATAAAATTTCAATCTAACCGGTTTCGAAAAATTTAATCAATATCACTGCCTCCCCGGCAACGGCGCCAAAAACTTGATAGCCCCGCAAGTGCACGGGTCGTATCGCGTAATAAAAGAGTATCGGTCCACAGGGAGAGCCTAAGTGAATACCAATTTAATTTTTCAAAGTTGATTAACTGAAAAGAAAGTGTTTTTGGAAAGAAGGAATATTTTAGTAAAGTCTACTCACTCATGATCATTGTAGACAAAAGAGGAGAAAAGAAAATAAAAGAAGAAAACATAAAGTTAAATAGCGAGAAATAAAAGAAAGCAGTAAAGTGCAAAATCATAAATAGCGGAATTGTAAATGACAAGAAAGTAAATTGCTTGAAAAGTAAATTGCCAGTAATTTACTTGACTTGGAAAGTTAAAGAGCAAGAAAAATAAAAGAGCAAGAAAGTAAATAACTTGGAAAATAAAGGTGCAAGAAATTAAATAGCAAGAAAAGTAAATGACTTGGAAAATAAAGGTGCAAGAATTTAAAGGAGCAAGAAAGTAAATGACTTGGAAAGTAAAAGGGCAAGAAAATAAATAGCAAGAATTTAAAGGGCAAGAAAGTAAATGACTTCGAAAATAAAGGTGCAAGAAATTAAATAGCAAGGAAAGTAAATGACTTGGAAAGAAAAAGGGCAAGAAAATAAATAGCAAGAATTTAAAGGGCAAGAAAGTAAATAAACAAGAATCATAAAAAGCATGAAGAGTAAATTGAAGTCATGAATCATTAGAGAGCCTTTGTCATTCATTTTCTAACAAAATTCAAGCTTCGGTACAAGTGAGGATCAAGCCTCTATTTATAGGAAAATATGAGGGGCAAAATGGTCCAAAAGAGGAAAAAGTGGCAAATCAAGTTGGCCAAGGTAGTCATCAAAGAGCCATCCTCAAGTGGACAATGCACATGAGCAAGTGGTCAAAGCACATGGTCATCAAAAAGTGGGCAAAAATATCCATCAACAAGTGGGCAATTCCAATTTTGACTGCACAGTCAAAATCTGGATAGCAGAAGCAGGCACAGTCGAAATCTGGATAGCAGAAGCAGGCACAGTCGAAATCTGGATAGCAGAAGCAGGCACAGTCGAAATCTGGATAGCAGAAGCAGTCGAAATCTGGAAGACAGATGCTGTCGAATTCTGGCCTGCTGAGACAGATGCTGTCGAATTCTGAGAGATCTAGTCGAATTCTGGGAGATCCAGTCGAATTCTGGGAGATCCAGTCGAAATCTGGAAGATGCAGTCGAATTCTGACCTGCTGAGACTTAGGCAGCCCAAATTGTTTCAAAATAAAACCTGAAGATAAAAAGTAAACATTTGCAGTAAAATAGAACAAAAATATAATTAAAATACTAAAAAGACTTAATAAAATAACTATTAAAAAGACTCTAAAAATAGACTTATCATCCCTGAATGGTGGAAGTTGCATCTAAGGTCCCTTAATGTGTATTACGTTGCTGCTGCGCCGTTGCTGCGTCTTGTTGCTGTGAGCCGTTGCTAGCATTTCATTTGAGTGAGGTATTTAACTTCTTTTTCATTATTATGATGTCTGTGTTGTGAAATTGAATGTGAAAGATTAAAATAATTCAATCAATGTATATCATTCTTCATTCTTTGAATTACTTTACTCATACGTATGCTATTTTTCTTCATTCTTTGAGTGAAATTGAATGTGAAAGATTGAAATAGTTGAAACCCTCTAGACTCTGATGTATGTATCGTTCTCCATTCGTACCCTAATTGTGGACTATGCCTTTGACTTACCCTAATTTTTGAAGTCTTTTGTTGCCCAGATTATGATTTCCATTAGCAAATTAGTTTTCTGCTCTTATATAATTCGCTGTGCATTTTAGAGTTTTCATTTTAGTACTTTTATAACTCACTAAAAGTTTCACTCACGTATATCTTTTAGCTTATCTCAAACCGACAAAGGATATTGGTAGTGGGAGGTGGAGGTGCAATACGGTTGTAGATTTTAATTGTAGATTTTAAACCTTTTTCAAATAAGGTTCTCATTACTTAGTCCTTTCTATATTCACTCTTGAAATAACTTAACTTGGTAATGGTTGAGAAGACTTACTAAGCATTATCTTTGTTGTTTAGGATCTTGTCGAATCTAGAAAGGATGTTCCAGCCAAAAGTTCAAGACCTCAATTTAATCCAATTCAAGAGTTGATGATATTGATGGTGCCTATTAAAAATCCTATACAACTAAAATTGGAACATGATCCTACTCTTGAAGCTTTTTATCTCTCACCGAGTGAAATAATGGATCTTTGTAGTGGTAACCAAATGCTTTCCTTAAGTGTTGTACAATTCTGGTTGATG
The DNA here is from genome assembly GCA_039519185.1 of Astragalus membranaceus. Taxonomy (NCBI): domain Eukaryota; kingdom Viridiplantae; phylum Streptophyta; class Magnoliopsida; order Fabales; family Fabaceae; genus Astragalus; species Astragalus membranaceus. Next base: position 145,508,633 of record CM076849.1, on the reverse strand, counting down.
TAAGTGAAGGCTATACCTTAAGTGAATGCTTACCTTAAGTGTTGTACAATTCTGCTTACCTTATCTTTGTAGTGAATGCTTACCTTAAGTGTTGTACAATTCTGGTTGATCTTAGGTATCTGCAACGCCAATGTACCTTGAAGGGCAATAGTCATTTGTATGGTTTCATTGACCCTCAACATATTTTGACTCTAGCAAATTACTCAACACGTATTGATACCTTCATTCAAGAAAGGCTACACAAAGGCAACAAAGAGTTTTACCTAGCGCCTTACTTGGATTCGTAAGTACATGCATTTTTATCAATTATTTTAAAATTCTATGTGACTTGTAACTAATTATTCTCCATGTGTAGACAACATTGGCAACTGATGATCATTTGTCCTAGGAGTAATGAAGTTGTCTTCCTTTGTTCGCTTTTTGAAACGAAATTGAATGCAACCCTCAAGCATAAAGTTAATACGTAAGCTCTCATTTATCGTATATCATTTGTAGAAAAGTCAGAGATTGTGTTCCTTTTTATGTAAGCTTGAAGTTAGAGATTGTGTTCCTTTTTATGTAAGCTTGTATGATGTCTTTCATTTTTTGTATTAGTGCTATGGAGGGATATAATAAGTTGATGGGCTCTAGAAAGAAGACACCTACATGGATTTTCCCCAATGTAAAGTAGTTTAACTCTTGAGTTTTAATTTCAACTTATAATGTATTGTTACTATATAATACTTATTATGACATATAATATTTACTAATTAAGATTATTCATTTGTAGTCGCGAAAGAAGTCTGGGGGAACTGAGTGCGGATTTTATGTTATGAAACATATGTTCAATATTGTCTCTGCAAGTATTGTTGATTTATGGGAAGAGGTACGTAATAAATTTTTTAACATTAGAACTTGTTTTAGTAGTATGCATGTGTGTGTATACATATATAGAAGCATATATAGAGTTGCATAAGCATAAAAAAAGCAAGTGTGGCAAGAAGATAAAATATAAAATTCCATATTTATGATCATTTTAAAAGTCAGTTGATCTCACATTTAAATCAGTGCTGGAAGAATAGAATCTAAATGTTATATTAACCAAAAAGTCTGATATATATGTTGCTAGAAATTCAGGATCTCGCCATGATATATGAATATTAACTTACCATTATTTATCTTTACATGTGAAGTAATAAAGCAAGTTGGTAGAATAAAAATGAGTCTGTTCCCGAAACACAAACCCTCAAGCTTCTACCCGTTTAACACCTGCTATTCTTCTAGTTTTAAATTAGTAAAATTACTATATAGCCACATCAACATGTTCTCATCAGCTAGCTAGCTATAAGTCATTTTTATAGTGCCCACACTTGCTAGGCTGATGCAAGTACAGAATGTTAATAGTGCCCACACTTGCTAGGCTGATTTAGTTGATGTCATATACTTAGTTGCTGAATTAGTTAAACAAGTCTCCCTCACTAAACAATGTTGCTGGTAGAATGGGATGTTAAATTAGCTAATGTGAATTATCTTCTTTTTTTGAAAAGTGCTAATATGAATTTTCGTTACAGGTAATCTTATGTTTAGCCTCCCCTGATCTGGACCTTTACTCACTTTCAGTTTCAATAATAGACTTTGGTTTAAACACGTTAAAACCAGGCTGATTTAAATAATGGACGTTTACATACACAGCAGCATCACGAAATAATGGACGTTTACTCACTTTCAGTTTAAATAATAGACTTTGGTTTTTAGTGTTGTTACAGCAGCATCTATATGCCAGTTCCTATTCCTTATTTGATACCTCAAACTTCTTTGCCTATAAAAATTTAACTTTTGTTTTTTGTATTTAGTCTTATATATGTTATTTCATATTGTAGAGATACAACACTACAAAGCCATTCGCCGAAGAGGATCTTTACGACATCCGGTATCGTTGGGCAACACTATTTCTTGATCTTTATCCAAATCGTATTATTGAGTCATAATAGGCTAATATAGGTTTGGTATTATGTTATAACTAGGTAGCTTGGGTTACTATCTTTTAGAACATGTTTTATGGAAAACTATTATGTTGTATTTTGCTGTTGTGAAATTTTTGTATATATATATCCCAATTATATGAGATTGTGTTGGCACGAGACATAGTCAACATGATAGCCTGTGACAGGGTTGAGAGGGTGGAAAGGCATGAACTATTTGGAAAGTGGAGGTTGAGATTTTCCATGGCTGGATTTAGACAATGCCAATTGAGTTCTTCAGTGATGGCTGCTGCCCAAGAACTCTTGAAGGACTTCCATCAAAATTATAGACTTGAGCAGAGAGATGGTGCTATTTATCTTGGTTGGATGAAGAGAGCTTTGGTTTCCTCTTCTGTTTGGAGGTGAAATTGACTGTTTTCTTTGGTCTCCTTTTTGGACTGTATCTTTAGCATAATGCATTATGCATGGTATCTGCAGTTTCTCTTAGGACCTTGAGATTTAGGTCTGTTCAAAACTTGTTGTAAATGTCAACTGAAATGAAAGATAAATAATGGATACTTAGCTTGTTCTGTAGAAGTGACATTCTAGAGTTTACTAGTTGTAAGCCTACTTGCAGAATTTCTGTTATAAATTTTTTTGCACTTGCATACCTGACTAATGGATACTTAGATTTGAATAGCAGTTTAAGGCGTAATTGAGTTTATCGCATGTTTTGTTTAGTGGTAAAGCAAAAAATGGATTATAATGTGTACCTTTCTGTGGTTGCATCTTTTAATTATATGAGATTGTGTTGTATAGGAGACTTATTATCCAGGTTACTAGATATGAGATTCTGTGGTGTTGTATATATAAGCAAAAAAAAAATAGTTTTAACATCGGTTCCAGAGAGAACCTGATGTTAATAAAGCATTATTTAACATCGGTCCTTATAAAAAACCGATGCGAAATGTATATTTAACATCAGTTGTTTTCTACGGACCGATGTTAAAAAGATTTTTCGTATCAAGTCTATAACTGATGTAAAAGGTACTTACTTTTAACAACGCCTAAATCTGTAACGGATGCGGAACCGATGCGAAAAGTCATTTTTAACCGATGCGAAAAGCCTAAATTGTAGTAGTGTTAGCTAAAAGTAAAACACTTCCTTTTCCGTCTGGTGCTCATCGTGCTTCTACTTGTTTTGAGTTGATTCATAGTGATGTTTGGGGAATCTCTCCTGTCGCTTCTCATGCTCACTATAAATATTTTGTCACCTTTATCGATGATTATAGCAGTCTTACTTGGATTTATTTTCTTAAATCTAAATCTGAAGTGTTTTCTATGTTTAAGAAATTTCTGATATATGTTGAAAATCAATTTCAAACCAGTATTAGAATTCTTCGGTCTGATTTTGGTGGTGAGTATATGCATGTCTCATGAGTTTCAGGAGTTCTTACAGCAACAAGGTATACTGTCTCAACGATCTTGTCCCAATACCCCTCAGCAAAATGGTGTTGTAGAACGTAAGAATCGTCACTTGTTGGATGTGACGCGTACCTTACTTCTCCAGGCCTCTGTTCCATCCAAATTTTGGGTGGAGGCTCTTTCCACAGCTGTTTTTTTGATTAACCGTCTTCCTTCCACGGTGATTGGGTTTGATTCTCCTTACTTTCGCCATTTTAAAACTCAGCATGATTTCAGTAGTTTACATACTTTTGGGTGTGTATGTTTTGTTCACCTCCCATCCACTAAAAGACATAAGCTTGGAGCACAATCTGTCCAATGTGCATTTATGGGGTATAGTCAGTCTCATAAGGGTTTTGTGTGTTATGATGTCTCTAACCATCGTTTTCGCATTTCTAGGAATGTGACATTTTTTGATAATCAGTTTATGTTTCCTTGCTCTTCTCCTGGATTGAATGAAATTGCGTTACTAACCCAATTTTCTACCCCGCGTTCACCTATAGAACGTTTCCAACCAGGACTCGTTCCAACTTCCCCTTCCGACGCTGATCCGCCACCTGATCCTGATCCTGTACCGCCTGCACCACGACGTTCTAGTAGAACGTCTCGAGCACCTGATAGATATTCCCCAGACAGGTTTGATTCTTAACTTACTGCTTTAACTGCTTCTCTATCTGGCACATCTATTCGTACTTGTTATTCGCAAGCTGTTAAATATGTCTCTTGGGTAAAGGCCATGAATGAGGAATTTCAGGCCCTCCTGGTATCAAACCCATAGGCTGTAAATGGGTTTATTCTGTGAAATTGAATTCTGATGGATCTCTCAATCGGTACAAGGCTCGATTGGTTGCTTTAGGCAACAAGCAGGAATATGGTATTGATTATGATGAGACATTTGCACCAGTTGCTAAAATGACTACTGTTAGAATGGTGCTCTCTATAGCTGCTTCCCATGGGTCGTCTCTCCACCAAATGGATGTGAAGAATGCATTTCTTCATGGCGACCTGACTGAAGATATTTATATGACTCCCCCTCAAGGCCTATTCTCTTCATCTAAGGAGGTGTGCAAGCTCAAACGCTCTCTATATGGTTTGAAACAGGCGCCTAGGGCTTGGTATGCGAAATTTCGTTCCACTCTTCTTGGGTTCTCTTTTACTCAAAGTTAGTATGATTCATCTTTGTTCATTCACCGCACATCTACGGGCATTGTTCTGCTCCTTCTTTATGTTGATGATATGATCATTACTGGTTCTGATGCAGCATCCATACAGGAAGTTAAACAAAAGCTTCAAGCCTCATTTCAAATGAAAGACCTTGGTCTTTTACATTATTTTCTTGGACTCGAGGTTCATTCTACCTCTAAGGGTATATTTCTCCATCAGCATACGTATGCCACCGACCTTATTGCTATGACTGGCCTCCAATCTGCTAATCCTGTGAATACTCCTCTTGAAGTTAATGTTAAATATCACCGTGACGAGGGTGAACTTTTGACTGATCCTTTATTGTATCGACAACTCGTGGGTAGTCTTAACTACTTGACCATTACACGACCCGACATTTCATTTGCTGTTCAGCAAGTAAGTCAGTTCATGCATTCTCCTCGTCATCTTCACTTGGCAGTGGTTCGTCGTATAATTCGCTAATTGAAAGGTACCTCTCAACGGGGTTTATTCTTTCCTAGTGGAACCCCTCATAAGTTGAGTGCCTACAGTGATGCTGATTGGGCTGGGTGTCCTGACACTCGCCGCTCTGTCACTGGTTGGTGCATGTTTCTTGGTTCTTCGTTGATCTCATGGAAAAGTAAGAAGCCAGCGAGAGTCTCTAAGTCCTCAACCGAATCGGAGTATCGTGCTATGTCTACGGCATGCTCCGAAATACTTTGGCTTCATGGTCTTTTTGGTGAACTTGGATTTCCTCAAACCGAACCGACATCTTTCTATGCTGACAAAACAAGTGCCATTCAGATTGTTGCAAATCCGGTTTTTCATGAGCGTACTAAGCATATCGAAGTTGATTGTCATGCTATTCGTGAAGCCTATAATAATCATGTTCTATCCATCCCCCATATCAATACTCAATTTCAAGTTGCAGATATTTTGACCAAAGCTGTTCCTTGTCCACGCCATCAGTTTCTTGTCAGCAAATTGATGCTCCTTGATGACCCGCATCAATTTGAGAGGGGATGTGAATAAGGAAATAAGGAAGTTTTAAATAGTAGATTTGTAGATTTATTTATATGTATTTGGCCCAGGCCCGTTAGGTTTTCTCAGAGAAAAGCCTATTTAAACGTTTTAGTGTTTGTACTCAAGGCATCGAGACACAATCAACAAAACGGAACTACAGCTACTCCGTAGTCGCAGATGTATGCAAAGTTTGGCCGAACTGCGTAAACAATATCGTGTGTCCTGTTCTGAGAGTTACAGCCAGTCAAATCAATGATTTAACTTTTTAATCTTATTACTCGCGACTATACCACCATGTTATAGAAGCTCTTGGATCCCATCACTATGATAAACATCATTCACGTCTAACCAAGCATAAAAGTTTCTCCATATATCATAATAAAAAGGGTATGAGAAAAACAAATGGTTACCAGGCTCAATATGGCTAAGGGAAAAAACACAAGACATTTCATTAATTGAACTCTTGGTCGCAATTCCCCCCTCGTAGATAACCTATTTTGTAAGAGTTCCCATGCAAAAACAATATTTAAATGGGGCATCATGTTTTATTTCATTGGGGAAAAGTTACACTTTTGATTTTCTTTCATCGTGTTATATTCTTCAAATATTGGGAAAATTTTAAATCCACGTAGTCAAGAGATAAGAGCTAAAAAGAATTTATGATGAATGACATTTCTCACCTTACAAACATATGTTTTGTATGATTGGATAAAACCTAAAACTGATCGAGAACCAATTCAATATTGCTTAGAACTCAAAACTTTATTTGGTTTTTTATTGAGAGTATTATTCGATAAAGACTTCCTTTTATACATAACAAAAATGAAATATTTGTAGACTGTGAGATTTGCGGTATCCCTAATACAATAAGACAATGTGGGGCTTCGACTAGAGTATCCTTGTGGTGGAGAGATATCTGTAGATTGGGAGCTTTGGAGGGTGCTGGTTTTGAATGGTTCTAGGAGTATCGGGGGAGGAAGGTGGGTAATGGGAATTCCACTTCTTTATGGCATTATACTTAGAAATATACTGAGCCCCTCTCGATTACCATTCCAAGACTTTTCGCCGTCCCAAACCATCAGGAATATTGTAGCATAGGAAAAATAATTAGGCGGGATGGTGAGTTATTGGTGTGAGACCTAACTTGGAGGAGGAGACTATTTGTTTAGGAGAAGGGTCTATTGAGGGAACTCTCAGTTAGCCTACCGCATCTCCAGTCTTCTCTAGAGCCGGACAAGTGGCTTTGGAGGAGGCATCATGATGGGGTCTATTTGGTTAGCTCTACTTATGTCTTCTTGTCAGCTGATCCTAATAGAGTCTTTAGCTTCTCAATTTCCTAGTCACTGGTTTTTCGCCCGCTTTAGAAGAGTTTGGCCTCCTCTAAGGCTATTGCTTTCTCGTGGGCTCGTGACCTTTGATTTTAGATATGCTACCTTCTAGGAGTATCTTTTTTCGAGGAGACTTACTAATGATATTTATGCTACCACTTGCGTCTTTTGTGGGGATCACCATGAGTCTTCTTTGCATTTGTTCCTTACCTATAATTTTTCTATCTCGGTTTGGGATGCTATTGAAGATTGGGTAGGATGGTCATGGGTAATATATCTCCCAACTGCTCCTCCTATTCTTCTCTTTAGGTTACGGGACCGGGTCCAAGCAGCAGTTGGCTTTGATCTAGCATATTGATATTTGGGCCCTTTAGGAGAAGGGAAACAACTGTGTTTTTGTAGCAGCACCAGTAGACGGTCTTTTGGTACAAGAGAGGATTACAGTTTTATCTTGAAAATGGTTGTCTCATCATGAGGTGTTTTTGTGTATTTCAAAGTAGAACCCTGTCTGTTATTTCTGAAACACTCCTATGTATTAAGAGACTTGTATGGGTTGGTGTACCTATTATACTCATTTCTAGTTTATTAATATATGTTTTCCATTATAAAATGAAGGACTATACAAATTGGATTGTTAATTGTGTAATTTATGCTACATGCATTTAACTAGAAGCATAATGTGTGGCAGGTGTTTTTTATGCAAAAGAAAATATGGATTTTTTTAAAGTATAGAACTCGACTCAACATGTATACCATATACCCCATAAATGACCAAACGGACGAAACTACCCCTTAAATCCACAAATTTTCGGAAATACCTCAAACTAGATAAACCCGGAAGTATCTTTTTTTGATTTACCGGAAATATCGCATTTTACGGTATTTCCGCAACACATTTTACATTCCGGAAATACCGTAAAATGCGATATTTCCGGAAATACCATATACCCCCCCCCCATATTTCCGGAATTCCCAAAAAATGGCTTCCGGAATTATGTTAAAAATGGATATTTCCTGAATTGAAAATGTTGTTTTGTAAATTTTAAAAAAACTGAACGTTTGCTCACGGTTTTGTCCGTAGGTGAAAGTTTTTTTAAAAAACATGGACTTTTACCTATGGACAAAACCGTGGATAAAAGTCTTTTTTTTAAAAACAATCTTTTACCTACGGACAAAACCGTGGGTAAAAGTGTTGTGTTTTATTGAAATAAACAAAGGATATTTCAAAAGTGGGAAGTCCCACATTGCTTGGTTTTGGACTAACCAAAGCCATTGCTTGGTTCAATGCAAATCTTCCGATTTCTCCCCCCCCCCCCCATGCGCGCAAATCTTCCGACCAACATGGCTAGGGGTATTTTGGGAATTTATTGAAAAAGGGGGTATGGGTTCCAATTTGGGGGGGGGGGGGGGGGGTAAAAAAAACAGCCAACATGTTTTGGTCCCACAAAAAAGGATAAATGAGGGAAACGTTTTGGCTAAACACGTTTTTCATTATAAATGAGAGCTTTTTTTGCCACAAAGCTAGACAACATTTTAAATGGAACCAAATTTTGTTTTTCAATACTTCCAAAATATCAAATAGAAGCACCATATTGGAAAATAAACAACATCCAAAAAATATTGAAAAGTTGTAGCGCCGTGAGAACCATGCAAAATATGCAAAGGTGAGTACAAAGGGAAGGAGGGTGACCTATGCACAAATTGTAAAGAAAGGAAGGTAGCAATGGACACTACAACAGATTTCTTAATAAGTAGTGCTTTTTTTTCTCCATAAGTAGCGCTTTCGGGCGCTACTGATGTTAGCGCTACTCTTGGTTGTTTCTCTTTGGTAGCGCTCAGGAAGCGCTCCTGAAAATAACACATGAGTAGCGCTTTTTATACGAAGCGCTCCTCATGACTAATGCGTTGAGGAATATCAGTAGCGCTTTATTTAAGAAGCGCTCCTCATTCAGTTTATATACGTAGCGCTTATGTAACTAAAGCGCTCCCTATCCCTAATTTTGTTTCAAATAAGTAGCGGTTATTCTCTTAAAGCGCTCCCTATTCCTAAGTTTTTTTTCAAAAATGTTTTGCTTGTTTCTTCTATTGCCAGTATTACCAATTAATTACCAATTCTCAGCTGCTTCCCTGCATATTACCAATTACCAATTCCAGCATACAGATATCTATCCAACATATGTTTCAAACCAAATTCTATAAAGAAGGGATGTCAAGTACCAAAATTCAACAAAATGCTCATGTACCAAAATATCAACAAATTTTACAACATATCCAATGAGGTACTATAAAATTTACACCAATTACCAATTCTCAGCTTCCCTGCAACCAGCAACCAGTTTTCCAGCATACAGATATCTATCCAACTATCCAACATATGTTTCAAACCAAATTCTATAAAGAAGGGATGTCAAGTACCAAAATTCAACAAAATGCTCATGTACCAAAATATCAACAAAATTTACAACATATCCAATGAGGTACTATAAAATTTACATCAATTTCGATTTGCATGAATCAAATTGATAACATGACGACACCACTCTCCTCTGACCTCGGTGATTTCCTCATCAGACATTGGAGCTCCAGACACATATTCAGGAAAATACTGAAAAAAGGAAAATAAACTTAAAATTAGTTAAATATCAATTAAATATTTAATTACTTGTTAAAAAACAAATTATCAAATTACATACATTGTTTGGGATTGTCATTTGTTGGCGAGTGATGATATCCTTCATAAATTTCATTACATGGTACCCGCAATCATCGCCATTTGATTGTTTGGGACCCTATGAAACAAAACATTAGTTATTAAATTTAATTAAATAACATATGCATAAGAATATTAATTATAAACTTACTCTTATTGCTTTCCATTTTGTAGAAGATGTTGATTTTCTGTACGAAGTCCTGACATTACGCAATCCCCAATAAGTTGCTAAAGCACTGAAACAACATCATATATATATATATATATATATATATAACTATAATCGAAATACATAGATAAACTAAAATATGAAATATGCAAAGAATATAATAACAAACCTATTAAATACTCCCACCAACTTGGGGTAGTTGTTGTAATGTCCCAGCAGTGAATCCAAATAGCAAATCAGGTCTTTTTTGGGATCAATCACCAACAATATCCAATGAGTCCTATAAAATTTTTGAATAATCAAATTAATAACAAGGATTATTTCACAAATACATATTATATACTACTGATATAGATTAAATCACTCACCCTAAGTTTATGGGTGCAAAAAACAGATAGCGCCAAGCGTCGATCGATATTGGCTTTCACTTCTACCTTGTTTCTTTCCATTTGTTCCCTGCACTTGTCTATATAGTCTTGTGGCATTGTTTTATCCAGAGGGATGTTAAGTAGAAAAGTAGTCTCAGGGCATATGAACACATATCTTTGTGTTTGTTCCGTTGGGACCAATATCTCATAGTACAAATACCTTTAATAAAAATGTATACAAATTAAAATAATAATAATAATAATAATAATAATAATAATAATAATAATAACAACAATAAAAACATCAATAGATAAGTACCTGATATATGCTCTAATACTAGTCGCACTTGCCCACTCATGATCATATACCGCCTTGAGTTCCTCTTGATTCAAAGTTAACACTTGCTCCTCTCCAAAAATCCCTCTATCCATAAATGCCTCGATCATGGCGTCACTATCCAAGTGGTTTAACGCATGAATTTTTAAGTAACTGATAAAGTCCATGGCATTGCTAGAAGATCTGCCAGCAATAGACTGGAAATGTCGGGATTCAATCTCTTTCCCAGAAGCTTTAGATTTGCCAACATTCCCACCAACATTCCCACTAACTTTTGACTTGCCAGCATTAGAAGGTCGAGATCTTTCAACATTCCCACTAACTTTAGATTTTGTCCGTTGAGATACCTATATTTTTGAAAAAACAACTATTTAGTAACAAGTATAGTTGGAAATAAATATATTTGTTAATAAATTACTAACAAATATACTGTCACTTACATTAATGAGGTTTACTGGCCATGCCACAAAAGTACCAATTGCATCATCCACAGTCATGATCCCTATACTGTTTACTGGTACAGGCAAGTTTGCATCCCCCACAATTGCAACGTCAACTCTGACTCTTACATGATTTTCGGGAATGGGTAGATTGTGCAATAAAGTGCCCAGTTCATTACAAATTAAACCCCTTGCAACTAATTTAGGAGGGTTTGATATATATAGTTTACAATCATTATTGTTACCCTAAATCAATGATAAACAAAAATTAGAATATGAATAAATTGATGTAATATGTACAAAGAAAAGAGAATTTAAAGATAAATACCTCATTAGACGCAATGGTACAACTATCTCTGAAGCTATCTAGCTTAGGGGATGGTTGATCAATCCTTGGTCCAACTCTATCTCTTAAATCGGCAACTTCATCCATTAGCTTGAACACCAATTGCTCCAACTGTCTTTCTTTAGTTTCTTTTTTTTTAGGCCTATTTGGACCCCAAAAAGATGTCGGAGTAACACCAAATCCAGTACCCCTCACACGACCCGAATACTCTTCAAGTTCCAAAGCACGGCTAAGGATGTCATTCCCACCATCAAAATCAGTTGTTTGTCCTTGTTCTACTGATTGTGATATGGTCTCCTAATTCACAATAAGTATTAAACATTATTAGACATTATAACTATAATCAAAATTACGAAACAATTTTAATTTTATCGTACATACAATTCTTTGAGACACCTCTTTCGTTTTTGGATCTTTAATCACACCATCTTTGCTTACTCGGGCTTCTAGCCACAAAACATGCCGGTCAACGGATTCTTCAGTTGGATCTTTCCCCACCTCCACTAGCTGTTAAAATTTACCAATTGTTAATAAATATATCAAAAGATTGATTAATAATAGTAAAAGTTGAAATAAAGGATGTTGTCCTTACCATTCTTTCTTCAATGTCTTGATAACCCTTAACACCGCCTCTATAAGGGTAATCAGGACTTTTTGCTCTCTCTCGATTTTCATTGCATAATGTCTGTATAGACACATAAATATACATTAATTAATGCATAATAATTGTCAAATATAGTTAAGTTAAAAGGTAATTGTACAAACCAAGAAGTCTTCATCTTCGGTGCGTTTGGTTATAAACACATTCCAATCCTCCTGATTTATAATCTCACTATATAGTGGTGGGGGATGGTGTAAGAGGTTCCCTTCATCATCTGTCATCCATTTATTCTTTAGAGTAGTTCTGAACTTCCTATGTAACTTTCCAGCTTTCATAAGACAGAATCCTTTCCGAGACTCATCAACATCAAAATAAGCCTGCTTACACACAACAATGAAAATATTATCAATATATGGTTACATGATTATATAAGAAGATAACTATATATATTCAAAATTATATACCTGAATCATACACCATAGCTCCCCTTTGAGTCTTTCCAAAGCGAGATTACGTTTATCATTCCATGTATTGATTGTAATCGGTACCGTTTGCTTCACTTTAGTACCAATGAAAGTACTCAACTGTTTACCATTTCGACCAATTGGTTGGCCTTTAACATTCCATTGGACCTACATTATTACTTACGTAAATTAGATAACAAATAGTTTAAACTAAGTTATAAATTTAGTTAATTAGTATATATCTTACCGGAAGTTTTGGAAGTCCTTTACTTTGCCGGTTGATGATATTCTTTTTTACGGTCATTCCACAGCGAGTGGCCTTTTTTGGGGGCTCATGATCACTCGCATCAGCACTATCATGCCCACTATCATCGCTATGCAATGTCATCTGATCTGCGATATATTAATGAAAAAGTAACTTAGTATATACAATTTGAAGATGAATAAAGAAGAGACAAGCAAAATAAGTCTAAAAGTAAGTTAGATTACCTTTTCCTTTTCCTCAATACAGTTTTATTTACAATTTGTTTATTCCTATGATATTTTTCTTTTCGCTTCTTGGTACTTTGTTTTCGACGAAGCGTGATTCCATCACTATGATCTTTTCTAATATACACAACATCCTCTTTTGAAGTAGTTTCCCCTAGTATTGGTTGTGATGTCCCAAAGAAAGGGTCATCCTCAATATCAACATCTTCGGGTGCTTTATCACCAATATCATTAGCCAATAGTTTTTTGTTTGTCAATAGAACAATGGACCAATTGATATCAACTGGATCAGTGACATAAAACACTTGTTGAGCTTGCGAGGCTAAAATAAAAGGCTCATCTTTATACCCTAACTTGTTGAAATTCACTCGCATGAACCCCGACTCATCAATCTGTACACCATTATTATTGTCAGCCCACTTACATTGGAACACAGGCTCACGAAAAATATTGTAATCCAACTCCCATATTTGTTCAATGACTCCAAAGTATGACATATTCGCATAAATAGGATTTTTGTCTTTGGCACCTGATGTATGCATAGATTGAGCTACAAGAGTCACCCCACTATTTTGCATTTTACTCTGATCATCTTGGTTTTTTGTATAGAATGTGTACCCGTTTTGTAAATAGCTGGTGAAAGAGAAAACATGTATATTTGGACCTTTTGCTAACCATCTCAATCTATCAGAAATCAAGGTAGGATTCGAAGCAAACTCTAAAGAAATATGATTTCTTAGCCACACTATGAAACTCCTATTGTGTTCTTTTCTTAGCCAAACTTCACCTTTACTTGGGTAATCACTCTTAAGCATGTCCATATGCGTTGCAACATATGAATCAACCTCACTGTCATTGTGCAGAACATATAAGTGTGCTTGCTCCAGAATCCTCCTTGAGACCATCACTAGTTTGCTTCCTGTCATTCCTTTACAAACGCTTCTTGTGTGACGCTCTCTTGGTAGCCCCACAGAATATTCAACACTAGATAGATAGTCGGTGCAGAACTCAATAGCTTCTTCGACTATGTAGCGCTCAGCAATACAACCCTCAGGTCGTGATCGGTTTTTAACATATCCTTTTAATATTTTCATGTAACGTTCAAAAGGGTACATCCATCTCATGTAACATGGGCCACACAATTGTGTCTCTCTAACCAGATGAACTGTTAGATGAATCATTATGTCAAAGAATGAAGGTGGGAAAAACATCTCAAGTTCACATAATGTGATAGTAATTGATCTTTGCAACGCTGGCAACTTTCCAGGGTCAATCACTCTACTACAAATCGCCTTAAAGAAGAAACAAAGATTAGTTATGGCCTGACGCACTTTGTTGGGCAAAATGGATCGTATACCAATGGGTAACAAATTCTCCATGAGAACATGACAATCATGGGACTTTAGAGACTTCAACTTGAGGTCTTTCATCGATACAAGGTTTGTAACATTTGAAGAGTACCCCTCTGGAACTTTAACTTCATGAAGAAACTTACAAAAGATGATTTTCTCCTTCTTAGATAGAGTATAAGCTGCCAGAGGTAGATATGTACGTGTAGCCTTCTTTATCGGACCCAATTCGGGTCTCAACCCCATACTAACTAAGTCCAACCTTGCATTGATGGTATCTTTAGTCTTTCCTGGCATATTGAGTAAGGTACCAATGACACTTTCGAAGACATTTTTTTCAACATGCATCACATCAATGAAATGTCTTACATGTAATGACTTCCAGTATGGCAACTCAAAGAAAATCGACTTTTTCTTCCACCCTCGTTTGGCAAGCTCTCCTGCAAAAGGCTTCCCAAATTTAATGTTCAAATCTTTCACCTTTTCAAAAAGCTGTTCACCTGTCAAAGGTGGGGGGGCTTTACGGGTTTCTGAATTCCCATTGAATGCCTTTCTCCACAGTCGATACTGATGAGTTGGAAGCAAAAATCTACGATGACCAAGGTAGATATTCTTCTTACCATGTTCCAACCACATCCAATCTGTATTATCTTCACATATAGGGCAGGCACACTGACCTTTGTTACTGTAACCAGATAAATTGCCATATGCTGGAAAGTCATTAATTGTGCCAAAAATCATAGCCCTTAGGGTGAAACTCTCTTCTCTGAACCCATCATACACCTCTACGCCAGTCTCCCACATTAGCTTCAAGTCTTCAATCAAAGGAGCCAAGTATACATCAATATCATTTCCCGGTTGTTTAGGCCCAGAAATTAACAAAGACAACATCATATACTTGCGTTTCATACAAAGCCATGGAGGTAAGTTATAAACCGCCAAAATCACGGGCCATGTACTGTGAGAGCTACTCTGTATACCGTATGGGTTAAATCCATCAGCAGACAATGCAAGTCGAAGGTTTCTTGGTTCCTCCCCGAAATCAGGATAATCAATATCAATTTTTTTCCATTGCGGAGAATCCGCCGGATGTCGTAGCAAGCCATCTTTAATCCTTTCATCCTCATGCCAAGTCAAGTGTTTTGCATCTTCTGAATTACGGTACATGCGCCTAAATCTAGGAATTATAGGAAAATACCACAACACCTTTTCTGGAGCAGATTCTTTCTTCTTATACCGCGATGCATTACATTTAGGACACGACTTTAACAAGGAATGTTCATTCCGAAATAATATACAGTCATTGGGACAAGCGTGTATCTTCTCATAATTCAAGCCAATTGACCCTAACATTTGTCTTGCATCATACGTCCGAGAAGGGAGCACATTATCCTTCGGCAACATATCTTTCAATAGTGCGAGTAATTCAGTAAAGCTCTTATCCGTCCATCCGTGGCAAGTTTTCAAGTTATACAACTTTATCACCGCCAATAATTTTGTGAACTCAGTACAACCCGCATACAAAGGTGTCTCTGCATCGGTTATCAACTTCTCAAACTTTTGAGGGGAATCATTAAGATCATCTTCAACTGCCTTTGTCATCTCTTCAAGTTGGTCGCCATCAAATCTATATTTTTCGGAATTATTATTCATATTCGAAGATTCACATCTCTCGGAATTATTATTCATATTCGAAGATTCACCTCTTTCCTCACCGTGCATTGTCCAACAAGTATAACTTTGATCGATCCCGTAGGCCCTTAAATGTCCTGCAAGCTCAACTGCGGTAACTGAGTTTACATAACAACACTGTAAACATGGACATTTGATATTCATAGAAGTTCCCAATCGTCGAACAGCGAAGTTAACAAAATATTCTACTCCATCGACATATTCCTTCGAAAAACGATTTGCAGACATCCACTTTCGATCCATATTTAACCAATATTATCGCGTCTAAGAGAACTTCCTAATATGAACAAACATGTATCAAAATTCAATGACTAGTAAAATGTTTTTAAAACCAGAAAATGGTGAAGAAGGCTAACATCCCCAGCCCTCAATCACAAAAACAACCTTGCAGTTTGCACACATTACAGTTGCACTGAGAAAATAAAAGAAAAATTATCAAAATAATGTGAAAGCTAAGAGTAACTTACGAGACAGCAAGGGAGGACGAGCTGCGGCAAGGGGAGAAACAGAAGCAGCAAACGAGACAGAGTGAGTGAACTGGGGAGGGAGGCGTCGTTGGCTTGGTCGACGACGCTGTTGACGGCGGCGAAGAGGGGGCGATGAGAGTGAGCGAACAGAGGAGGGAGGCGCCCGACGTTCAAGGAGAAACCGTAGCAGCAAACGAGAGTGAGTGAACAGGGACGGCGCTGTTAACGGCGGCGAAGGGGAGGCGATGAGAGTGAGTGAACAGGGACGGGAGGCAGTGAACGACAGCGCTGGAGAGTGAGTGAACAGTTAGGTTTCAACGGGAAGGAGGAAAAATAAGGAGGAAAGGAATAATATTTTAGACATAGGGAGCGCTCGCGAAACAAGGCGCTACTTATTGTGGAGGACGCGTAACACATAGGGAGCGCTTAAACCACGAAGCGCTACTCATTGTGGAGGACGCGTAACACATAGGGAGCGCTTGAACCACGAAGCGCTACTCATTGTGGAGGACGCGTAAAACATAGGGAGCGCTCAGAAAAAAAGCGCTCCTCATTGAGCTTCCGTATTAGAAATAGGGAGCGCCCGATAGAAAAGCGCTCCTCATTGAGCTTCCGTGTTAGAAATAGGGAGCGCCCGATAGAAAAGCGCTCCTCATTTGGCGATCTTTTTAATTTATTCTGTTGTAGTGGGAGGCCAGTGCACAGGGGAAGAAGTTCTGTAAACCAGCTTATGCTCACATGGAATATACATTGGAGGAAGGAGAAATACAAGAAAGAGTTAGTATCAATATATTCCAAAAAGAAACAAAGAAACAAGGTACCGTTTCAAAACCACAAAATAGATTCTTGTGAATTGTTGTTTTTGATTAAGATGAGGTTAGGATTCGGGTTGAAAGGATAGTGTCTGGATTGCCCTTTTTTATCTTTGGAAGTCATTCAAAACATCGAGGGAGTCAGTGGCGGACCTACATTGGTCTCGAGAGTTCACTTGAACCCCCTGAAAAAAATTCTACTTACCTCCTATATAATTTTTTGACACCTGGAAATTTTAAAATAGCATTAGTACTCTTAAATTTGTACCTAAGACACAACTACTCACTCATCTCTCTCTCTCTCTCTCTCTCTCTCTCTCTCTCTCTCTCTCTCTCTCTCTCTCTCTCTCTCTCTCTCTCTCTCTCTCTCTCTCTCTCTCTCTCTCTCTCTCTCTTGTGCGTTTAAAATTTTTGAACCCCCCATGTAAATACCCTAATATCTCAACAATAAAAGATATACCAGGATACACATTTTAGCATACATCAAAGTAAAATTCCTGCTTTTAGATATTGAACAAAACTAATGTTTGATGATAAACTCATCAACTAAGCACTCATATTTTCATAACTTCAAAATAGAAGTACATAAATAACTTAAGCTCTATCTTTTAATAACCTTCCCGCTTCGTAGTGTTCAATCTCCTTAACAGAAGTAGCGGAAACGATATACAACTTCAGATACAAGTACAAGTTATAATATCGGGACTACATTAAAACTAGGGAATAACATAAGCAATACTAAGTCTTCAGGCTCTCCAAGTGAAGCACCATCTAGCCATGCTTATTTGCATTTGATTTTCCCCGTGTCTCGGTAAAACCACAACATATAAAGGGTGAAATAAACATCTCAGTGAGTTCTATCGAGACCCCTTACTAAACACTAGCGGTTCATTATGAAATCTTTTAACTCGTATCCCCGAATTAGGTAACTACGTGCAAACCTTTTCTTGACTTAGCACAACACCGGTAACCATTTACTCGGTTTCCGGTGAACCCGATCCGCTAACCTTGCGCTAGCGGGAAAACATGAATGGGGCCTAGGGTTCAGGCTCATGACTTTCCTACCCTAGTATGCTCATCTCTTGGGTCGTCACCCTTTATTTGATATAAATATCACATGTCATTATTGTCATTACATAACATCAACATAAACTTGAATGAACTCATAGTCCATTGTATTATCATGTTCTCGTGTATGCTCATATAATTCATTTTCATAACCAAAGTTCACATAATCATTATTATACAAATTAATTCATTTATTTGATTAGGTCTTTCAATAAGCTTTCAAACAAACCTGAGAACACCTCAACCGGGTTCCCGGATTAAAAGTTACGGCTAAATTAGTATCAATGTGTTTTTGCTGAAAATTGCACAAGGTCGCGACGCGACCTTGTGCCTTCCCGTCACGATGAGGATCAGAAATTTTTCCTTCACCTGTGTGTGACTGGTCGCGAGGCGACAGCTCAGGTCGCGACGCGACCAGTGCTGTGCAAGTGCAGATTTTTCGTTTTTCCTTCGTTTTCGTCTATTTCGTTCATTTCCAATTCGTATTCCGATCAATTCCCAACATAAAAATAGACATTACCACTACAAGAAAACCGGGGAATAGCGTCAGTCAAAATTGGGGTTTAGCATCGGTTTCAACCGCCGCTAAATTTATTTCCGTCGGTTCCAAAACTGTCGCTAAATCTGCCGCCACTAGTCAATATAGCGTCAGTTTTTGCAACCACCGGATGTCAATTTCACGTCAGTTACAACCGACGCTAAACATGAAACATGATTGTCACTTTTTTAAAACTTTAGCGGCGGTTGTAACCGCCACTAAGCATTTTTTATTATTTATTTTAGTGGTGGTTTACAACCGCCGCTATGTTGATTTTTTTTTAAATATTATTTAATTCTTTTAATCTTGTATGTTTAGACTAACCCACTCATTTTTAATGGCAGCAGTACACATTTCTTGTTAACCTAGAAAATTAATTTAAACAACATAATAACAAAAATATAATTTTATTAAAAGATATAAGATGTTTGGTCATGAACAATAATAACATAACAATCTCATTATTAATATAAGATTATACATAGAAGTTAACAATATTTAAATCTCAAAAAAAAAAAAAAGTTAACAATATTTCTCAAAAATGGTCCTAAGAAAATAATAACAATAGCTCTATAAAGTAGTTCTTGTTAACAAGATAACAATTTTACAAGTAGCTCTAACATATTACATTTCAAAAGTAGCACTGAGCATAAAGGTCACTTCAAGGCTGGCTATTGTTGTAAGCTGATAGTAATTGACCACCAGCACTTTGTTGTTGCTGCAACAACAAAAACAAAAAAAAATGTCATTTATGTAAACAATCTAATAATTACAAGAGGGAAGACTACACCATGAATAGCAAGAAAAATCAGCAACGGTTATCATGACCATTCAATTAAAGGAATGTATCTCATTCAAGGTAACTTAATCATTTCTTTCATAATGCACATTTTGGTTAGAACTTCAGTTTCAAGACTACTTCAAACATCTCTATGGGGATAAATAAAAGGGCATTAGGATTTAAAGGGACTATGCAAATGAAGATATACCATTATCATCTTGAGTTGAAAGCTCCATAGAAGTATTTACCATAGATGCAGATTACTAATAACAGTAGCCCACATATTCCTACAACAGATATGAGGTGCTATATTTTACCAAAGCCATCACATAATGTGAGGTGCTATATTTTATCAAAGCCATCACATAAAATAAAAATTTATTAATGAATGTTCTGAAATAGACATAACACTGGATGCAATTATAGAAGGGAAATGGGAGATCAAACCTGAATTAGGATGACATTAATTGTATTGCTTGTGCTTGAGGTGGCAGAACACCACTTAATAGAAATTTGTAGAATATCCAAAGCAATTAAATCATCTGAATATCGTAGTAGAGTAAAAAATAAGATCAGGCTATAGTTTTGTATCTACTGGAAAAACAAGTTTTAATTGAACCAAGGAGCGTGACTTGGCCATTGAAAAAATGCCACATGGTGCTACTTTGTGTTACATGTAAGAAGTTTAAGTTTGATTTAGCATAGCATCAACATGGAGGGATTTTCAGCATAATTTTGATAGTACAGTGACATTAGTTAAATATGCAAAAAAAATTATATCATAATAACATTTTCAACTTAACACATACTAGCTAGATATATCATTCTTACATATATCATGATTTATAAGTACCTGAAGCATTTTTTCAAAATTTAACTAAGAATAAAGCGTTTTACCTGAAACTCACCTTTTTTTAATTTTTAACATTTTGGTGGTGACTAGTTCCTTTTGATTAGCCACCTACAGAAATACCATATATAGGAGAGTTTAAATTAAACATCAAAACCATCTTCCTTCCCTTCATAAGACCTGGTTAAAGAGCATGCTCTTCTTAATGGTTCCAACAATGTATGTACATATGTCTCAATGCTAGCTCCATATCTTCTACCAAATAAGTAACCAAGGGAGGAAAATGCCCTTTTTTCATTCTGTGTAATGAACATCAAGGTAATTGAAACATCAACTTGATCATTAATGAAGAGAATGAAGCATTATAATTTAAAATTCCAAGTCAATGCACCAAGAACAATTCAATAAAATCTCTATGATAAGTTGTGGTGTCGTGCTATGACAACTAAGGCATCAGTCTAGCCTACCATCTGAGTCCTTTATTTTAATGTAAGGCATCAGCTTCAACCAATTCAAATCTTCAAGCAACTGATCCAACAAAAAGACAAGTAATTATTGGAAAAAAAAAAGTAAACCATCACTTAGACAACACACAACATTCCTAAGAAACATTAGTTCAATAGATTTACAATTTAGTGCAAAAGGCCAACTTTCACAAGTTGGGAAGACAAGACTAAAAATTCCAACAGCTAATACACACTATAGGACAGAGGTATGGTTCTGAACAATGAAAAGCTATTATCAAATTACCTAAGTGATTGGTTATGTAAAATATGCATTATATTTTGAATCTTAAGCAGATCAAGAAAAAGTATACGACAAGGTGAGGGGTGGGGCAGTGACAAAAACCAAAACAAGTCTTTCTAAGGAACTGATAATCCAATGAGCAGCAATAATATAGGCCACCTCTTATAATTATTTGTCTCAGACTCCTTTAGTTATATCTTAGTTAATTATTATGTACTGTTTTTTTACCTCAGGCTATTGAGGAACTGATCAATGCAATACAATAAAGTGAAGCTTTGAAAGTGAATTGAATGAAGAACTATCAATGTGAAGGATTGGAGCTAAATAACATTTCCAATAATCATTCAAACTGACGAAAATAATAAAGGCTAGGAACAGAAATGACAATGAGAAAAAGACTTCCAATGGTTACTTGGTTAGTGGAGCCGATTTGGAAGACGAAAAAGAGGAAACAAATGAGCTCAAGTACCCAAGAATTTCATATACAACTTAAAGAAGCCACTGGAGGCTTCAGGCTTAGAAATCTATTAAGGATCATTACAATTTGTAGCAAGTCAAAATTTAAGGCTCTTTTTCTTCCACTGATGCAAAATGGTAGCCTTGAGAGACACCTATATCCAATCCATAGGTTAGATGTGTGATTCAACTAGTGAGGATTTGCGGTGATGTAGCTGAGGGAATGTCTTATCTACACCATTACTCTCTATTTGTAGTCCAGCTCTAATAAGCCAAAAAGAAGTCTAATTTGCTTCCCCAACATGCGATTTCTAGAGCTATAATTATACTCACGATATTTTCTTTGCTGCTAGTTCTTTTCTCCGTTGTGATCAATTCATAATGCATAAAAAGTAACCAAAATTGAAGCTAATAAACAGCACGTTACATTATATACTGATTGTGCATATTTGGTTTGATATTCTCATCTATAAGCTAGTTGGGAGTAGTAACTAAATTATCATTTCAGATATGAACAAAAGGTTGGGCATCTTCGCAGCATTATCCGTTTTGCCATGTTTTCTTGCTTTTGGGGAGTATTCTATTGTTTTCGTTTTTCTCTTTTACCTAATAACTATCTTCTCTTTCATTCACAGAATTAAGAAAACGAAACCACAGAAATTTAATAGAATAAAAGCACAATAGTATAAACTTCATAAAAAACAGTAAGGATCAAAACAAAAGATAATAAAGAAAAATAAGAACAAAGGAAACCAACTCATCACAACAAAGGGGAAAGGAAATCTGAAACAATGATCAGTGGGGGTTGCGGAGGAGGAAATCCAAGACAGATAAACCACACATAGCTCAAGAACATGAAGCAAGGGAACAGAGGGTACCAACCGCGAGAACAACAAGAACAGTTGGGTGTGTTGCAGCAGGTCCGGTGTGGGTTCGAGAGGGAAGCTTCGCAGAGGACGAATTGGGGGTGGAGCCGAGCGCACCAATTGAGGGTGGAACGGACAAATTCTTGAGCTAGGTTAACTTTAGGGGTTGAAGAGTGATAGACTCAATTTGGGGAATCAATTTGCGGGAAATGAAAGTTTGAGCGGTGTGAAACGAAATTGGTGGAAGAGCGGACGCGCAAGATTCCCGTCGGTCAAATATGAGTTTCCAGGCGGTTGGTAATTGACGTTAAATCCCGGTCATAAAACCACTTCCCATTCCACTAGCGTCGGTTTTAGGCAACCGAGGTTAACCAAGTGACGTAAAATAACTTTTTTCTTGTAGTGTACCTACACAACAACCAGTCCAATCAACACAATAACAACATAAACATTTAGCATCAATCAACAAATCACATAATATTCATTTTTCATTCGTTCGAAAGGAAACAACAGACACAACTTCGCCATTACGGTTTTATGGACTCGAATGTCGAAATGAACACCAAACAACACTTTATCAGAGAAATGTAACCACATTCACAGTAATTAAAAACCTAAGAGGAGTAGAACTCACCCGGAGTGATGAACAATACGAATAAACGGAAGACACGATCAAGCTCTACCCAAACCAAATTTATTTTGGACAACATCTGTGAGCAGTTTTGGAATGAGCATAGCTTGTTCAATTCTTATTCATAACCTTCCAAACCAGTTTCTATTGTGTATATAATTCTGTCTATTTTCCTATGGTTCAAGTCCCAAACTGATATGACGAGTACTCAGGGAGTTATGGCTACAATACGGTGACTGGTACAAAAGCGTTAATGTTACAAAAGTGAAACTTGTAAATAATTTTTCTCCCTCAATACTCAGTCAAATCAGGTGGTTCTTGTGCCTATCTTGAAGGATTTTGTGTCTATTTTCTAAATAATCATAAATAAACTTCAAATGGGGTCTGTGTAGTGAGTTACAGAGAAAATACCCGAGACTGTTCAAAACAGATTCTGCAGAATTTGTTGTAAATAGATATCTTCAACTCCACCACCAAGGATCACGAACTTAAGCCCCGAAAATCTCACCTTTGCTGCTTGTATTTCAACAACAGCTACTCTAACTCTAAATTCAAGAACTCAATCCCACATGCAAGCTCCAATCAAGCATCCATGACCCTCAAAACCCACATGCAACCAAGAATTCTACTTGAATCCCCTCCAAACATGATGAACTCGAAAATGGTGAAGGAAAAGGAAGTGTAATGAAGAACTATACTCTTCTATGGTTCAGAAATGAGTGAAGAAAAGATGGGACTGAGGGTTGTTGATGATGTAGATCTATGGCTTCTTCTCCTCTCTCCCTCTCTTTTCCCTCTCTCCAAAATCTGTTTTTTTAAGTTTCAAGTGTGGGTGAGTGTGTCTGTTTTTGGGGTTTATCCTGTTTTATAAAGGTGTGTGTCTGAGTGAGAAGGAGAAAATGACCAGCTGCAGGTTTTTTAGACTTAAGTAGGAAAAAGACTGCTTTACCCTTACTCCTAATTCGCTACCTAAAATCCATTTCTAATCACAAAATTAATCAAAAACAACACACATTTTACATCAAGGAGAAATTAAACTTTGCTAGCATGTATTCAAGTAAGTTCAATTACTCAAATTGACCATCAACTTAATAAGAAACGCCTGCTAATTTCAAATATCGAAATTAGCCAAATTGGGGATGTTACACTCCAACTCTATGTGACATTCAGGGCTGACGAGGGCAGAGAGTGATCGTCGGTGCCCAAAAGTTGGCACAGACAAAGAGCGGATCGTAGAAGCTTCCAGCGATGGGACGCGTGAATGAACCGAATATACATCAGAATGAGAGAGATCCTGAGGTTGTGTAGGTATGGGACTGTATAGTTGAAGAATGTCTTAGAAGAATTGACTTGGACACCTATACGAACAAATGCTTTATCTTTTCGGAAGCGTTGAACATAAGAACAACATAGTTAAGAGTGCTTGACTTGGAGCAATTTTGGCAGGGGTGACCTTTTTCTCGAAAAGTGTGTGAGTGGGGAAAAAACATGCTAAAAAGACTCGTGTTGGATTGTGGGGACAGACGACAATCCTAAATGCAATCTTGGATGTTACAAATGGTATCAAAGCAGACCTCTCCTACTACGGTGTGGTTTGGGGACGAACCAAGCAGAAGCTGGTGGGCATGTGACATCCCTGACGAGGGAGGGGAGTGATACTGACTCTCCAATTTGTTCATCAGCGTCTTCGACATAAACTGACTCTCCAATTTATCCCAAACCGCCTTCGGAGTCATAAGGTCCAGGATATGATACATCACTTCGTCTGAAACACATAGACGTATCAATCCTGCGGCCTTCTCCTTCATCTCTGCCCAATCGTCGTCTGCCATGTCTGTCGGTGTCGTCACACGCAGCGCCTTCTGTAAACTTTGCTAAGGCAACAGATCCTTAACCCTCATTTGCCATAATCCGAAATTGCCCGTCCCGTCGAACCTTTCCACTTCAAATTTTGCACCAGAGTTAGACATCTTTTGATACCAATTGTTGTAACAGCAACAGTAAACATAGAAATAATAATAGAAACGAAAAACGGAAATAGGAGACACAATATTGGTCACGCAGTTCGGCCAATCTTTTGCCTACGTCTGCGACTACAGAGCAGTTGTAGTTTCGTCTTATTGCTTGAATCAATAAGGGTTTCAGTGTTACAATAAGTACTTATAATAACTTAGTTAAGATTACAAGAATACCGGAGGTAAATTTCAGCACTTTTTCTTTGGTTTGAGACTTACTACTTGGGCTTTTTGTGAATTAAGAGGCAAGTTTTTGAGGTATCAGCACATTAGAAAAGATATCAATGTCAGCATAGAACCAGTTCCCTAGCATTCTTTAGCTTGGGTCTTCCTTTCACTAGACCGGGTCTCAAAGGAGGGTCTTTATATGCTGGGCATTCAAGCATTTTTTTTTCTTTTTCTTTAATTTCACATGCAGGCCAACCACTTTTAATTTTTAAATTTTTCAATCTGAACTAAAGTGGTCAGCCCTTTTTACTTGATGTACTAATTTACATTTTCTTTTCTTTTTCTTTCTTGTTCTTGATACCCCACCTCAGACTTTTTCCTCCAGTAACCTCGCATCCGGTGAATGTCACCAAGAGAACCAGATTACTAGTTTCTTTTCAATCTTCCTAATAGTACTAATAACCAAAAGCCAATCTCCAGAGTGTGTGTGTGTGTGTGTGTGTGTGTGTGTGTGTGTGTGTGTGTGTGTGTGTGTGTGTGTGTGTGTGTGTGTGTGTGTGTGTGTGTTGAAAACCCAAGAAGCAACAACAAACAAACAATTATTTCTATTTTTAGCAGCCAGTCCACCTAGGTTAATGCTATGAAGCTCAAATATTTATCCAAAAGAGGCCTTTTAAAAAACATGCTTTTAAGAAATTTACAAAGACTTGTAACAAGGGGAGATGATATTTATTCAAAGCAAACTAGACTCAATAAAAACAGTAAAAAGGGAAAGATACCCCCCCATGCTTGGACCAAACATTGTCCTCAATGTAAAACAGAATAGAATATATGAGAGGGGTAAGAGAGCTCACATTGACTAGCATTTGTAGCTTTTCTTCTTATTCCAGAAAAACAAAACATAGGTAAACCCGTGGGATGCCTCCCACGCAGCGCTTGTTTATGGTCATTAGCTTGACCTTTTCCCTTTATAGACTTATTCCTGGGTCCCATTGCTCGAAGCATAAAGACCAAGTGACACATGAGGAATGGAAACATATTCCTGGATCCCATGGGTTGTAAAATGGAAGTTGTGTAAGCAATAAGATCTTTTTTTCAATTCCTCCTGGATAAAATGTTATTTTCACAAAGGAAGGTGAAAAATAAGATAAAGGGCACAACATTGTAACATCCACACATGCTTTTAAATTAATATACTTATTCAAGGGAGAAATTCCAATTTCCTTTGTACTTTCCATTTCATGGTATATCTCTTGTGAATCATCTTCCACTACTGTCGCACCCCGAAAATTACTTGAAGGGATTTTTCTTCGCACAACGGGATTTCAGAGTCGCCACCAATATTTTTTTAAAGGTAAAACATCGAAAAAAGCTTTTTTGGAAAGCAATGGTCTTTGGAACCATTAGATTTGGGTTCGGGGGTCTAATTACGTATGGGGAAGGTATTAGCACCCCATAACGTCCCTACAAAGAAAGGTTACCTTAATTAAATATGTGATTTGCAAAGTTGATTCGGAAAAATGATTGGTTTTTACCTCTTTTGTTGATGAATGACTTAATGAAAAATCTTTAGTTTTCGCGCTTGACGGAGAGTATCCGCTCCTACGTATCTCCCGGTGCGATGGAGAATTCAAAGCAACGTAGTTCTTGTTTTTGAAAAATGTTTTATTTTGGGAAAAGTGTTTGGTTTTGGAAAGGAAAAATGTTTTGGGTTTGTTGTGCTTGACGGAGAGTATCTGCCCCTACGTATCTCCCGGTGCGATGGAGAATTCAAAGCTACGTAGTTCTGGGTTGTCTAGAAAAAGGTTTTTGTTTTTTTACCTTGTTTAATTGTGAAAATTGAGCTTTAATGATGATCAATTGAGCAAACGCTCCAAGTGACCACCATTAGCACTCCATTGTTAATAATCATGCAAGCAAAGGCTTCGCAAGACTACTAACAAAGTTTTTGATTTAGTGAAAATCTTTAGGAAAATTAGGCATTCATGATGATCAATTGAGCAAAGGCTCCAAGTGATCGCCACTAGTACCTCATTGTTAATAATCATGCAAGCAAAGGCTTCGCAAGACTACTAACAAAGTTTGATTTTGAAGAGTTTTCGCAATTGGATTGATTCTTGTTTAGGGAATGATTTTGACGCTTGAAAAAGCTTTTGATTGAAAGTGGACCTAGACTACACACATTATGACACGATACATAGATAGGCAAGGAATGAACTCAAGTTGAACATTTTGGAAAAAATGCATGAATAGGAAAGAAAATGAACCTAAGTTGCACATCTTATTGAAGATGCTAGGCAATGGGATGAACCTAACTAGGCATTTATGACACAATATGTGAATAGGCAAAGGCATTTCAAAGCACAAGTGATATCAAACTTCTAATGAATCACTTGCAAAACCCTAAGGATTTCACATCAACATTAGACATAAGCTCCCATGTGGTATCTTTTTGATGTCATCAATGTCTAATACATTTCTTCAATCAACCACATGGAAGGAATAAATTAAAAAGGGCATTTGCCTCATGCAAGATCATAGGCAAGTCTTAAGACTAAATTGACAAGTTTAGGCAATTAGGGTGTTAAATCCCTTTAGGTAATCTTTGACACTTGGGATATGCACAAGTGCATAGGTGTCAAATCCTCTTACCAAATCGTCAACACAAAACCAAAAATTGTTTCAAAACAATTACTTATTTGCAAGACCAAGAGCATTTCAAAATGATTTATAAGTTGTTTTTGGTAATCAAAGCAATTGGTAAGGAAAGGAAACCTAAATTTTCATTCTTGTTCACTAGGAATCACAAAAGAAATTGAATCCTCTTAGGCAATCCTCAACACTTAAAGTGTGCATCAAAGCACAAGTGAGAGTCCTCTTGCCAATCATCAACATAGGGCATGATTTGCAAGCAAATTCATGAGAACAACAAGTTTTAAGCAAACAAACATCATAATCAAGGTTCAATTCCAAGTAATTGCAAGATTAGACAACCAACTCATCAAAAATCTCATAAACTCTAATTTCTTTGAAACATGCGAAACTAACATAAACCCTAAATCTCATTTTATTCATGGAAACACAAGATAATGCAAGAAAACAACATAGATTAAACTTTTGGCAAGGATTCACATGATCAAGCAAAGAAATGTAACAATCACACAAACCCTAATTTTCCTCTAATATTCGAAATGAAATAAGCTTCAAATCATCATTTTATTCATGAAAACAACAAGAAATGAGTGGAATAACAACAACACACAATTTATATTCTAAAGGAGAGAAGCATTCCAAGCACCCAAGCCTCCCAAAGTGTTTGTCAAGATACTTGAAATACATCTCTCACTCAACAACAACAACTATGCTAACATTATGACATTAAAATGCAATGGGATGCCAAAATGAAGTGATGATTTACATCTTTGATGCTAAAATTGGAAGATGATGCTAGGTTTTAGAGTATACCTCAACTCCAAGCTAGAATAAGGAAGGAAATGAGATGAATGAATGCAAAACCCTTTTAATCTACTCTCCAATCTTCAACTTTGAACTTGATCGTTGAATTTGAAGGTGAATCTTTGAGAAGAATGCAAGAAGGATGAATGATTTAGTGTAGGAAATGTGTTTTAATGGATGATTGAGTGAAGAAATTGAAAATATGAGGTGAGGGAGAGGAGGAGGTATTCGGCCAAGGAGAGGAGGAAGTAGAGGTTTTTGTGCAAAAAATGAACTTGTCCGTATTTTGGGAGAGTAGGCTCATATATGGTCTTGGGTGAAATTAGGGTTAAGGGTAGAATTGGAATGGGATGTTCTATTTTAAGTAAGTTTGCAATTTCTTATGAAGGAGTGAGTGTGAGAGGATGGTGTCATTTACAAAAAAGGGTATGAATCTACATGAGAGTGTGTGGGAATTAGGGATGTGTATGAAATGGGTTGGATTAAGGATAGTACAAGAATATTCTTAAGGAATAATTGTACAATAGAAGAGTGTGGAAGAAATTGTGGAGAGAGAGAGAGAGAGGGAATTCGGCTATGACAACAAAAATGGGGAGGGAAAATTGCTTCTCCTTTTTGGTCTTTTGTCTTATTGAGGACACTTTGTACTTTCTATTTGAATTTTGAATTTTTGGGCATGCAAATGATAGTGCACCTATTGAAAATGTGTCACATATTTTGGGCACCATAAAAATATCCCTCTAATTATTCATGACAATAAAAGTTGTCATTTAATAATCAGGGAATATTTAATGGTCCTTTTTCAGCTTTCTTGTGCAATAAAAATGGGAAAAATGCCTTTTAATTATTTTGAACTAGGATTTTCTTCCAAAAAATTATACGAAAATTATCCTTGATAGAATAAATTGTATTTTTCATCATTGACTTGGTTTAGTTCAAAAATAATTAACTTTCTCTCATTTGAATGCCCACAGATATTGAAACATGCACTATTTTATTCCCTAAAATTCTCAAAAATTAATAAAAATGTTTTTTTTGGGTGCCAAAAAGTAATAATGATCAATAAATGGCCTTTTTGAAGATTAAAATGCATGCCAAATGGCAAGGGCAAAAGGGAGGCTCACGCAGTTACGACTGGCACGTGCGCGTAATTCAAATAAAAATGCGAGATAGGGGACAAATACACATAAATGCGAAAGTCCATTAACCTACACAAATTATGAATTACCCTTATTGTTTCCATTTTTGTTTAAAAAAAAGTTTTGACTTGGGCGGACAAAATTAGGGTATGACAACTACCACTTTACCATTATTTTGATCTACCTCAACAACAATATTTTTTCAATTTTCGCTTCATGTATTTTTTTGAATAACCCTTGTAAGAAAGGTGGTGGTGGTGGCAACGATGACGCATAAGATTCCCATTCCTCCTTGGAGAAAACAAATACATTTTTGTATATCCCTTTTAAGCAATGTGGTGGTGGTTGCAAAGATTCCTCAAAGTATTCCCATTCCTCTCCCTGGAGAATGTAAATACATGTTTATTCATAGTAACAAGAAAAAAAAAACATTTAGTCTAACTGATACCGAAAAATCAATCAATATCACAACAGTCCCCGGCAACGGTGCCAAAAACTTGATAGGCCGCAAGTGCACGGTTCTATCGCGTAGTAAAAATATCGATCCCACAGAGACTTTGTAATTACCGATTTCGTTTTCGGTGGTGATTATCTAAAAGGAATGATTTAGTAGAAATAGATGATTATTTTGGGTTTTAATTTCTAAATAAAAGTGTCCTAGGATTGTAGGTTCATCACAATGATATAATGAACTCACAATCCCTCATCCATTCCCTATTTTATATGAAATTGTATTTCTATGGACAAGGCATTCAATGGTAACTCTTATTTCCTCTCGGAATATAAAAGTGTGCCTCGAAACAATAATCAACCTATTCTCATGGTTGATTATTGCCAAGACCCCTTAAGTACAAGCCTCTTTTATCCCAAAGGTCCCAAAACTATTCTCATGTTTTGTTTCCCTTGTTTAATCCCATAGTTCTAATATCAAAACTTCTCCTTTCGGTACTTTGTTTTGATATTTGGAATGAAACTTTGAAAATGATGGGATTAAATTAGAATATAATTTTAATAAAATAAAGTTTAGACTTGAAATTGTTTATGGGTCTATCATTGGATTAGTCCCACAATCCCAAGACTAAAAGGGCTCTACTCACTCATGATCATAGTAGACAAAAACTTAGGAAAAGAAGAAGACATGAAAGATAAATGACAAGAAAGATAAATGACGAAAATGTAAATTGTGGAATTGTAAATTACAGAATGTAAATGACTTGGAATGTAAATGACAAAAAGTAAAGTGCAGAATATAAAGGTGCTGGAAAATAAAGAACAGAAAGTAAAGTTGCAAAAATGTAAAGTGCAAGAATTATAAAGAACAAGAACTTAATATGAAGAAAGTGAATTGCAAAAAACTTAGGAGTAAACTTTGAGTAGTATTACAATAGCCTAAGATGATCATATGCACTCAGAAATTCGTGCTTTATATTGGCTAAGAAAAGAGACAAATGAGTTAAGTCTCATTACAAGCAATGAAGTAACAAAGTGTAACAGCTTTGGAATCTGATGCAGGGCGCATTGGTCGTGCCAGATCACGCACTGGTCGTGCCAAACACTGACTGTTACTTAATATTCAAACGGGCAAAATATATCACGCACTGGTCGTGCCAGAGGCGCACTGGTCGTGCCAGACACAGACAGTGTAAATTTCCAGCTTTCTTAATTGTTTTTGCTCCCTTTTTGCTTGAGACTTCTGTTTATACTTTTTGCACTCTAATTCCTTCACTTTTTCTCAAAGCTTGATCTAAAAACAAAAACAAACAATAGGTAGTAAAATATCTCTAAAATAAAACTAAAGTACCAAATAACTTAATAAAAATAAGTACTAAAAAAACACATAAAATGGACTTATCAGGTCCATCCCACGGAAAATTTGAAACCGGTCACCTTTCCCCGATTATCCAAAGAGGCAACTGCCCTGCAGGCCTCGTCTCCCACCGGGACGACCCATAGAAAAGAATGTTTCCACGGCTTCAACGAGTCAGAATAAGGTTTGAAAAGTTTAAAGTCCTGATGACCTTTAAGACTCAAATGTTCCCACCTAGTCCTGTTGCTGTTGGCTTAGGGCCGCCTACTCAGTTCAAAAATCCTGAAGAAAAGGTAGCGAGAACAATCACACCCAATCACCCTCAATAACTGCTCGAAAACCATGACAAACGCCCAAGTGTTAGGGTGTAGCTTAGACGGGGCGACCCCCAGATAGCGCAAGACCTGGCGCTGAAAAACAGTGAAAGGAGGGCGAATCCCCAATCAACGGAGGACATTCGTGTACATAGTGAATTTAAGCGTCGCAGGGACGATGGCCACGTGTTCGGTCTCAGTAGCACCTTCAACCCTCCACCGTTGCCCAGGATCGCCCACCATCCTCTCGTAGTAACTAAGCAACTCGTCCCCTGGCTTAATCAGTGAGGGCACCATTTCAATGACGCCTAGAGAAACCCAAGATCGATCTTCACCTATGGTGTTTCCCTAGTCCGGTTCTTCCTGATCAACTTGGGCAGCAGGGACAACGGGCCCAACCGGCGTCTCGTCGGTGTGGCCGACTCCCTGATCTTGAGCGGTTACATCGATAGTCGGAGTGGCGTCGTTCTCAGATGCGGGGGAGACCGACTGACCAGTGGAAGGAGAAGGAGGGGGGAATCTGCTGGGGTAGAGCTTTGATCGGACAGGTTCAAAGAGGGAGGGTCCTCAGACAACCTCGATATGTTCATAAGAGAAGGACAAGAACTGTCTTTAGACGAAAAACCACTCATCGCTTCATAAGCGGCCGGGAGAGTTACCTGCTCGGTCAAATGAACAGGAGGCTCACCTGAGATACGGGCCGTTTGCTTTGTCCGCTCCAGAATAAATGCCTGCGAGGAGGGGGCATAAAAGTCAGGACCCCTGGAAGATGATTAACGGAAGGGGCGACAAGGTAGACCCCGAGCCCGACACCCCCTCCTCGGTTAAAATAGAATTGGAATGAAAAAGGGGAAAGTAAATACCTGAAATTGGAGAGACCACCCAAAAAACAAGGTAAGGACGGGTTGAAATGGAGACCGCTCACCGGAGGAATGATAACCGCTCGCCGGAAACCAGATCGCTCGTCGAAAATAGAGGCCGCTTTTCGGAGGAATGATAACCGCTCGCCGGAGAAATGGAGGCCGCCCTCAGAGCAATTCACTGAAAATGTAACGTGGGAATGAGGATAGGAAGGCCTCATATATATACAAAGGGAACAGGCAGGAAGTTGAAGGGACGCAACCCATCACCTCTCCCTGCAGAAGTGCGCCTCGAAAAATGAACCATCGAATCATTACTCGTCATCATTGTCCTCGAAAGACGTAACTTCACATCAGTCATAATCTAATTGCCACGTCATCCAAAGGACACGACGCATTCTGTCGAGCGGGCACGAGCTCAAGACGCCTCAGCGAAGGAGATCAGATAAGGATACAAAAGACCCCGTCGAACGGGGACAAAGCTCAAATCGCCTCATCGCAGGCGGTTAGGTGAACGAAAATCACCCTTCTAGCGGGCAACCGCTCTCAGGCCTGAACCTGTCCGCATGGACGGCTTCGGCCTAGGGGGAAACTGTTCTGGACTGGGCCGCAGCCCACTGAAGCAACTCGACCGGCCTCGAGCGACCCAAATAAAGAAGCAGCGCTATACAACTTAGGTCCACCAATCAACGGTGGAGATTAAGCCGTATGCGATCTGACGGTCGCCCGCGGAGCCTTTGACACTATATATACATGGGTCTGACCTCAGCTAAAAGGTACGCACAAATAACATATCGTTACTCTGCTCGAATTTCACCCCACTTACTTGGGCGTTGGAGTACCATTGCAGGTACACCCCGCGGGAGCTCTGAGCACGACCAACTACAGGTCCAGGCCGGTCACAACGCCTTGCGCACCTGAGATAAAGAGCCGGCGTCAGTAGAGTGAGACACTTACCTAATCAAAGGAACCGATCAATTCAGTTCAATATGTATGGGAAAACATTTCCATTATTGTTGAATGATGATTGTGATGATGGCTAATATATTGTGTATGACTATATATATATATATATATATATATATATATATATATATATATATATATATATATATATATATATATATATATATATATGTATGTATGCTTAAATAGTTATTACCCCCTGCAAATATCCTCATTATTCAGTTACCCCCCTGCAAAAAAAAAGTTTTAAAAAACACCTTGTAAAATGTAACGTTATCCAGTTACCCCCCTGCTGTTAGCTTTTCTGTTAAAAAAATGTAAAATGTAACTTTATCCAGTTACCCCCTGACGTCAGTGCCACATGTCACCTTATTGGGCCTCTGTGACACGTGGCACTGACATGCCACATCAGCATCTATGTCACCACTGCCACGTGGCACTGACATGTGCCACGTCAGCAACCAATGGATGGCTGCCACGTGGCACTGACTTGGCATTGGGTGAATAGTGTGTTACTAAAAAAATACAAGTTTTGGCTAACAGGGGATTCGAACCCTTGACCCCTGAGTGATGCAAACAAATTAGTACCACTAAGCCACCTTCATATTTGTGAAACTAATTCCAGCAACAAATATATGTTAGATATTTAGTTAATATTTTGAACAAATCTTCATCTTCATCATCAACTCCTGCACTCTCTCCATGCGTAAAACAGAAACATCAACAAAAACGAACGAAATTGGGGTTTCTCAGATTTGTGTAACAACAATTACAAACGAATTCATCAACAAATTTCTTCATCGTCTTCAACAACAACAACAACAACATTCGATTTCCAGAAATATATAACCAACAACATTCATCGTCTTCAACAACAACAACAACATTCAATGTATAAAAAAACGAATTTGGAAACCAGATCTGGAAACAGTGTCTTCATCGTCTTCAACAACAACAATGAAACGAGATCTGGAAATTACACAAACAACAACAAGAACAACACATTCGATTTTCGTTTCGATTCGATATGAAACGAGAACTGGAAATTACACAAACAAACAACAATGAACAACGTTTTGATTCGATTTTCGTTTCCTTAGATTCGATTTTGTATTTCTGGGTGATGATTTTGTGGGATTTCGTTTCCTGAATTGATTTCGTTTTAGATCCCGTAGTGGAATTTCGTTTCCTGATATTGATTTCGTTCCTGATCTCGTTCAAGTAAGATTGTGGGTATTGATTTCATTCAAGATTTCGTTTTCTGGGTATTGATTTCGTTTGGTTGGTTGAAGATTGAAGATGCATTTGCAGATTTTTTTTTGAAAAAAATTGAAAATTATGTATTATATATCAGAAGTTGGCTTAATGTACACAAGTAATGATGTTGCCTAGTGGTATATGGTTGTGTATATGACTTGGGGGTCATGAGTTCAACACTCATGATCCCCAAAATTAGTTAAATTTTTTAGTAACAACAATGGCCCCACATTGCCAAGCCAGTGCCATGTGGCAGCCATCCATTGGTTGCTGATGTGGCACATGTCAGTGCCACGTGGCAGTGGTGACATACATGCTGACATGGCATGTAAGTGCCACGTGTCACAGAGGCCCAATAATATGGTGACACGTGGCACTGACGTCAGGGGGTAACTGGATAAAGTTACATTTTACATTTTTTTAACAGAAAAGTTAACAGCAGGGGGTAACTGGATAACGTTACATTTTACAATGTGTTTTTTAAAACTTTTTTTTTGCAGGGGGGTAACTGGATAATGAGGATATTTGCAGGGGGTAATAACTATTTAACCCATATATATATATATATATATATATATATATATATATATATATATATATATAGAGAGAGAGAGAGAGAGAGAGAGAGAGAGAGAGAGAGAGAGAGAGAGAGAGAGAGAGAGAGAACAACCTAACACGGTATAATAGATGGACTATTTGAGGTGATAGGTGTATATAGGTTGAGAGAAAGGTCTCAACGTGTTTGATAAAGGAACCTAAAAATGACTAAAGGATATTTAACATCCTTAAATTTAGACGTCATAAATTTAGAATTTAACCATTTTAATAAAAATCAGAGTTGCGAACCTACTTAATTAAGGAATTGAACATAACTTATCTTGATGGAATAAACCATCCTTTACATACTCCAGGAGGTATAAACATCAAATGGATTTTAATGACATAACTGATAATCAGCTCAACGTGTCATTCTTAAAACTTGTTCAAATCCGAAAGTAAGGTTTACATAAACTACAACTTAGATTACAATAATCATAAGTTAAAATCTCACAATAATACATAACATTAAGCTCTAACTTAATCCCTAAGGATCCTTTAAACTTTAGTAACCCAGTTCAACAGCTACTAACTCTTCTCTTATTTACTTCGTCTTGCCTTGCTTATCTGAAAAACACCACAACATATACAATGAGATACAATCTTAGTGAGTTCTTTCGAGACCCCTCACCTGAAGCTCTCGGTGTTTTACTTATCTTTTCACTTGTCTTAGCACAACCCCAGACAATCACTACACGATTCCCCTGGAGAACCCACCAGACAATAGCTATTGCCGAGTTAACTTATTCTGGGCTTTGGCTTAGGGCTCATGACTTCCCTTCACCAAGTATACTCTTAACTTGGGATCGTCATCCCCTTGGTGTCTTATATAATTACTTAGACTCATTGATTTTCTCACTCGAATGAAACGTAGTTCACAATGAGCCAACATTCGTAGTATTAAAGCAAGATTACTCGAGGGTAGCTGAATCATGTTATAATACGGTATACATAAGCTTAATCATCATTGATTTCATGGTGGCGTCTTCATGACATTCAAAGACATGCTTTTATAAATCAATTATTGAATCCGCAAAAGGCATTATCAAAGGATTGATGTGTTGCTGGTTTTTGTTTTATTTTTTTTTCCTTTTTCTTTTCTTCTTTCTGTTCTAGGTGTTATGTTTCGGCGGTGCTCTATTTGTCTTGTTGGAGCTGTACATTTTGAATTGGTCTATCATTTCATCATTTGATTTAGTACATGATTGAGTGCTATCTCAAACCCTTCATAGAAGGTGGAGGGAATGCGTACCAATAATAATGTGCTAACTGTTTCATCAATAAAATTGTGATTTATCAAGAAAAAAATACAAAAACTCAACAATGCTTTTGTTGACCGAGTACATGTTCCAAGGACGACGTACAATATTCAAAACGAGTTCCACATACAAGGATAATTCTCAACGCCCTTTGGAGCTATGCCGCAATCGACCCTTCTTCTTTGATAAAGGAGAGAGCCTCCTAAACACGATGCTAAGAGGAGATGGACCCTACCATATATTTGAGGCTTAAATATGTTTTAGGCCCCTGCAAATATAAGGTGTTTTGGTTTAAGCCCCTGCAAATTATTTTTTTTTGTTAAAAGCCCTTGCAAAATGACATATTTTGTTATAAGCCCTTATATGACTAAAATGTTAGCCTATAACATGGAATGCTATGATTGCTGGATATGTTGAGAAGGGCTCATAACAAAATATTTCAATTTGCAAGGGCTTTTAACAAAAAAAAAAATTTGCAGAGGCTTAAACCAAAACACCCTACATTTGCAGGGGCCTAAAACATATTTAAGTCTATATTTGACCATAGTTTAGTCGACCTCTCATTACTCGGCTTTTTCCCCACAGACCGCTCAAAACAATATCCCTTATCTTCCTCATGATCCTAAATTCTGCATATATCCTTCCACCGATCTAAGACTCATAAAGGGATCCGTTCCCCCATTGAGAGGTTATTCGCACCCCAACCCATATTTTTCCACCATAATCTCCCTCCACACCCGTTTCGCACCAAAAAGAAAGCACCACTTCCACTTTCCCTTAACTTAATGAGTCTAAGATATCTGACCCCATTGACATTTCTTTAGTTAGAGTTTGACGAGAAAGACCCCTCTGCTAGGGTTTGCCAAAGTTAGCATGCTGCGCTAGGGTTTGGTGATGTAGGAAGGATTTCGGCCTCGTGCTCAGTCATTACGCTGCTGCTGTTTAACCTGTGTGATTTTATCTGTGTGATTCTTTGCGATATCTTATCCTTTGCGGGCTCTGTGATCGTGATCGTAGGTTGGTTACTTGGATTCTTGCTCGCGTTCCATCGTTTTGGTCTTCGTGTACTTGGATCCTTGATCGTTTCTGGTTCTCGTGCTCTGGATCTTGTTCGGTGATCGTGAGTCTACGTGTCCTTGGATTCTTGTTCGGTGATCTGGTTCACGTGTTTCTCTTGATCGCGTGAACATTTGGATCAAGTTTGTGTTCGTGGCTGTTTGTGTGACTTTATGTTAGGCTACGTGTAATGGAGAAAGGTATGTGCTTGTGGCCATGCATGGCCTCTATTACGGAGCCTGTCGAGACCGTGCAACAGGTGCTGCCTCCGCCCCTTCCGGCGCCCACCATGCAGAAAACATTTGCTTCAGCGCTTACGAATTCGTGCATCATCCCTCCATGTCAGTTGCCTAAGCCTTGCATAAAAGGTGATGCTCTTACTATCAAGATCTCCGAAAGTGAGTATCAAGAAGGTGTCAAAGAATGCAAGAATGTCTTGCATGGCCGCCTCACCCTCTCTAAAGGGGACTCTCTTATAAAGTTGAATGCACTAAGGGCGAAACTTTTACAAGAATGGAAGTCTATTGGCTCCTGGTCTATGGTCTCTTTAGGCAAGGGTTACTATGAGTTCTGTTTTCAATCGTTTGAGGAGATGCGTAGCCTGCAAGCAACTGGGACATGGTCTCTGCACCCGGGATTTCTTCGGCTTTTTGCATGGATGCCTGACTTTGATCCCAACAGGATCCGAAACACCAATGTTCAATGTTGGGTTCGCATCCATGGCTTGGCTCGTGAATACTGGTGTCCAATCACTCTTTTTGAGATTGCCGGTGCTATCGGTGGTCCTATTGCTTTGGATGATGCTACAAAGAAACGTACTTTTGGCCATTTCGCAAGAGTTCTTGTTGATATTGACCTTAATGGAGACCTTCCTGAGCGTATTATGGTTGAGCGTGAAGGTTATGCATTTTACGTTGAAGTTGTTTATGAAAGGCTGCCACAATTCTACACATATTGTCATATTATTGGGCACAATTATTCCAATTGTAAGCACGTTCATAGTAAGCAGGAACCTCGTGCACAGCCCCCAGTCAAGCAAGCTTGGGAGCCTAAGAGGAAAAACGTCCTCGACCGTGAGGTAACAGTGGGACCGGGGTGGCCGCTGCGGTGGACCTGGGCTGTTACAATAAAAAGGCGCCCAGGTCCACCGCAGCGGCCACCCCGGTCCCACTGTTACCTCACGGTCTTTTCTACCCCCCTTGTAGAATTTTTGCCTTCCGTGGGAATCGAACCTTGCACCTGAGGCATAAGTGCAAGTTAAACCCCCTTCCCACTACCAATTGAGCGCGCGCTCAATTGGTAGTGGGAAGGGGGTTTAACTTGCACTTATGCCTCAGGTGCAAGGTTCGATTCCCACGGAAGGCAAAAATTCTACAAGGGGGGTAGAAAAGACCGTGAGGTAACAGTGGGACCGGGGTGGCCGCTGCGGTGGACCTGGGCTGTTACATAAAAAGGCGCCTTTTTATGTAACAGCCCAGGTCCACCGCAGCGGCCACCCCGGTCCCACTGTTACCTCACGATCTTTTCTACCCCTCTTGTAGAATTTTTGCCTTCCGTGGGAATCGAACCTTGCACCTGAGGCATAAGTGCAAGTTAAACCCCCTTCCCACTACCAATTGAGCGCGCGCTCAATTGGTAGTGGGAAGGGGGTTTGACTTGCACTTATGCCTCAGGTGCAAGGTTCGATTCCCACGGAAGGCAAAAACTCTACAAGATGGGTAGAGAAGACCGTGAGGTAACAGTGGGACTGGGGTGGCCGCTGCGGTGGACCTGGGCTGTTACATAAAAAGGCGCCTTTTTATGTAACAGTCCAGGTCCACCGCAGTGGCCACCCCGGTCCCACTGTTACCTCACGGTCTTTTTCTACCCCCCTTGTAGAATTTTTGCCTTCCGTGGGAATCGAACCTTGCACCTGAGGCATAAGTGCAAGTTAAACCCCCTTCCCACTACCAATTGAGCGCGCGCTCAATTGGTAGTGGGAAGGGGGTTTAACTTGCACTTATGCCTCAGGTGCAAGGTTCGATTCCCACGGAAGGCAAAAATTCTACAAGAGGGGTAGAGAAGACCGTGACGTCATCAATGTTCGTGACATGCACACGCCTGACGCAGTGATAGAAACTCAGGTTAAAGGTACGACTACTCCTAGTACTAATGTTGTTATCCATAACATTATTGATAATGGTTTAGGCCGAGATCCTCAAAAGGATACTGATACTGGTAATGAAGCCACTACAGCAAACATTGTGGACAAGGATAATCACTCGGATCTTCCCGGAGATCTCATTTCTATTGAAGAAATCATAATCCCTAATCAGTTTGGAGGCCCTAATAATATCCCTCATGATGATATTAATCCCCTGCTTGGCTTTATTTCTAACCATTTTGAAACAGGATCCCCAAGTGGTATGGCTCCTTCAATGCAGAACGAGACTTCCCCTAATCAAACTCTAGTTGGTGACTCTCAAATGGAAGCTGCCTTTGAGGTTGATAGAAGCCGGGTTCTAGTGGTTGCTGACCAAGAAGCTGCTCAAGTTGTGATTGATGATTTGAACATCCTGAAGCAGCCTTGGGCTGATTTAGTTGAGGAGGCTGATAACTTGGAGAAAGAAAATGCTAAGCCTGATGAGGGCTCTGACTTTAAAATAGTTCTCACCAAGTCCCAGGAGAAAAAACAGAAACAGAAAAAGAAAGCTCTTACCCCAATCACCACCCGTTCAAGGGCAGGATCTAAAAGTCTTGCTCAATGAAGTGCTTATATTGGAATTCAAGGGGCATTGCTAATCCCCCCACAAGATTAGCGCTTAAAAGGCTTTGTTCCTCTAACAAGCCTGATTTCATTTTTATTTCTGAGCCTTGGTGTTCTCTTGATGATTTCCCGCGCAGGTATTGTCTCGATTGGGTATGAAAGTCTTTGCTACTAATGACAGGAATAACTTTAATCCTAACCTTTGGTGTGTCTGTACGGATAACTTCAATCCTACTGTTATCGCTTGCTCAAATCAGCATGTCTCCTTCACAGTTGAGGTCAGTAATACGACGGTTGGTATTTCTGCCATTTATGCTTCTTGTTGCTATCTGGTTAGGTGATCTCTATGGCAGGATCTTTCTCTTCTACAGCAAAATCATAAAATCCCCTGGTGCTTTATGGGGGATTGGAACGCTATTTTGGGCAGTCATGAATATAGGGGTAGTGGCATCCCCTCTCAAACAGTTTGTGAAGATTTTCAGAACTGGACCATTTTGAATAACTTGATCCATCTGCCGACTAGAGGTGTTCAGTACATTTGGTCTAATGGCCGTAAAGGCAGGGCTTTCACGGAGAAAAGGCTTGATCGAGCTATTTGCAATGACGCCTGCTTTACTTTTTATACAGGTATCTCCTGCTCTACTCTTACTAAGTCTAAATCTGATCATTTCCCTTTACTTCTAGATCTTCAGCTCACAGATGGTGCTCACCCCTCTTCTTTCAAATTCCTTCGCACTTGGGCGAGTCACCCTGATTGCCAGAATTTGATTAAGGAGGCCTGGCAAACCCAAGTTGTTGGTTGCCCGAT
Organism: Astragalus membranaceus; assembly: GCA_039519185.1. Classification (NCBI taxonomy): domain Eukaryota; kingdom Viridiplantae; phylum Streptophyta; class Magnoliopsida; order Fabales; family Fabaceae; genus Astragalus; species Astragalus membranaceus. Next base: position 145,467,085 of record CM076849.1, on the reverse strand, counting down.
GGTTGTCCTTAATCAAAAGCTTAAGACTTGGAATATAGATGTCTTTGGGGACGTTAACCTTCGGGTGCAGGTTGCGACTGCATCTCTAGACCACGTTCAAGCGCAGATTGATAATGATGGCTATTCTGAGTCTTTGGAGGAGCAAGAAAAAACCCATCAGCTTGAGCTTCAGCAAGCTTTAGCTTCCCAAGAGGATTTTTGGCTTGAAAAGTCCAGACTTAACTGGCACTCTCATGGGGACCGTAACACAAAATTTTTCCATCAGATGGTCAAGATTAGAAATATTACCAAGCGCATTACTGCCCTCAAGCACGGTGATGTTATTCTTACCTCTTCTAATGATATTGAATCTCATGTTGTGAATTATTTCGAGAATATTTTCGCCTCTAATAACCAGTGTCTTGATAATGGTTTGGTGGAGGATATTATTCCTAATCTTGTTTCAGGTGATGAGAACACTATGCTAACCAACATTCCTAATATTGAAGAGATCAGGCACGCCACCTTTTCCATGAATCCCAACGGTGCCCCTGGCCCAGATGGGTTTGGTGCTTTCTTTTTTCAGCATTTCTGGGACATCATTGGAGAAGACATGGTGAGAGCGGTTCAGCAATTTTTCAAGCATGGGTGGCTGCTCCCTAATTTCAACTCTAATTTGGTGGTGCTTATCCCTAAAATCAATGGAGCTGACAGTATTGAGAAGTTTCGGCCTATAGCCCTTGCGAACTTTAAATTCAAGATTATCACTATCTGATTGCTCCCCGTATTTTTCCTCTCAGCAACGTGGCTTCATTCAAGGTAGGAACATATCTGATTGCATTTGCTTAACTTCTGAAGCCATTAATATGCTGCATAATCGGTCTTTTGGTGGTAATATGGCCTTAAAAGTTGATGTCACGAAAGCTTTTGATACATTGGATTGGAATTTCCTTCTTAGAGTTCTCAGGGCTTTTGGTTTTAATCACAAATTCTGCGATTGGGTTAATGTCCTTTTGCACTCTGCAAAGCTCTCGATTTCAGTTAATGGTAAGCCTTCTGGGTTCTTTAGCTGCAAGCGTGGTGTGCGTCAAGGGGACCCCCTCTCCCCCCTTCTTTTTTGCTTGGCTGAGGAGGTTTTGAGCAGAGGCATCTTCAAGCTGGTGCAGGAGGGGGACCTTCAGTTAATTAATGGTCCAAGAGGCACTCAAGTTCCCTCTCACACCCTTTATGCTGATGATATCATGATTTTTTGCAGATCTTCCCAGAGGAATCTTCATAATCTTCTCAATTTCTTTACTAAGTATGGTGAAGCATCGGGCCAGATTGTAAACTCTAACAAATCTACTGTTCATATGGGCGCCGTACCAATTACTCGGCAACGTCGCATTGTGCAATTTCTGGGCTTCTCTATTGGCCAGTTACCTTTCACTTACTTGGGAATTCCTATTTTCAAAGGCAAGCCTAAGGCCGTTTATTTAATGCCTATTGCTGATAAGATTAAAGCCAAGTTGTCAGCATGGAAAGCTTCGCTTCTCTCTATTACCGGAAGAGCTCAGCTTGTCAAGTCGGTTGTGCAAAGCATGTTAGTTTACAGCTTTATGATTTACAAGTGGCCTACCTCTCTGTTGGACAGGGTGGACTCTTGGATTAGGAACTTCATTTGGTCTGGGGACGTCAATCAACGGAAAGTAGTTACGGTGGCTTGGCATAAGGTTTGTAGGCCATCTTCTGAGGGGGGTCTGGGGATTAGGTCCCTGAAAGATACTAATAAGGCAGCCTGCCTCAAGCTTAGCTGGGAGCTCAGCAGTTCCCAGCATAGTTAGGCTGTCCTATTAAGGTCTAGAGTTTTCAGGAATAATATTAGCTCTTCTCTGTGGGGTAATTTGCATAATCATTTGGTTGCAATTCAAGACAACTGTATTTGGCAAATTGGTAAAGGTGACTGTGTCAATTTTTGGCTTGATCCCTGGGTGTCGGTTCCTCTGGTTACTCTTCTCAATGTCCCTGAGCATCTTCAGCATTCTCAGAAGGCCCGAGTCTGCGACTTCATTCAAAATGGTCATTGGTGCATTCCAGCATCTCTAGCCAATAGCTTTCCTCAATTGACTTCGCTCCTGAAGGAAAAAGTCCTGCCCTCCTTTGAATCCCAGGATCAGTTGATCTGGAAGAACTCTACTGATGGTATGCTTACTTTTAAAACTGCTTATCTCTTCCATAGACTTATTAGGCAACCTCTTAGGCGGTGCAAAAACATTTGGAGGAATGTTATTCCTCCTTCCAAGTCTTTTCTTCTGTGGCGCATCCTCCATAACCGTATGCCAACTGATGAGCAGCTCAGAAATCATGGTTGTGGCACTGTTTCCATGTGTAGTCTTTGTGAAGCAGACTCAGAATCATCCTTACATTTGTTCTGTGATTGCTCGTTCGCTAAGCAGCTTTGGTCTTGGCTTAGTGATAAGCTCTCTTTAACTATTGATATTTCCTCCCCTGAGATGATTATTGAAGTTTGTTTGCGCCCTTGGTCTGACCAAGTGCAGGATGTAGTGACTGCGGCTGTTATTAATGTTTTTTGGGCTATTTGGCACTCTCGGAATAAGATTCGGTTTGACAACAAGAAGATTTTGCCCACCTACTTGAAAAACTTGATCACGACTAATGTAAAAAAGGTTGGCATTGTTTATGGATCGAAAGTGATTCTCAGCTTGCTGTTATGGTCTTCTCTTCTCCCTCTATTGCGCCCTGGAGTCTTAGTACTCGGTGGCTTAATTGCATGGTTCTTCTCAAATCCATGGTCTTCATTTGCACTCATATATATAGGGAAGGGAATCATTGTGCTGATAAGCTTGCGTTCCATGGGATTACCCTGCCTGGATTTCAGTGGTGGAGCTCCATTCCCTCTTTTATCAGAGCTGAGTTTCACCGTAATAGGGTCGGTCTTCCTTATTTTCGTTTTAAGCATTAGCTTTGTTCGCAAGGGTTTTGGTTTATGTCCCCCCTTGCTTTTTGTAACTTTTTATTTATTTATTAATGGAATAGAGGGGAGTACTCTTTCCTTCTAGTTGCTTTTATCCTTAAGGAGGGTTTTGCTTCAGAAGGTTTTAACGAGGCTCATTTCCTTTTGCTTAAATAAAAAAAATAAAAAAAAATAAAAAGATATCTGACCCCAACCCCCCCATAATTTTTGCTCTATATACCTCAAACGATCACCTAAACGATGTTATTACTGCTCTTACCCAATTAACCTTTTGTGAATCTTAACAACCTTTTTTCAAATTTTGACGAAACATATAAAGGTAGGGGAGGTAATGGATAAGTATACTACTGATCAGAGCATAGTTCAAGAGGACAAGTCTACCCCTGACCAACATTTCTATTCCTCTAAGATCCTAGTGTTGTGCAAGGCATCAAGCATATATTGGCAAGTAGCCACCAATTGCGGAGCAACAACAGCGCAAAGCTCAAGGTACTTAAACAGGACCTGATTTTCTGGAAATTAACCTTTATACTTGACACCAATCGAGGCTCTTATGAAAAGATTAATCTTTCAAACGAATATTCTCATTTATCTTTGACCAAAGTTTCAGTTTGGTCTTTTTTTTTTTTTTCCACTTTCGTCATTTATGTTTCAAATCTGTATCAAAGTGGCCCTTTATATTTGATATGTTTTAATTTGGTCCTTCATTTGGTATGATATGTTTTACTTTGTTCCCTCCAGAACACTATGAATGTCTTCAACAACACCAAGTACGCTTCAATTTCTTGTTTCTTGAATAACTCATGCAATACATGACAAAATTAAATGAAACGGGACTCTAATAATGGGACTCAAGCTTTCGGTTTCAAAAGTGATTTTGCACATAAGCACTTTTCTGAGCTTAATTTTGGTTCCATTGTTTGCAAAATTTTATTCAAGTTAGAGTCTAGTTTCATTCAATTTGGTCACGTATTGCATGAGTTATTCAAGAACTAAACTGAAATATATCATACCACTTGAAGGACTAAACTGAAACATATCAAACATAAAGGACCATTTTGACACATATTTGAAACATGAATGACCAAAGTGGGAAAAAAAGATAAAGGACAAACTGATTTTTTGGTCAAAGATAATGGACCAAATATGCAATTTAGCCAAAAATAGTTATACACGTTCATAAACTATAGGCTAAATATATATTTCGGCCCTTTATCTTTGGGGTTGTGGCCATTTTGGCCCTTTATCTTTTTTTTTTCTCATTCTAGACCCTCATGTTTTTTGTGTGTGTCATTTTGGCCCCTGCCGTTATGTTTATGTTTTTTGTAGCAAATTTTTAAGGACGAAAATGAAATCAATTAAAAACATAAGGGCCCAAAATGAAATCAATTAAAAACATAAGGGACTAAAATGAAATCAATTAAAAACATAAGGGACCAAAATGATAACGGCAGTGGCCAAAATGACACACACAAAAAACATGAGGGTCTAAAATGAGAAAAAAAAAGATAAAGGGCCAAATTGACCACAACCCCAAAGATAAAGGGCCAAAATATATATTTAGCCTAAACTATATTTAACCAATTTCTACCAGCTCTCCATGACGGCTTATAAAAACAACTTAAAGTTTATAGAAAAATAGAAATAGCTTAGACATAAGCTCTTATATAATAAAGTATAAAAAAAAATAGGTATTTCCCCCATGAGACAGCTTTTTTTTAAGAAATATATATGTAGAAAGTTAAAAGAGAAAATATTTGTATGCATATTTTCTTCTTTCATCCTTCTAATTTTGACTTCTCTTCTAACACTAAACACACAAATAGAGACGTAATACATTAGATTTCGAGACTAATTTTTTTGGTCACAAACTTATGCATTTTGTTAAAATTTTAACAATTTTCTTATTTAAAAATATTAGTGACTATCTTATATCTTTTTTTTCCCTACTAACAATAATTTCTGGATCCACCGCCACTACCAATAAAAGTGTGAACAACGCTCCTTTGCCTTGGCTAAGATACCTCAGCTGCACCTTAGCTATTAATTCCTCAGCTGAGTTTCCCTTTAGCCGAGCTGCCTATGCTCGGCAAGCAATATCATTCCTTATAGATAACTCAAAATAGAAGTTATTACTAAACAAAGGTAAAAGGTTCTTAATTACAACCAAGAACAATACAATGAAACTCGGAATTAGGGACACCAGAAGGATTAAGTCCAAATAAAAAATAATATATATATATATATATATATATATATATATATATATATATATATATTTATAATTATAACCACTTCAATTGCTAATTTTACCAAATATTCTAAATTCAATATGTTATATCGTTGTGTGGTCTTATGCTCTCATTAGAGTCTCAGTACCCTTTTTTATGAACCATAAATCAACTACATGAATTAAATTATGTTGTATCGTTGGCCCAAGTGCTTAAGCTATCCTGGGACACGGGGGTCGACCTGGTGCTCTCGGGTTCGAGTCTCTCGATAGACAAATTCGGTGTTGGCCAGTGCGAAAGTTGCTCCTAAGCACGAGCAGAGATTGGTCTTTCATTAAAAGCGTTGAGACACTCTTTGGGTATCCAACGATAGTCTGAACCAAAATCATTATGTTGCAAGAATTGAGAAATCCAAATCAAAAAGATACAATTTTAATGTGATTCGTTGGATTAATCCAATGGCTGAAATTTTTGATTGAGAGGCGGGAGTAGAGAATCCTCAAGGAGAGAATATGGACACCAAAAAACATGACATCTATTGTGGGCTTTTCTAGTTTCAAATAAAATAGAGAAATGTTATAACATTTCTGAATAAAATGAGAGAAATGTTATCCGGAGAAAAAATACGAATACATATGAAATACGGAGGGAATACGCGTATATTATATTTATGTTTTTATTTTTAATTAAGTTTAGTGTTATACGCGTATAATATATTTAATTTAAAATAAAAAATTTCAATATATTATACGCGTACGTATTTGCTTCGCATCTCTTACGTATTCGCATTTTGGTACAATTTTTTGGTCCAAATAACATTTTTCATAGGTATTGGCTTAAAAGGAGCTTCTTCCGAGGCTAAGTTGAACCATAATTTAGCTTTTTGATCTCAAATTCTCAACTATTACATGATTATATTTGTCCTGTCCCATGTTTTTCTACTTAATTGCCTTGTTACATTTTAATTGAGACTAATAATTTTGTGGTTAACTCTTTAATTTGCATATCTGACAATTGTTCTCCTTGTTAATTCACGTGCACGTGCAATGTTAGCGAGAAGTGTGAATGTTGTATCTCGGAACTCTATCGGATAATATAATATATTTACATGTGGGGGCGGAATACTCTGAAACTGTTGTAACAGCAACAGTAAACAAAGAAATAATAATAGAAACGAAAAACGGAAATAGGAGACACGATATTGGTCACGCAGTTCGGTCAATCTTTTGCCTACGTCTACGACTACAAAGCAGCTGTAGTTCCGTCTTATTGTTTGAATCAATTAGGGTTTCAGTGTTACAATAGGTACTTATAATAACTTAGTTAAGATTACAACAATACCCCTAAATCCTACCGTGGTGGGCTGACGCCCCCCACACCCCCAGCACACCCCAAACAGTTTGGGCCAAGCCCAATTTGAGCCATACTCAACAATCTCCACCTTGGCGAATATCAAACCCCTATGAAGATTTACTGCATGGCGTCCACATCCTTGGTGTTGGGGGTAGAGCTCCTGCTTAACACTGAGAAACATGTAACAAGTCCAAGCAGTGCTTGAACTTGTCACTGGTTGTCTCTGAAGTATGAACCTTTTCAAGTAATATCAGTCCGGAAGGAAGTAGCTCTCTAATCTTGTGAAACCTCACATCAATATGCTTAGTTCGAGCGTGATACACTTGATTCTTTGCCAAATAAATGGCACTCTGACTTTCACAATGCAACTGAACTCCACCTTGCTCAACACCCAATTCCTTCACTAACCCCGCCAGCCTTAAAGCCTCTTTGGCAGCTTCAACAACTGCCATGTGTCATACCCCAACTTTGTCCGGCTTAGGTCCAAACCCTAATTTTCCACACAAAAATAAATTATGCATTGCATTTTGGGTCCTAGAAACCATTCCAAAGTTTTTGAAATCATTTTTTGGGTTAGAATGCACTTTTTGGGAAATTAGGGTTTTTAGGGTCAAAAAGGGCATTTTGGTCATTTATCACTGAAGGTCTATGACTTTTAGTAGCTGAGAGATGAGTGTTTCAAAACATGCATGGTGCATCAAAATAGTTTTGAAAAATATTTCTAAAAATATTTTGGTTGAGGGCTTGAAATTAAAATCCTTTATTTTTACAAAGATAATGGATTATGGTAATAGATTATGTGCCTGAATGTTTTCAGAGCACATAATCGATTACTCTCCTATCTTTACTAAAGCGAATAATCGATTGTTTCCTTATTTACAACAATAAATCGATTATCCTAATCATTTTGGAAGCAAATAATCGATTAGCCCTCATTTGCACATCACACATAATCGATTATGAAGCAAATGGAAGTTTCCATATTTCTCAAATAAATCGATTACTCCCTTCTTGTAACTAAGCATATAATCGATTACCACCTTTTTAGGAAGGTTGATAATCGATTATACACTTGTTTTTCCTTCACACATAATCGATTATCCACTCAAAAATCAATGAGCCAATAATCGATTACATCTCCCAAGTTATTTCCAACATAATCGATTACTCCGTTTCCTAAAATAGATCAAATCTGATTTCCTATAAATAGGAAGCTCATTTTTCATTTCAAAGGGGACAGCTTCAGACGCATTCTTCACGAGATCAGAGAAAAAACCCATTTTTCTCGAAATCTCTCACATTATAGAAAAACTCTTCCACGCTTTATTTTTTCGCTCTACTCGTTCCGTTGGTCCGTCTGAGCTGGTCTTCTACAAAAGTTAGCTGGAATTGCGTTCTCCAAGTCGTAGTATCTGCCTTCATCAGAGGTATTTCTGTTTTTCTATTTGTTAATATTTAATCATTGTGATCCATGCCAAAATTGCCCTATGTGATTTAATCTAGCTATAGTGTCATTGTTGATGATGAACCACATGATTCCCACTTATGCCTAGTGCATCATTCTCTAAGTGGTGAAGATGGTCTCAGATGATTCAACCTTCCCCTTTCAAACTCTTTCAAAAAAAACATTTTTCATTAGAACTACGTCGCTTTGATTCCCGTTTGGGATACGTAGGAGCGAGCCACGTTCTCGTCAAGCGCAACAAATAAAAATTCTTTTCATCCCCCTAAACCAATCATTTTCATAAAACAAACAAAATCATTTTCAAACCCATTGTTGCTAGTAGCTCATCAGAGCCTCTGTTCGTTTAGCTATTAGTGACAATGTTCTTTTCTCCTAAAAATAATAAACGACGATCCATCATAACTTTTGTTAGTTTGATCCTCGTACAAATCAATCTCTTTCGAAAATCACTTTCAAAAAGATAATAAAAACAAGTTGTTATCAATAGTCCATCAGAACCTTTGTTCGTTTGACTAGCGGTACAACTCTTTTTGAGCATTTAGCAGTGATTCATCATAGCCTCTGCTAGTTTAATCATTTTCTAATGCTCGTCCTATTTCAAAAAACTCACTAAAAAAAGATAAAAAAACAAAAACTTTTCAAAAAAGAACCAAGAACTACGTAGCTTTGAATTCTCCATCGCACCGGGAGATACGTAGGAGCGGGCCATGTCCCGTCAAGCACTTTTTTCTAAAAACCCTTTTTTTCCCCCTTTCTCACCAAAAATAAAATTTCCAGTAAGTTTTCTCATTCGTCTTCAAACAAGAAATAAATAGGCAAATCTAGGTATTTTTCAAATCAAACGTTAAAACCACACGTTTAATTAGAGGTTCCCTTTCGGTAGAAAGGACGTGCGCGGTGCTAACACCTTCCTCGCACGTAATTGACCCCCGAACCTATATCTCTAGTTTTCAAAAGACCATCCGCCTTGTCCAAAAGACCTTTTTTCAATGTTTTGGTCTTAAAATTAAAATATTGGTGGCGGCTCCAAAATTATTCCACGTTGTACATTGAGAAACCCAAACCGGGGATTTTTCGGGGTGCAACAGCTGGCGACTCCACTGGGGAAATTGATCCTACACCTATCTCATCCCTTGTCGCACTCACATTCATTGAAATCATACAGGGGCAACCCCCTTTCCTCTCTAGTGTATGGGTCAGAAGCAGTTCTTCTCATCAAGGTTGAAATACCCTCTCTACGAGTAGTCATGGAGGCCAGGTTAGAAGAAGCAAAATGGATCCAAGCTCGTCTAGATCAACTGAATCTCATTAAAGGGAAAAGAATTGCTGCCCTGCGCCATGGCCAGTTGTACCAACAAAAGATGAAGGCAGCTTTCGGCAGGAAAGTCCGTCTTCGAGAATCCGGCGAAGGAGACCTTGTACTCAAAAAGATCCTACCTATCCGGACTGACTCCGTGGGAAGTTGAGGCCCACTCATGACGGTCCATGTGAAGTCAAGAAAGCTTTTTCCAGAGGAGCGCAGATACTCATAAACATAGACGGCGAAGATCTCGGGAATCCAGTCAATTCAGATTAAGTGAAGAAGTATTATGCCTGAAAGAAATATAAAAAAAAAAAAAAAAAAAGAGAAAGACAAGCCAAGTAAGAATTAGCTCGCTAGGTTGAAAACCCACAAAGGGCGGCCTAGGCAGAGTCAGAGCGACCCGGTGGATTGAAAACCCGCAAAGGGCGATCCAGGCAAAAATTAGGGTCTAAAAACTTAGGCATGAAAAGTAAAGAAAGGCATACAACTCTCCTACAAGCTTGGATGAGGGAGTGGTCAAGGTAAAGGACATAGATGTTTGGCACTGTTCCACAGAGACGGACAGTCAGAATTTAGTTTCTCCCTTTTTTCGTGTCTTTTTATAGTTTAAACTCTCAAATGCAATAAACAATCGGCGTAACTTCTTGTGCGACCGGTTTCCGCATTAATAAAGTTCAAATTTCTCGTATCTGTTCACTCTTTTATTTTCTGCTTTTTCTGCTCAAAATAAACGTTTTATGATGATGATGGTCCTGAACTGTAAAACATGTGCATATATCATAGAGCATTGCAAATCATTACGAGATTCTTAAGAGTCCTGAGAGAAAGCACACCCTCAAAATCAGTCAATCATGCAAGAGAAAGCAACTACATCCACGATTGCTTCAAACCAGCAAAGTCAAGACCAACATGCACTCGGCCCATGAGCCCCGCAAGGCCAACAGGTTCCTCAGTCTCGTGTCATGAGTGTCGCGGGTTGGCTGAACCAGCAAATAAAAAAATAAGCAAAAAAAGGCAATAAGCAAACACAGTCATGCATTATATTCATCATGCATAAAATCATGCATTTATCAGACATAAAAATAATGATAATAAAGTAAAAAAGAAGAGAAATTCAGGCATTTGCATTCATCATAAGAGAAAGAAAAAGAAAATAGCAATCATGGCATTTGCATCATGCATCTCATAGAAAAAAAAAAAAACAAAATGAAGCCTTCCATTGCATACACTAGCATTCCATGCGGTCAAACCAGACCTTTGTGTCCTTAAACCAGATCATTGTGATCCATAAACCAGACCTTTGTGTCCTTAAACCAGATCATTGTGATCCATAAACCAGACCTTTGTGTCCTTAAACCAGACCTTTAGGGTCCATAAATCAGACCAGTATGCAGACACATATTGCTCCATATACCAGGCTTGTCGGCCCATAAACCAGACTCGTTGTGATCCTTAAATCAGACTAATGTCGAGTCCATAATTTAGCATTCCATCAAATAAACCAAGGCATTTCACAACTCTCAAGCATTGCATTTGCATACCCGCACTTCATAAATAAAAAAAGCAACCATCAAGGAAAGCCAAAAGAGAATATCAAAAGCGTCCAGCATTGCATGCATCAGCGTCACATGCATCCACGTAGCATACATCTGCATTACATTTGCATAACCGCATCTTGCACATTCATCATCACACCAAAATCATAACTTGCACATGCATAACATGCCCTTGCATAACATGCACTCATACTCCATGCACCATTCCTTGCATCAACCGACATATGCAGGTACCTCAATCCAACACAGCAGCATCGGTCATTTCAAATCGACCAATCAACAGCATTTGTGAGCCCTTTGTGCTCGTCCTGAGCCCTCTGTGCTCATCCTGAGCCCTCTGCGCTCATCCTGAGCCCTCTGTGCTTCCCCTGAGCCCTCTGCGCTCATCCTGAGCCCTCTGCGTTCATCCTGAGTCCTCTGTGCTCTCCCTGAGCCCTCTGTGCTCTCCCTGAGCCCTCTGTGCTCCCCCTGAGCCCTCTGCGCTCCTCCTGAGCCCTCTGCGCTCATCCCGAGCCCTCTGTGCTCATCCTCCTGAGCCCTCTGTGCTCCTCCTGAGCCCTCTGTGCTCCTCCTGAGCCCTCTGTGCTCATCCTGAGCCCTCTGTGCTCCTCCTGAGCCCTCTGTGCTCCTCCTGAGCCCTCTGTGCTCCTCCTGAGCTCTCTGTGCTCATCCTGAGCCCTCTGTGCTCCCCCTGAGCCCTCTGCGCTCATCCTGAGCCCTCTGTGATCCTCCTGAGCCCTCTGTGCTCCTCCTGGGCCCTCTGTGCTCCCCCTGAGCCCTCTGCGCTCATCCTGAGCCCTCTGTGCTCCTCCTGAGCCCTCTGTGCTCCTCCTGAGCCCTCTGCGCTCATCCTGAGCCCTCTGTGCTCCCTCCTGAGCCCTCTGTGCTCATCCTGAGCCCTCTGTGCTCCATCCTGAGCCCTCTGCGCTCATCCTGAGCCCTCTGTGCTCATCCTGAGCCATCTGTGCTCCATCCTGAGCCCTCTGCGCTCATCCTGAGCCCTCTGTGCTCCATCCTGAGCCCTCTGTGCTCCCCCTGAGCCCTCTGTGCTCCCTCCTGAGCCCTCTGTGCTCATCCTGAGCCCTCTGTGCTCCATCCTGAGCCCTCTGCGCTCATCCTGAGCCCTCTGTGCTCCATCCTGAGCCCTCTATGCTCATCCTGAGCCCTTTGTGCTCCATCCTGAGCCCTCTGCGCTCATCCTGAGCCCTCTGTGCTCCATCCCGAGCCCTCTGCGCTCATCCTGAGCCCTCTGTGCTCATCCTGAGCCCTCTGTGCTCCCTCCTGAGCCCTCCGTGCTCATCCTGAGCCCTCCGCGCTCATCCTGAGCCCTCAGTGCTCCTTCTTTACTGCGTTCTTTACCGCTTTATTTCTTGCTTTTGCACGCCTAGTGCCCATTTACCGCTTTCTGCACGCCAAGTGCCCATTTACTTTTCTGTTTGCACGCCAAGTGCCCATTTACTTTTCTGTCTGCTTTAGTTGAACATTTCAATCAATCAACCAACAGGATTCGTGAATCCCTTCAGGACCCGAGTGTCCCTTCAAAAACAGACTTCACCTCGTATTCGAGCTGCGGGTAAGTCCTTCAGACCCCGAGTGGTCCTTCAGACTAGTTGTGTCAGCCTAAGACACAATGGACGTCCTTCATAGTCAACATATCAGTTCCGGAGCTGATCTTGACCCATCATGGCCGCTCGAAAGGCCCCCTCAGACCGTTTTACTAGTACCATAGCTAGTAGCGCTCCTTCAGACCACGATGGTCCTTCAATTAAGGCCTAGGCAGCCTTCCAGACCCTGAGTGGTCCTTCAGAGCCTTAGTGCTCCTTCAGACCCTGAGTGGTCCTTCAGAGCCTTAGTGCTCCTTCAGATCCCGAGTGGTCCGTCATTTTCTCTCTCAGTTAATGCGCCAAGTGTTAACCGTTCCCCGTTTGTTCTCAAAACCCATCTTTTCAAAAATAGAAAAAGAAAAAGAGGAAAATTCGGGTTTCCCCAAGTGGACAAAATCGGTATAATTTCTGAATTCTTTATCTTCATTTTGCCTTGGAATATGTTTCGGCCAATTCATATTCCTCGTTAAAATTCAGATAAAGAGGGGCAGCTGTCATACCCCAATTTTGTCCGGCTTAGGTCCAAACCCTAATTTTCCACACAAAAATAAATTATGCATTGCATTTTGGGTCCTAGAAACCATTCCAAAGTTTTTGAAATCATTTTTAGGGTTAGAATGCACTTTTTGGGAAATTAGGGTTTTTAGGGTCAAAAAGGGCATTTTGGTCATTTATCACTGAAGGTCTATGACTTTTAGTAGCTGAGAGATGAGTGTTTCAAAACATGCATGGTGCATCAAAATAGTTTTGAAAAATATTTCTAAAAATATTTTGGTTGAGGACTTGAAATTAAAATCCTTTATTTTTACAAAGATAATGGATTATGGTAATAGATTATGTGCCTGAATGTTTTCAGAGCACATAATCGATTACTCTCCTATCTTTACTAAAGCAAATAATCGATTGTTTCCTTATTTACAACAATAAATCGATTATCCTAATCATTTTGGAAGCAAATAATCGATTAGCCCTCATTTGCACATCACACATAATCGATTATGAAGCAAATGGAAGTTTCCATATTTCTCAAATAAATCGATTACTCCCTTCTTGTAACTAAGCATATAATCGATTACCACCTTTTTAGGAAGGTTGATAATCGATTATACACTTGTTTTTCCTTCACACATAATCGATTATCCACTCAAAAATCAATGAGCCAATAATCGATTACATCTCCCAAGTTATTTCCAACATAATCGATTACTCCGTTTCCTAAAATAGATCAAATCTGATTTCCTATAAATAGGAAGCTCATTTTTCATTTCAAAGGGGACAGCTTCAGACGCATTCTTCACGAGATCAGAGAAAAAACCCATTTTTCTCGAAATATCTCACATTATAGAAAAACTCTTCCACGCTTTATTTTTTCGCTCTACTCGTTCCGTTGGTCCGTCTGAGCTGGTCTTCTACAAAAGTTAGCTGGAATTGCGTTCTCCAAGTCGTAGTATCTGCCTTCATCAGAGGTATTTCTGTTTTTCTATTTGTTAATATTTAATCATTGTGATCCATGCCAAAATTGCCCTATGTGATTTAATCTAGCTATAGTGTCATTGTTGATGATGAACCACATGATTCCCACTTATGCCTAGTGCATCATTCTCTAAGTGGTGAAGATGGTCTCAGATGATTCAACCTTCCCCTTTCAAACTCTTTCAAAAAAAACATTTTTCATTAGAACTACGTCGCTTTGATTCCCGTTTGGGATACGTAGGAGCGAGCCACGTTCTCGTCAAGCGCAACAAATAAAAATTCTTTTCATCCCCCTAAACCAATCATTTTCATAAAACAAACAAAATCATTTTCAAACCCATTGTTGCTAGTAGCTCATCAGAGCCTCTGTTCGTTTAGCTATTAGTGACAATGTTCTTTTCTCCTAAAAATAATAAACGACGATCCATCATAACTTTTGTTAGTTTGATCCTCGTACAAATCAATCTCTTTCGAAAATCACTTTCAAAAAGATAATAAAAACAAGTTGTTATCAATAGTCCATCAGAACCTTTGTTCGTTTGACTAGCGGTACAACTCTTTTTGAGCATTTAGCAGTGATTCATCATAGCCTTTGCTAGTTTAATCATTTTCTAATGCTCGTCCTATTTCAAAAAACTCACTAAAAAAAGATAAAAAAACAAAAACTTTTCAAAAAAGAACCAAGAACTACGTAGCTTTGAATTCTCCATCGCACCGGGAGATACGTAGGAGCGGGCCATGTCCCGTCAAGCACTTTTTTCTAAAAACCCTTTTTTCCCCCTTTCTCACCAAAAATAAAATTTCCAGTAAGTTTTCTCATTCGTCTTCAAACAAGAAATAAATAGGCAAATCTAGGTATTTTTCAAATCAAACGTTAAAACCACACGTTTAATTAGAGGTTCCCTTTTGGTAGAAAGGGCGTGCGCGGTGCTAACACCTTCCTCGCACGTAATCGACCCCCGAACCTATATCTCTAGTTTTCAAAAGACCATCCGCCTTGTCCAAAAGACCTTTTTTCAATGTTTTGGTCTTAAAATTAAAATATTGGTGGCGGCTCCAAAATTATTCCACGTTGTACATTGAGAAACCCAAACCGGGGATTTTTCGGGGTGCAACACCATGTACTCTACTTCAGTTATTGACATTGCAACTATGGATTGAACTGATGATTTCCAGCAGATGGGTCCACCTGCAAGAGTAAAGACATATCACGTTGTAGACCTCCTATCATCCATATCACCAGCATAGTCTGAATCAACATATCACACAACTGAAGGATCACCTCTTTCACTGCTAAACATGATACCATTACCTGTTGTACCCTTTAAGTACTTGAAAATCCACTTGACTGCTTCCCAATGATGCTCTCCCGTTTTGGACATAAACTTGCACACTTAACTTACAGCTTGTGCCAAATATGGTCTAGTGCAGAACATAGCATACATTAAACAACCAACAGCACTGGCGTAAGGAACTTTTGACATATACTCAGCTTCTGCATCTGTCTTTGGACACTGATCCAATGAGAGCTTAAAGTGATTCCCCAATGGAGTACTCACAGCCTTCAAATTGCTCATGTCAAATCTGTCTAGCACCTTTTCAACATAGCTTTTTTGATAGAGCCATAATTTTCTAGCACTCCTATCCCTGTGAATTTCCATCCCAAAAATCTTCTTAGCAGCACCTAAGTCTTTCATATCAAACTCCTTTCCCAACATGATTTTCAGTTCATTTACGTCATGTAAATGATTAGCAGCAATCAACATATCATCCACATATAGTAACAAGAAAATAAAAGAACCATCACTAAGACTCCTAACATAAACACAACAATCATACTCGCACCTTTTGTAGCCAATCTGAAGCATGTATGAATCAAAGCGCTTGTACCATTGTCTTGGAGGCTGCTTTAGGCCATACAGAGACCTCTTCAATTTACAAACGAGTCTGCCCCGTCCAGTATCACTGAAACCCTCTGGCTGCTCCATGTAAATTTGCTCCTCTAGATTACCATGGAGGAAAGATGTTTTCACATCCATCTGCTCTAAATGCATGTCTCGGCTGGCTACCAAGGCTAACACTGCCTTGATAGAGGTATGTCTGACGACCGGAGAGAAAATCTCATCATAGTCAATCCCCTTCTGTTGTGAGTACCCCTTTGCGACAAGACGAGCCTTGAACTTTTCCCTTTCTTTTTCTGTTACGGCTGGTTTTCTCTTGTACACCCACTTGCAACCGATAGCCCTTTTTCCTTTAGGAAGATGAACAAGATCCCATGTCTCATTTTTCTTCAAGCACTCTATCTCCTCCACCATAGCACCCATCCACTTATCTTTCTCCTTGCTAGCTATAGCCTCTCGAAAAGTGGATGGATCTCCAGAACTAGTAAGAAGTGCATAAGCTACCAAGTCTTCATACCCATATCTATCTGGTGGCTTGATCTGACGGCGCTCTCTATCGCGTACTAGAGAGTAATCATGAATTCCACCTGAATCTTCAATTCAATGTTCAATTTCAGTATCAGGGTCTGGTTCGGCTTGTGGTTCAGGTACCGACCGCATATTGCTCGCTGGTGAAGGCTCAATAGGCACCTGAATCACGTTATTTTTGGAAGATTCCCCATCAGATGCTGACACATTTGTTGCAACTGACTGCTTCAACATGGACTACTCATCAAACACAACATCTCTACTGAGCACCATCTTCTTTGAAACTGGATCCCATAACTTGAACCCCTTTACACCTTTTGAGTAACCGACGAAGACACACTCTTTTAACTCTGGATCAAGTTTGGATCGATCTTCACTAGATATATGCACATAAGCTGGACACCCAAAAATCCTTAAATTGTCAAGATCAATAGGATTACCTGTCCATACCTCCTCTGCAACTTTCTTGTCCAATGAAGCCCGTGGTGACCTGTTGATAAGATAACATGTCGTGTTAATTGCCTCTGGCCAGAAACCCTTTGATAATCCAGCATTCAACCTGAGACATCTTTCCTTTTCAGTTAGGGTCTTGTTCGTTCTTTCTATGACACCATTATGTTGTGGTGTCTTCCGAACTGAAAAATGCCTCTGAATACCATGTTCTGCATAGAATCCTGGAAGTTTGAATCAGTGTACTCAGTCTCATTATCTGACCGCAAATACTTGATTTTTCTACCCGTTTGATTCTCTACTTCTGCCTTCCACAACTTGAACTTGTGAAATACTTCAGATTTATGCTTTAGGAAATACACCCAAACCTTGAGAGAAAAATCATCGGTTAAAGTAACAAAATACCTAGCACCACCCATGGAGGGCTCTTTGTTAGGCCCCCACACATCAGAATGCACATAGTCTAGGATTCCCTTTGTTTTGTGTTTCCCTGTCTTGAACCGAACACGACATTGTTTCCCAAGTACACAATACATGCACAAATCTAGCTTGCAACTGCGAACACCCTTCAATAGATTTCTCATATGAAGTTCTGTAGAGTACCTAAGAAATCAAATTCTTTCTCAATTCTGGAATATATCTGACATCGTTCAACATTCGCACGCCACCATCGTCCATAGCAATTTTGATTTTTCCCATTCCTGTGATAGCACAAGCTTTATCATCACCCAAATAAACAAACCCAAATTCACCTGAGTTGAATGTTGTAAACCACTCCCGGTGCGACGTCATGTGATAGGAGCATCCAGAATCAAAAATCCACACATCTGTGCACTTGCTAGATGAAACACAAAGAACATCCCCTTCACTGCCAGAATCATCGGTTTGAACCACGTTTGCAGCGTGATAACTCTATTTTATATAGAGTTATTTACGCATCTAAACCTAATTAATTGCTCAGTTATAAGTAAAAATATATAGTAAATAAAGTTATATAAATAAAATAACAACATTCAAAGTTAAAAGAGGGCTATGCATATAACTTAGCATATTGCATATATTTTGGTATTTTTGATATGTTTGTTCAATGCACCTGCATGTGATGCCCCTGCATTAGCAATTCAACAATGCACCTTCACTCAAAACAGACTACAATGCTTGAAGAAATCCTAGAACATCAAGATGCTCAAGCACTCAGCTGATGAAGTCATGCTTAGTCATGAAAGCACATGCAAGTCACAAATTTCGGCGCCTACCATAAAAGATACCTTTGAAGAGTCACTCACCTAGGGACACCTGGCCATCCATTAGAGGACCTCCCTTCTTGGTTGAGTGGAGGATTTGCATTACTTTTTGGGCTGAAGTGACTAAAGGCAACCCTAACTTAATTTGTTATCAAGCAAACCCTCTTGTGAAGGAAAACTCCACTTGAAGCCTATAAAAAGACCTCCATCTCTCACTTGAAAAGATATCTCATCTCTCATTTCCGTACACTAATATAGATAGTTTTAGATTTAGTTTTTCATTCTCTTGTAAGAAGGCAAGAAAGGAATTGACAACTCTTTCTTTACTTCCAGACAAGTAAGTAGTGCTAGCTGAATGTAGTGGAGTTGATGCACATGCATTGCTTGGTAATTTCATACAAAGGGAACTCTAACCGTGTAAACTCTTACCTTATTGTTTTGCTTTTGTGATATCAAATATATGAATATGATCTATTCTGTTTATCTATGCCTTGTAATGTCTAGCATGAACTAAACTCTTTTAGTTGGGATGTTCTTACCCTATAATGAAGTTTTAAATAAGTTATTGTGATCATAAGTGATGTGTGCATTTTAGTTCTTGTTTTATACTTCTTTCAACACTTATTTTGAGATTGGTCACTTAGAACAAGTAGAGTTATAAATACAGACATGGTTTATAACTAGAACTCAAGAACCAATATGGGTAAATGTTTTAATTAAGGAAACTTTGTTAAAACCATGCTAAAACCTAGACATAGGATAGCATAGTCCATAGGGTGATATTGTGGATACTTAAAATACAGGAGTGAACTTATTTAGCAACTTAGACATAAGATGAAACTCTGAAGACAGTGAATGAAAAGCACATTTCTAATGCAACAACATTCAGTGCACATGCATCACATATAAACACAAAAACTATTGAAAGTGACTTATTTAGTAAAGAACATTTCAACTATCTTTCTCACTTAACTGCAAACTGATTTTATTTAGTTGTTTACTTTCTGTTTCCACTTCACCAATTATTGTTTGTTACTTGGTTACTTAATACTAATTTATCTATCTATTTAAATTCTAAAGATTAATCCAATCCCTGTGGGTATGATACTCTACTTTCACTTTATTACTTGTTGTCGACTGTGTATACTTGCACATTATCTTTTTCGCACACCACCACTACTAGAGAAAACAGTTTTTAGCGTCGGCCAAAAGCCCACGCTAACAGGCCAAAAGCGGACGCTAACGGTGAATTAGCGTCGGAGTAGCGTCAGCCACGTGTCAAGGCTAAAATGTTCGAAGGTAAATGTAGCGTCCCGCAATTTTAGCCGACGCTAAAGGTAGAGTCGGCCAGGCCCACACTAAAATCGACGCTACTGCTAGAGCCGACGCTACTTAGTCAGTCAAAAAAAGTCCACGAATTAAATAGCGTCGGCCTGGCCCACGCTAAAGTCAACTCAGAATAGTCAACTAATTATGTAGTGTCGGCTAGGCCCACGCTAATGTAAGTTTTTTTTAAAAAAAATTGCACCTGATTACATCTATGAAACTACAATGCATGCATAGTTTTTCTGCAAAATACACTTTCTACATTATAGTGGTGAAACCTAATACTTTTTCTTGGCACCGATTACTTAAAAAACTTTAAAAGCAAGAATAACATATCAAAATGAATAATGGATTAAACATGTGAAACTAAAAAAGACATCCTTAGGTATGTAAATACTAATTCATTGCTAGAAAACATTAGTTGTCTAACTAATTAAATAATTGTCTAACTAATCTAATGTTCTCTTCACGGTTTCAAATCAAAAACTAGTTCAAACCAGGAGCATTCTTAAACAACATGATATAGAGAGATATATTGTTATTACATATGTAATAGGAAATGACGTCATAACCAAACAGAAGACAAAACAAATCATTGCACATGCCGTTAAAAAAGGCCAGTAAGTAATGCTACTTGCCAAAGCAAATCAACTTGTACTAATTGTAATTCTATGATGTATCTCTGTTGAATTTGGGTTAAGAGCTGGTTGGGATATCTCCAAACCTTCATCCTTCACAATTTTAACATATCTGCAAAACAAAACCAAGAGCCAATATTGATTCTTCTTCAATGAGCAAAAGATTGTAAAACAGTCAACTTCACGACAAATCTCAAAAGCCCTCATTTACTATAACCAGCGGAGCTTTGTTTGTAATGCACCAGTATACAACACTTTATTTACCTGTGCACACAAGGACAAAGAGTTTAGTAGTTTGATGATTAAGGAAATTACTTGACAAATTTTATAGGACTCTCTGGATAAATCAGTAATAATATATCCTTAGTAAGATGCTAAATTGAAAAGTATCCATTAACCAGACATTTAATATCAACTGGCCCTTGGTTATGACATGCATATAATGATATCGAAAAGAGTTCTACGAATCGCATACCTCTTCTTGGTGATACTGATACTTTGTAGTTCTATATACAATGAACAACATTACTGTACACACAACTGCCATAATCTATGATAACTGGGACACCTACTCCTTAGCTTTTTCCTTACCTCTTTAACCTTCTTATCTTGGATGAAAACAAAGTCTACTTTTGCATGATCTATGATAAAATTTACAGAACCAGCCCCTGCATTAAAATAAGATGCCTTGAATATTGAATGTTCTTTCATTTGCACCTCAAAAGTAATTTAAAAAATTTGTTAATTTAGAAAAACAAGCATCATAGTTACTGTAGCGACCGAAGAATCCGGAGGAGGGATCCTTCGTTGCTTTTGAAAAATGGAGCCGCCATCAATATTTATTTTTAGGAAAACATTGAAAAAACCTTTGTTTTTGGGTTCGGGGGTCGATTAAGTGCGGGAAAGGTACTAGCACCCCGCAACATCCTAAAAAAGGTTACCTTTTAATTTAATGTGTAGAAAAATTAGTTTAAAGAAAACATTTTAATTTACCCTTTTTTATTATTTGCAAAAAAAAACAGAAAGGAAGACTTAATAAAAATTTTAGTTTTTTGCGCTCGACAGGAGTGGGCCCCTGCTCCTACGTATCTCCGGGTGCGATGGAGAAATCAAAGCTACGTAGTTCTTGGGTAGAAAATATTTGTGTGTTGGTATTTTTTTTATTTTTGAAAAGTTTGCGAAAACTAAAGGCCGTTCATGGTGACCAAACAGATAAATCCAGAGTGGTCATCATTAATGGCTTATTCGAAAAAGAAGGTGTTTACAGCGTTCAAACGAGCCGGGCCCAGAGTGAACGCTATAAATACCCGGTTTGCAATCGAGCGCTTTGTTTGAAAAAAAAATGCTTACTGGGAAGCGTGATTTGAAAAAGGAGTTGAGATTACGTTTGTATTTTATTAACTGAAAATTGGAGTTTAGGCGGGTGTTTGCGATGATCAAACGAATGAACTCAGAGTGATCACCGCTACTAAACCGCTTCGAAAACTGGAGGTTAGCCCTATCAGTCAAACAAGCTAGGCTCAGAGTGACCAGTAGTAACAACCTATTTTTTTTTTTACGCGAGTTTGATTGCTTGAAAGAAAAAAAACGGTTTAGGAACAATATGGTGTAAATAAAAGCGGAATGGGTAATAGTAAAAAGGGGGTGCGAGCAACAGGGATATTGTATAAAAAATGGGGGGTGTGCTTAGCAGTTTGACGCTAAAATGATTGCTGGGGGTGCAAATAGCGTTTTGACGCCAAAAAACGATTGCTTGATTTTCTTTGACTAATTGTGTTTGTTTATTTTAAAAAACGGTTTTGATTGACTTGATTCTCGCCTACATTAGAAGAAAGCGTTTGGTGAGAAAAGATTTGTAAATTTGTAAGGGAATGTTTTCTTTTTTTTTTGAAACATTGTCATGGTTATGTTTTTTTAAAAGAGGGTGCTTTTGTTTTTTTGGAAAATGATTGTTATTTTTATTGTTATTATCTTTTTTTGAAAAGGGTAGTGGTATTAGTATTTATTAAAAAAACATTTTTTTTTAGTGTTTTAAAAAAGGGGCTTTATTTAATCCGAAAATCAGCAACATTAAAAAAAAAACAGCAATAGTTTAATGTGTATAAAAACAGCAACAATAAAAATAAAAAACAGCAACATTTTAACAAAAAAACAACAACATTTTTAACATAAAAACAGCAACAAAATTTTTTACAGCAACATTTTAAACATAAAAAACAGCAACAATTTTTTTACAGCAACATTTTAAACATAAAAAACAGCAACAATTTTTACAGCAACATTTTAAACATAAAATAACAGCAACAATGTCTAAAAAAAAACAGCAACTAAACTAAAAAAAAACAGCAAATAAAAAAAACAGCAAGAACATATGCAAGAAGAATACTTACAGCAACAATTCGGAAATTACAATTTCATAAGGGTATTACAGTACTTCAGAAACATTAGGACATGAACTCCTCCTAGGATCTTCTTGATACAAAGAAAATAAATTTAAACTAGAAAAATAAAATTTTTGAGTGAAAAAAAAAACGAAAAGAATGGGAAGAACAGTGAACAAGTCTCACTGTTGTTTCTTTTTCTAAAAGATCTACACTCTTTTTTTTGAAAATTTTTCTTTCTCACGAAAACCCTATTCCTTCAAAGATTTCTTCTTCCCCTTTTTTCCCAAAGAAAAACCGTCCCCTCTCCTAAGGTGTGACCCCTATTTATACAAAAATGTTGCCTCCTTCTCCCTTCTGACTGTCTCACCATCTTGCACAGTGTTTCCCTCTTTTTGACTTGAGAAAAAAACTTGACATGATAGAGTTGGTGAAGGTTTGAGAGAGAAGAGGTTTATGATGGTTTTTTTTGTGTGAGAGAGAGGGATCCGTGAGTGTGGATGAGTGATGTGAGGGGAAAAAAATGATGTAGTTGGTGTTCTGGGAGGTGATGAGTGGGAGTGTGAGAGATGGGGAAAGAGAGAGAGCCGTGGGGTGAGGGAGAGAAAGAGAGGATGAAGTGAAGGTTGAGTGTGGTGTTGTTTTGTGATGGAGAAAGAAAGAGAAAACTTAGGGTTGAGTGTGAGAGTGATGTGAGGGATTGAGTGAGAGAGAGCCGTATGAGAGAAATGAGAAGAGGAAAGATGAATGAGTGGAGTGGAATGATGGGGAGGAAGCGTGAGAGAGGGAAGAGAGAGGGAAGGGAAACGTGAGAGAGAGATGAAGTGTGTGGGAAAGTGGGAATTGAGAAAAAAGAGGAAAGGTGGAGTGTGGGAGAGGAAAAAGTGCAATTTCCAAGGAGGGAAATGAGGGTGTGGGGGCGGATTTTTAGGGTTTGAAGGGGAGTGAATGTGGATGATTTTTTGGGTTAAGGGGGAGAGTGAATGTGGCCACATTTTAGGGTTAAGGGGGGAGGGGTATGCGAATTAGGGTTAGGAGAGGAGGGAATTTAGGGTTTTGGTGAGTTGGGTTGTGGGTTATGGGTTGGATATGAGTTAGGGTTTGGTGGAGGAGTGTTAGGGTCATGGGAATTGGGCTAGGGTTTTGGAATTGGATTGGGTTTTAGATGGCCCAATCTCGATTGCACCTCTAATCTTTTCTAACAAACCCCCCCTATTTCATCCTTTGCTTATTTTTGTTTCTTTACTTCTAAATAAAATTTTTTTTGATTAAAACTCATAGCAATAAAAATAAGAAAATAATACATGACATAAAAAAAAAAGATTATTATTTTTAATAAATAAAATCTCTCAATTATGATCGGACAAAATTAGGGTATTACAACTGCCCCTCTTTATTTATATTTTGCTAGGAAATCGGAGGGGTTCCGAGTTTCTCGAGGAAAATAGAAATAAAGATAACAAGACGCTAATTTTGTCCAGACTGAGACTTTTGGTTTTTTTTTTTTGAAAACTATGAAAACTGGGTTGACTTGGAGAGAAAGTAAATAAGGATTGCTGGGGATCTGAAGGAGCACTGGGGCTCTGATGGTCTAATTCAGAATCAATGCTTGACGCATCGACTTGAGTTCGACTGAGGGACCGTCGGGGTCTGAGGGGCATGCCTAAGCCTGAGGGACCGATGGGTCTGAAGGAGCGCAACTAGCTATGGTACTAGTAAAAACGGTCTGTTTGTGGGGTGGCCTTTTTTTCGAGCGGCCGCGAAGGACATACACTGAGTCTTAGGCTGACACAGCTAGTCTGAAGGACCTGGGGTCGGGCGATCCGTCGCGCTCAGTGTCGACTTAGTGATCTGGTGGTATGGTTCGAAGTCGTTGCTTGGATGTGTTAATTCGAATTGACCTGAAGGACCTGGGGTCGGTTGATCGGTCGGTTGCTCGATAACGCGACATGCGATCTGGATTGAAGGACCGTTGTTGGTCTGAGGGATCTCTGCTAGACTTGGTGCTAACATTGTGATTTGGCTTGATGTAGGATCGATGCTCGTTAAAAACTGGAAGGACCGACACTTAAAGTTGAAAAACAGCAGATGCTATGCATATGACATGCATGTAATGTATGCATGTGTGATGATTGGTTTTGAGTGGAATGATGAATGAAATGTAATGGATGACTTTTTTTTTTTTTTGACTATTTTTGCTCTTTTGCGCTTGCTTGTCTCTTTCGCTTTGCTCTTTTGCTCTTTTGCTCTTGCTCTTTTGCTCTTGCTCTTTTGTTCTTTCTTGCCCCTTCTTGTTGATCAACTCGCAGGACTTTCGACGTAAGACACGGGAGTTGCCCAAAGTAGTGCTATTGAAGTGCGACCTATTGTTATCATTCGCCTTTTTGAAGTGATCTTGTATGCATTTATCTTTTTTGCTATTTTATTTATGAGAGATCGCCTCGTTTATGTGACCTTTAGAAATTTCGTAATAATCTGTAATGCTTGTAGTCATGCACATGTTTCACAATTCAATATCACTTACCATAAAATATCATTTCAAAACAAGGGAAAATAAAGAAGAAGGGAAAGTGTTTGACATTAAGACTGGAGCCGAGTGTGCGAAAGGGACACTGGCTTGAGAGTATATTAAGAATTTTGAAAGAAACGAAAAGGCAAAAATACTAAGCAGATCTTTGGGTAGTTAGTGTCCTTGAAGTAACAATGCTGGCCGCTCATATTCATGACCTTGATCAACTCATTATCCGGCTTTTGTTGATTGCCTAAACATTTATTTAGTCCAACTTCCTGACCCTAATTTTTGCCTGGATTGCCCCTTTGGGTTTTCAATCCACCGGGTCGCTCTAATTTTTGCCTAGGCCGCCCTTTCGGGTTTTCAGCCTAGCGAGCTTGTTTTTCTTGGCTCATTTTTTTTTTTTATCTTTGTATGCATTTTTAGGCATAGTATTTGACCGCATCAGAATTCATCGGGAGTGGGACGTCTTCGCCCTCTATTTTCATGGGGGTTAGGGCCCCTCCAGAGAATGATTTCTTTACTGCATAAGGTCCTTCATAGCTCAGGGTCCATTTTCCACGGGGATCCTTTTGGATGGGTATGATTTTCTTGGGCACCAAGTCTCCTTGAAATTGTCGGGGACGAACCCTTTTCTGTTAATCTTTCTTTGCTCTTTTCTGATATGACACAAAACAACCATCCTTTTGTTTGATAAGGTTTAATGGAAGTGCTACTTCCATCGCACGGGGTTGCCCCTGTTGAAGTGTGAAACAAGGTCTGGTCTCCATGTAAGGTAAAAAGGAGCATTTGAAGGTTACTATCATCTCTGATATTCTTTGTTTGTCGCCGCAACTGCCTCATTCATTTTTGGGTGGTACGGGGAGGGGTTATGATGCTCGACTTGGGGTCTCCACACAAACTTTTCCCCACTGTTCGCGATGATCTTACTTGGAAGGTTGTAACGACAGACCAAATTTATTGACAATCACTGATTTTCTTACACCGGTGGGTATCTTGTGTCAGACAAAGTAATGCGAGTGAATTTTCTTGATTCACTGCCCTTTTGGTGTGATGTTCATTCTAACATCTTTTTGCTTTCTCTCGTTCCCAAGTTAATCATCTCACTTGATTCCACGAGAAGCTGGACCACTTCATCCTCCTGCTTCATTATTCTCATTACCTCTGGAGGAGTTTTCTCAGTTATCTTCTACATCTTCCTTAGTTTGGGCTGATCGAAGTTATGAGTCAACGATGTTGTTATTTTCAAGGACAACTTATTTAGATCTGCATTAGTAGAAATTGAAAAAGGATGGAAGAAGAAGCGAATCGAGCGAATGAGCGAAGAAGTTTATGGGAGAATTCAAAATGCTATTTTATTAATATTGATACTGAAAAGAAACATGTGTGCCCTTATTGAAATGTCCTAAGGCCTTGGGCAGAGCCATAGGATTGCATTACAAGAAAATTACTTTGAACTGAAAATCACAAGAAAATCGACGGTCCCCCAATTCATAAGTGCTTCAGATGCAGGATAACGGCGCACAAGGATGATGATGTCCTCTCTAGCATTTTGAACGCCTTCAATAGCATTGACAAATGACTCTTCATGCCCCTAGAAAGGGTTATTGCCTTCATTGAAGTTCAACCATTTGGATTCGATCAGATCCTGAATCACATGTCTCAGCGCCTTGCAGTTTTCCACTGAATGCCCAATTGCGCCTGCGTGAAAATCGCATGTGGCATTTGGGTCGTAGCCCCTCGGGAAAGGAGGTTCAATAGGTCTCATCGGGCGGGGAGAGATTAAGTTGTGACTGGTGAGGTGGTTGAACATGTCTGAGTAGGATACGGGAATTGGATCAAACGGTACATGTTTCCTTTCTGGATAGTTTGGTGGCCCATGGATTCTACTGGTTTGGGTAGAGAAGTGCAGGGCTTGGGGACGGTTTTTGGAAGCGTAAGAGGCTTTCCCTGGTCCTGTTATGGAATTGGTTTTTCCTTCATTGTTTTCGGTTGAACCGTGAGTAATTTTCCCGTTTCTCATTCCGCTTTCTAACCTTTCCCCTATGGTGACCATGTCTGAGAAGTTAGAGGATACACTCCCAATCAACCTGTCATAGAAGGGTGACTGCAAAGTGTCCCTGAACATGGATACCATCTCCTTTTCCAGTAAAGGTGGTGCCACCTGCGCTGCTAGTCCTCTCCAACGTTGGGCGTACTCCCTGAATGATTCATGGTTTCTTTTCACCATATTCTGCAACTATGCTCTATCAGGAGCTATGTCGATGTTGTATTTATATTGCTTGAGGAAAGCATCGGCCAGATCTTTCCAACATCGAATGTGGTTGCGTTCCAACTGCATGTACCATCTTGAGACTGCCCCAGCTAGACTGTCCTGGAAGTAGTGAATGAGCAGTTTATCATCATGTGCAAAGACAGCCATTTTTCTACAATACATGGTCAGATGGCTAGCAGGACAGGTTACACCTATGTATTTATCAAAATCTGGCACCCTGAATTTGGGAGGAATGACTACATTAGGGACGAGACACAAGTCATAAGCGCCGGTTGCCCCAATATCGGATCCTTCAACTGCTCTCAACCTTTCCTCAAGCATTTGTAGTTTGTCTTTGGCTTGAGGGTTCTCCATAGAGTAATTGTGAGGGATCCCACTCATACCATAGTAAGGATGAATTATCGGAACTATGGCTGGGTTCACATTTGGGGTATGTGAATGAGTGGGATTCCTGAGGTCGGAACCCTGAGCTTGAGCGTCAACTATCGGCGGTGGGGGGCAGCCAAGTGGGAGTCTTTGTGGTGCGATGACGGGGTTCGGGTTTTGAACTTGTGGTGCCCCCGAATTACCATCGTGACCCGTAAGCTGTTGTTGGCCCGCGACTCCTGAGGGACTGTCTTCTGGATTAGCATCGACTGTCGGAGGTGTGTAACCTTGTGGAAGTCCGTAAGGAGGCCATGTGTAACCCTGGTCATTAGGCCCAGTATGGTGCACTGTATGCGGGATCCCGAGTCCATTGGGAGGAGGAGGGTTGGTAACTTGATTTTCCGTGTTCCCAGCGGAGACATCTTCACTTGTGTCTTTGCCCTTCAAAGCATGTAAAACCTTTAAGATTTCAACCATCTGTTCTTTCATCCCATCTATTTCTGCCCTAAGCTCTTGATTGCCTAGGTTCTGAGGTGGATTGCCTTGATCCGGGTTATCTTGAGGCGGCTTGTCCTGATTTTCTTCCATGTTTCTAGCCTGAGGACGAGTCCAATAGCGATGTTGACGCACCAGCTTGCTTTTTTTTTTACTCTCTGTTGATAGGGTACATGATATGAGTATATGAATGGATGAGAAGATGAGTAATGCATGGACAAGTGAATGAATGGGAACATGCATGTGTACGGGTTTTATGCTTAATGAAATGAATGCATGTAAGGACTTTTATCATTTCTTTTTTGAAATAATGATTTTGTATGATGGATGAAAGAAGAATGATGTTACACGTGTAAAAAAAAAAAGAAGTTTTTTGGTGATTCAACTTTGAGAAAGCATTAACTATGTGTCTCATCATATACACGTAAAAAGGAAAAGGAGATAGATGATTTTTTTTTATGGCTTGATGATTTTTTTTAAAAAAAAAAACAATATCTGCGATGATGCAGCGGGTAGGTGAATTGCCCTTGTATCCTAAACAGGTTAGGTCTTATATATAGGTCACGGTCTAGGGCTACTTGTGTGATCAATCTCTCAAGTGGCTCTAATCACTTCCTCACAAGGGTCTCCAGAGCTGAAATCTCCTTCGTGATATGACCCACAACGATAGCGAGCTACCTGGTGTGGGATACCACGAAAGAGCGTACTCTGGCTGAGGCTTTCATGAGAGTCAGACAGATAAAATCCAGAATGACTGACACTAATCGCCTCCACTCGTCCTAGGTTTTTTAGACCCGGGTATAGGGCCCCGCTCAAGAGTGTGTGCAATAAACAAGTGTAATTGATGTGTGTGATATAAACAACCTAAACTACCCATGCTGCAAAAGAAATACAGATAATAGTGCAAAGGTTTTCTACCCTAAGGTTTAATAAAGCAAATAAATAGATAAATAAAAAAGACATGCGAATAGTAGGGCTAAGGGTAAATAAAGTACTAAACTAACAAGTATCTACACATTTAACTAAATTAGGCTTGACCCTCTTAAATAATCCCCAGTGGAGTCGCCAGCTGTAGCGACCGAAGAATCCGGAGGAGGGATCCTTCGTTGCTTTTGAAAAATGGAGCCGCCATCAATATTTATTTTTAGGAAAACATTGAAAAAACCTTTGTTTTTGGGTTCGGGGGTCGATTAAGTGCGGGAAAGGTACTAGCACCCCGCAACATCCTAAAAAAGGTTACCTTTTAATTTAATGTGTAGAAAAATTAGTTTAAAGAAAACATTTTAATTTACCCTTTTTTATTATTTGCAAAAAAAAACAGAAAGGAAGACTTAATAAAAATTTTAGTTTTTTGCGCTCGACAGGAGTGGGCCCCTGCTCCTACGTATCTCCGGGTGCGATGGAGAAATCAAAGCTACGTAGTTCTTGGGTAGAAAATATTTGTGTGTTGGTATTTTTTTTATTTTTGAAAAGTTTGCGAAAACTAAAGGCCGTTCATGGTGACCAAACAGATAAATCCAGAGTGGTCATCATTAATGGCTTATTCGAAAAAGAAGGTGTTTACAGCGTTCAAACGAGCCGGGCCCAGAGTGAACGCTATAAATACCCGGTTTGCAATCGAGCGCTTTGTTTGAAAAAAAAAATGCTTACTGGGAAGCGTGATTTGAAAAAGGAGTTGAGATTACGTTTGTATTTTATTAACTGAAAATTGGAGTTTAGGCGGGTGTTTGCGATGATCAAACGAATGAACTCAGAGTGATCACCGCTACTAAACCGCTTCGAAAACTGGAGGTTAGCCCTATCAGTCAAACAAGCTAGGCTCAGAGTGACCAGTAGTAACAACCTATTTTTTTTTTACGCGAGTTTGATTGCTTGAAAGAAAAAAAACGGTTTGGGAACAATATGGTGTAAATAAAAGCGGAATGGGTAATAGTAAAAAGGGGGTGCGAGCAACAGGGATATTGTATAAAAAATGGGGGGTGTGCTTAGCAGTTTGACGCTAAAATGATTGCTGGGGGTGCAAATAGCGTTTTGACGCCAAAAAACGATTGCTTGATTTTCTTTGACTAATTGTGTTTGTTTATTTTAAAAAACGGTTTTGATTGACTTGATTCTCGCCTACATTAGAAGAAAGCGTTTGGTGAGAAAAGATTTGTAAATTTGTAAGGGAATGTTTTCTTTTTTTTTTGAAACATTGTCATGGTTATGTTTTTTTAAAAGAGGGTGCTTTTGTTTTTTTGGAAAATGATTGTTATTTTTATTGTTATTATCTTTTTTTGAAAAGGGTAGTGGTATTAGTATTTATTAAAAAAACATTTTTTTTTAGTGTTTTAAAAAAGGGGCTTTATTTAATCCGAAAATCAGCAACATTAAAAAAAAAACAGCAATAGTTTAATGTGTATAAAAACAGCAACAATAAAAATAAAAAACAGCAACATTTTAACAAAAAAACAACAACATTTTTAACATAAAAACAGCAACAAAATTTTTTACAGCAACATTTTAAACATAAAAAACAGCAACAATTTTTTTACAGCAACATTTTAAACATAAAAAACAGCAACAATTTTTTACAGCAACATTTTAAACATAAAATAACAGCAACAATGTCTAAAAAAAAACAGCAACTAAACTAAAAAAAAACAGCAAATAAAAAAAACAGCAAGAACATATGCAAGAAGAATACTTACAGCAACAATTCGGAAATTACAATTTCATAAGGGTATTACAGTACTTCAGAAACATTAGGACATGAACTCCTCCTAGGATCTTCTTGATACAAAGAAAATAAATTTAAACTAGAAAAATAAAATTTTTGAGTGAAAAAAAAAACGAAAAGAATGGGAAGAACAGTGAACAAGTCTCACTGTTGTTTCTTTTTCTAAAAGATCTACACTCTTTTTTTTGAAAATTTTTCTTTCTCACGAAAACCCTATTCCTTCAAAGATTTCTTCTTCCCCTTTTTTCCCAAAGAAAAACCGTCCCCTCTCCTAAGGTGTGACCCCTATTTATACAAAAATGTTGCCTCCTTCTCCCTTCTGACTGTCTCACCATCTTGCACAGTGTTTCCCTCTTTTTGACTTGAGAAAAAAACTTGACATGATAGAGTTGGTGAAGGTTTGAGAGAGGAGAGGTTTATGATGGTTTTTTTTGTGTGAGAGAGAGGGATCCGTGAGTGTGGATGAGTGATGTGAGGGGAAAAAAATGATGGAGTTGGTGTTGTGGGAGGTGATGAGTGGGAGTGTGAGAGATGGGGAAAGAGAGAGAGCCGTGGGGTGAGGGAGAGAAAGAGAGGATGAAGTGAAGGTTGAGTGTGGTGTTGTTTTGTGATGGAGAAAGAAAGAGAAAACTTAGGGTTGAGTGTGAGAGTGATGTGAGGGATTGAGTGAGAGAGAGCCGTATGAGAGAAATGAGAAGAGGAAAGATGAATGAGTGGAGTGGAATGATGGGGAGGAAGCGTGAGAGAGGGAAGAGAGAGGGAAGGGAAACGTGAGAGAGAGATGAAGTGTGTGGGAAAGTGGGAATTGAGAAAAAAGAGGAAAGGTGGAGTGTGGGAGAGGAAAAAGTGCAATTTCCAAGGAGGGAAATGAGGGTGTGGGGGCGGATTTTTAGGGTTTGAAGGGGAGTGAATGTGGATGATTTTTTGGGTTAAGGGGGAGAGTGAATGTGGCCACATTTTAGGGTTAAGGGGGGAGGGGTATGCGAATTAGGGTTAGGAGAGGAGGGAATTTAGGGTTTTGGTGAGTTGGGTTGTGGGTTATGGGTTGGATATGGGTTAGGGTTTGGTGGAGGAGTGTTAGGGTCATGGGAATTGGGCTAGGGTTTTGGAATTGGATTGGGTTTTAGATGGCCCAATCTCGATTGCACCTCTAATCTTTTTTAACAAACCCCCCCTATTTCATCCTTTGCTTATTTTTGTTTCTTTACTTCTAAATAAAATTTTTTTTGATTAAAACTCATAGCAATAAAAATAAGAAAATAATACATGACATAAAAAAAAAAGATTATTATTTTTAATAAATAAAATCTCTCAATTATGATCGGACAAAATTAGGGTATTACAGTTATTTATTAATTAAGATTAGAATGTAGGTTCTGCTAGTGGCCAAACAAATCTTTAATAGGCTTTTGATACCATAACCATACCATATAAGAATTTGAGTTTCAGTTCCACACTGGAACTTATGTCCCATAAATTGAATAAGTTCTTCATAATGTTGCAGACAAAGAGAAAAAGGAACATCTTAATCATCACAAATTATGAAAGTAGGACTTTGGATAAACTATACTAGTTAAATCTAGTTCAAAGTTCAAGTTTCTAATACAGTGAAAAGTGGAAATTGTAAAGCTATGAGGGGCCAGCTAGGAGAGCCCTTGTTCTTTGCAGCATTTGAAATGGTTTTCCTCTAAACCAACATAATAGGTAGTCATACAGTCCATATTCCTTGTAGCTAAACAGGACATTCCTTATACCCTAGAATACTAGAACAAAATATAGAATAAATATATGGTCTTGTGGATTTTCCTATATTACAGAGTAAGAAACTAACAAGTTATGAGAAAACAAAAAAAGTTACAGCAATCATACCTCCCTAAGTATACTTCCTTCGGAAGAGATATTAGCGTTGCAACAAGGGTCTTTAAACCATTGGATAGATTTTGCAGCAGGCATGCATCCCATAGCATGTGCAGAGTAAGGATGTCCATGCAAAAGGGCCTTGAGCTAACCAGAACAAGAGTGTAATCATTTTATTATGCAATCAAAGAACTGTCCACAAACTTTACTTTCCATAAACACAAAATACAAGTAGGATCAAAAAGGTAAATCAAATAGTATTCAAATACAGTTGGGAAAAGGAAAAAATATGATCAGTTGTTTCTAGTACAACAGAAAAATTCAATAAACATCAACACAATTCACAACGAGTGAGGACACCCATGACATTACATAAAATATCAGTGATAAGAGAAAACCACAATCTTTCTTCAAGTAATCACACAGTATATTTTTTTTATTAGTATATTTACATGTACTACTGTTTACATCTGTTGTACCCCAATCATTCCACGCTGCTCAATAGACTATATGGGTTGATAAAGAAATCAAGAAGTCGAAGATTAACAAAATATTTTCATCAGATATTACGAGCCTAAGATGGAAAGCAACTGGCAAAAGCACAGGAAAAGAATAAATCAGTTGTTGGTATAATAAGCAATACTTTCCATCAGTGATTTAAAATCTAATTACAACAGTAGTTTTCATGTCTAGTCAATGCACACAAAAAATCTTCTGTAAAAATTGCAATACCTTTGAGTCTCCAATAAATGAATCAAACACAACACTTGTTGCTAAGGTTGCAGCCAAAGGTATAATCCCACCAGTCATCAGCTTGCCAAAGCAGGCGATATCAGGTTCACAATGGATTAGATCAACCGCATTCTGCGAGAAGAAATATAAACTGCTAATCAATAAACCAAGAACATAAAATAAAATTTTATGAAATTTAGAAAAGGGAAATTACCTCTACTCCCAAACGCCAAAAACCAGTGAAAACCTCATCAAATATAACAGGAATTTTTCTACTCCGACACTCATTAACAAGTACACGTTGAAAAAGTGGATCCACCATATGCATTCCACTAGAACCTTATATAACTACACAAAAACAGCATTCCAGATTAGAAGATCAATCTCAGGAAAACAAGTAATTAAATTAAATTCGAAGATCTAGAAGGTCAGTGAAACAACTTCAGAAGAAGATCTAGAATCAAGAAAAACAACTTCAAAAGAAGATCAAGACTCACACTTAGCAACATAAAATATCAGTAAATAATACAGAATTTATTTTACTGTGTGGAGTAGCTTTACCTAACAGCAAGTGGTTGGGATTGTAAGCGATGCACAACCGCAGAGAAAACCCAGGACAAAAAGGAGCCTTATTTCTTCAGTGTTGAAGAACCCACCCAAAACAACAACCCAGTAACAATCCCTTCCCTTCCAATCCAAACAACAAGAAGAAGAATCAGCACCCACCACCCAAAACAATCATATAATGACCCTCCAAGTCAATAACAAAACCCTAAATACAGTGGAGTGAGATAGAGTGAGAGACAGAAAGAGAACCTGAGATAGAAGTGAATGCGGTGGCGCGACGTCTCCAGCAGCAATGAGAGAGCGAGAGGTGAGTGGAGCAAGACGTGGATGCGGGGGCACCAGTGTCCTCTTAGTCTTCTCTGGCGGCGATGATGGAAAAGGAATTAGGAAGAGAGGGAATGCAAGATTGAGTGCGTGAGTGAAAAAAATGGGGGGAATATGTTGATTGAGTGAGGGGAAAAGAAAGGGAGAGTTAGGTTTATGGGGTAAATCTGATTTGGTTTAGAGTCGGCCGCTCCGACGCTATCTTTGGTTTGAAGTTAGCGTTAGCTTAGCTAACAGGTAGCGTGGGCATAGGTCGACGCTAAAATTCACCTATAAAGGCCAAACAAGTTTGTGGCGTAGCGTGGGTCTAGCCACTCTATTTTGACGCTAGTAGCGTCGGTATCGGGGCCGATGCTAATATTCGGACGCTAATTTGATGTTTTCTAGTAGTGCACAGAGCTCGATGCACCCTGCTTTATGTTTGGACAGTCCCTCTTCCAATGCCCAATCTGTTTGCCTATATGGCACTCTGATGTTTTCTGTTCTTGGATTTAGACTTTCTCCTTCCACAACCTGCTTTACCCTTGTTCCGGCCACGATCTTGACTCCCCTTCACATACAAACCCTCACCTTGACTTCCTTCCTCTACACTTTGTCTCCTTTGAGAATGAGACAATAGTGTAGCAGTAATTGTATCGAGGCTGATAGAGTCTTTTTCGTATGTAAGAGTAGTCACCAAGTGGTCGTAGGATACCGACAACGAGCACAACGGAATTATTGCCTTGTCTTCGTCATCGATCTTCACTCCTTGTCTCACCAAATCAGGGATTATGTTATTCAAGGTATTGACGTGTTGTTGCAAATCAGATCCTTCCTGCATCTTCAAGCTGTACAATCGTTGTTTCGCGAACAACTTGTTCATCAGCGTCTTCGACATATACTGACTCTCCAATTTATCCCAAACCGCCTTCGGAGTCATAAGGTCCAGGATATGGTACATCACTTCGTCTGAAACACATAGACGTATCAATCTCGCGGCCTTCTCCTTCATCTCTGCCCAATCGTCGTCTGCCATGTCTGTCGGTTTCGTCACACGCAGCGCCTTCTGTAAACTTTGCTGAGGCAACAGATCCTTAACCCACATTTGCCATAATCCGAAATTGCCCATCCCGTCAAACCTTGCCACTTCAAATTTTGCACCAGAGTTAGACGTCTTCTGATACCAATTGTTGTAACAGCAACAGTAAACAAAGAAATAATAATAGAAACGAAAAACGGAAATAGGAGACACAATATTGGTCACGCAGTTCGACCAATCTTTTGCCTACGTCTGCGACTACAGAGCAGCTGTAGTTTCGTCTTATTGCTTGAATCAATTAGGGTTTCAGTGTTACAATAGGTACTTATAATAACTTAGTTAAGATTACAAGAATACTCCTGAACCCTACCGTGGTGGGCTGACGCCCCCCACACCCCAGCACACCCCAAATAGTTTAGGCCAAGCCCTATATGAGTCGTACTCAATAGAAACATTTTGCACGCCTCAACCAAACCGATAAGTTACAATAGTTGACTTTTCTCCTTGTGGAAGCATGTAGGGTATTGGTTTTTGCCATTCCAAATGCGTTTCACATTTGCCGATGAAAGTTCCAATCCCGCCTGTATCAGATGTTGTTGCTAAATCAACGTATGGCAATATAATAGGAAAAATAATATCAAAAGCCAAGTCCATATCCTAGAGGAATCAATATTTACGAACACATGAACAGGAATTACAATTAACACAACCAAAGTGGCAAAGAAAAAAGACTATATCCAAATACGTTTCGCAGCCTTGTACTGATTTTAGCCTCATTGTAAGCATGCACTGCTACTGTTCCAAATGCAAATGGCTGCACAAGAAAATACTAATGATTTGGGAGTTGGGGGAAATGAAATTAGAGATTTGAATATTTCTCATCCACGTAAACAGTCCACTTAGGCACAGTGACCATGTCACCAAATGCCAGCATGATTAAAATGTGACACATCAGCTCTAAAATCATCTCAAGGACTAAATAGAATACTTTTATAAATTGCAAAAAATTGTTTTTAAAAAAATATTTTTGCAGGGATTAAAATGAATATTCGATATATTTGCAGTGACCAAAATGATATTTAAGTCTTATTCTATTTCTTATTTTATTGGTTCCTAATTTTCTTTTCTCTACGTTAATTATTTGTCATATATTTATTTTACTTATACTTATTGTGAATTTTATTGTTGTTAATTTATTGACCATTTTTTTCTAACATTCCACACAGAAAATTTATATATACATTAATTTGGCCTCAAAGAATTCTCTCCGCTACTTTCTCTCTACCTAAAAAATAGAAAACTAGATACTTTTTTATTTAGGAGAGAAAAGCAGAAAATCTACTATAATTTACTATCTACTACATTTATCAGTCAATGTTGATTTTTTCGAGAAATTATCAGTCAATGTTGGTTGTCTCAATGGTTTAAATGGGTTCGTCCGTGGAAACCTATTGATGTCAACACAGAGTGGATAACTTGGATAAGATGCTACGGGCTTCCGGTGCATGCATGGAATGCTGATTTTTTCGAGAAATTATCAGTCAATGTTGGCATCTATATGTGCTCAGATGATAATACAGCTTTGAAGAAGTCTTTCAATGTTGCCCGAACCATGGTACGCACTCAAAACAAGGGAACGGTCAACGAGGTGATCCAAGTGTCAATTAACAAGGTCCCTTTTACGATTAAAATGGTTGAAGATTGGTGTGGTCTATTGGTGTGGACTAAGAATGATACAAAAAAGGTGGATGATGATTCCTCTAGTTCTGATGAGGAGTTCTTGGAGTCTTACTTTTCTGACAACGGCATGCATCCGGTGATGATGACGCAGTTAATGGGGAATTAATGCCTAGCAAATTACGTGGGAGTAACGGAGCCATTAAAGAATGTATTAATGAGAAAGCCATTGATGAGGTAGAGCCTTTGTGGGAAAGTTCAAATTTGAATATAAATGGGAATTAGGTGTCAATGATGGGTGGGACCCATACTGGTGGGACGACTCCAACTACTGTGGAAGAGTCTATGTTTTCTTCCAATCAAAATTCAGGTCCAATGATGGACACTCTTGTCCCTAATGATTTGCGTGGTGTGGACGAATCCTTGGGTCCTATAGACGCAACCCCTGTTTTGATCAAACCCAGGAAAGCCCGTAAAGTTTTAATGGTGGGCCCAAAGCGTAACCCAAAAAATGGAAAGTAAAGAAAGCAACTCGTGAGCTCAAATCCGTTTCTACCGCTTCTCTTGAGGCAAACAATGTTGGCACCGATCCTTCTGTATCCAACCAAAGGCCAATCTCGTCATCTTTATTTTCAGCGAGGATGGTTTTATGTGATAGTTCTATCTCTTCTGGTAACATTGCTTGCTGTAACAAAAAGTTCTGGATTCTGCAGAGTAAATCAGTTGCTCAAAATGTTTGGGAGTCTGCTAAGAGTTTGGGAGTTAAAGGTAACATGCCTGATGATCATTATGTTAGGTTGATTGAGGAAGGGGAGGCTAGAGATGAAGAGGCATGTAGTAAGAGGGTGATCACAAACGGGGTTCCATGAACTTGCTATCGCTGAATATTAGAGGGTGGGGTGACCATAGAAAAAGGCGCCGGCTAGCAACTAATATTCACTCTGGTTGCTTTGATTTTATTTGTGTTCAAGAAACTAAGAGGGAGGTGGTGGATGAAAGGGAGGTGGGGTGTTATGGGGTGCAAAGCCGTTTAAATTTATTTTTCATCCGTCGACGGGCCTCTCAGGTGGTCTATTGTGTTCTTGGGTTGAAAGTGGTTGGGTTGTCTCTTCTACATTTAATGGTGAAGGTTTTTTAGGAGTTAGTATTTCTTTCCAATCTAGCTTGGTTCATGTCATCAATGTTTATGCTCCATTCTCGATAGTGGCAAAGAGCAAAGAGAAGGTTGTGGAATGACTCGATAATGCTTAACCAATCCATTGGCGAGGGGGAATGGTGTGTTGCTGGGGACTTTAATGCGGTTTCTAGTGTGGAAGAGCGACAGTGGAGAAGTGGCGATAGTTCTTATATAGAGATCTCTGACTTCAACAACTTTATAGCAACCATGGATTTGATTGATGTTCCGGTGTCAGGTAACAGATTCTCTTGGTATAGCTCGGATGGCATTTCTATGAGTCGTCTGGATAGGTTCCTTGTCTCTGAGGGTTTAATTGATTTGTGGGATATGTCCAGGCAATGGATTGGTAAGCGTGACATATCCGATCACAATCCTATTTGGCTCCTTCGTCTTGCAAAAGATTGGGGGCCAAAGCCTTTCCGGGTCTTCAAGGCTTGGTATGATCATGCTGATTTCTTACCCTTTGTGAAGGAGTGTCGGAATGATTTCAATGTTAGGGGACATAAGGCTCATGTTGTAAAGGAAAAATTCAAGCTTCTAAAGGAGAAATTGAGGGGATGGAATAGAGAGGTGTTTGGTAAGATTGATCTGAATATAGAGTCGTTGGTTCGGGATCTGAATTCACTTGACCATGCTTTATGTGAGGGGTGGGATAGCGCTTTGGTTAAGAATCGAAAGGAGGTCTTGATAAGTCTATTTTTAGAGTCTTTTTAATAGTTATTTTCAATAAGTTTTTTTAGGTATTTTAACTATGTTTTATATCTTTGAGCTATTTTACTACAAATGTTTGCTTTTTATTTTCAGGTTTTATTTTGGAGCAAAAGAGAAAATATGAGCTAAAATGAAGAGAAAGGAAATATTTGAGGAGGAACAATTTTTAAGACCGCTTGGCACTCAATAGGGCGCCAAGGGCGCCAAGCAGCAAAACTGGCGCAGCACAGGGCGCCAAGGGCGCCAAGCAGCAAAAACTGGCGCAGAGCCTGCGCACGACCCTTGCACATAGGCGCACGACCCTGGTGCAAAACTGGCGCAGAGCAGCAAAAATTGACTAGCCAGGGCGCACGACGCTGGCACATAGGCGCACGACCCATGCTTGCCAGCAACGCAGAACAACTGTTGCCAGCACAAGGCGCACGACCCAGGCTCCATAGGCGCACGACCCTAGTGCAAAACTGGCGTAGAGCAGCCAAAATTGACTGGCCAGGGCGCACGACCCAGGCACATGGGCGCACGACCCTGGCGCCAGACACAATTTTGGCTGCACCCACTTCCTGATGGCTTTCCTTGCCACTTGATTTGCCACTTTTTTTTATGACCATTTTGCCCCTCCTCTCAAGTGCCTTAGACCTCATATTTTCCTATAAATAGAGGCTTGATCCTCACTTGTAAGTAAGCTTAAATTTTGTGAGAAAAATCCATGACAAGGTTTCCTCTAAGATTCATGACTTCACTTTAATTTCTCGCTTTTTACTTTCTCGCCCTTTTATTTTCCAAGTCATTTACTTTCCTTGCTATTTACTTTCTCGCTTTTTACTTTCTCGCTCTTTTACTTTCTCGCTCTTTTATTTTCTCGCTCTTTTATTTTCTCGCTATTTACTTTCTCGCCCTTTTATTTTCCAAGTCATTTACTTACCTTGCTATTTACTTTCTTGCCCTTTTATTTTCCAAGTCATTTATTTTCCTTGCTATTTACTTTCTTGCCCTTTTATTTTCCAAGTCATTTACTTTCCTTGCTATTTACTTTCTTGCACTTTTATTTTCTTGTCATTTACAATTCCGCTTTTATGATTTTGCAATTTACCGCTTTCTTTTATTTCTCGCTATTTAATTTCATGTCTTTTCTTCTTCTTCTTCTCTCATATTTAATATGAGTGAGTAGATACAAAGTCTTGGGTTATTGGGAGTAATCCAATGATAGGTCCCTAATAATTCCCAAGACTATTCTCCACTCCAAATTGTTTTATATTTCAATCTACTTTTATTGTCCTTCAAATCTTATTCTAAACATCAAACAAAGAACCGAAAGGTGAAGTATTGATGTTGGATCTATGAAATTAGACAAGGGAATCAACACATGAGAATAGTTTTGAAACTCTTGAGACATTATAAAGGTGTTATGCTTAATGGGTTTTGGTGACAATCAACCATGAGAATAGGCTTGATTGTTAGTTCAAAACACGCTCTTGTACTTCGAAAGGAGACATTAGTTATATTCGCTGCCTTGTCTTTGAAATATATTACTCTTATAATTTGTTGAATAGTCTAAAGAAATTATTTTGGTTCCTCATTGTTGTGATAAAACTATAAACCTGAGATTGTTTGTTTTTTTTTATTATTATTTCTAAATTTTACACTTCCTAAAAACCATTTCT
This sequence comes from Astragalus membranaceus, assembly GCA_039519185.1. Taxonomy (NCBI): domain Eukaryota; kingdom Viridiplantae; phylum Streptophyta; class Magnoliopsida; order Fabales; family Fabaceae; genus Astragalus; species Astragalus membranaceus. Next base: position 145,426,588 of record CM076849.1, on the reverse strand, counting down.
TCTAGCTAATCAACTTTGGAAAATTAAATTGGTAATCACCTAGGCTCTCCCTGAGGATCGATAACTCTTTTATTACGCGATAAGACCGTGCACTTGCGGCCTATCAGGTCTCAATTTCTTTTTGGAATCAAATTCAAGCAAAGGAATCTTTTTTGGCGCAAAAGTCTCGTGCCCTTTGGACCAAGAAAGGTGACATGAATTCAAGGTATTTCCATTCGCTTTTAAAATTTAAAAGGCGCCATTGTAGTTTGTTTCTTTTGAGGAGTAGTGGGGAGGTGTTAGAGGAGGTGGAGGAAGTGAAGAATACGGTTAAACATCATTTTGAAAACTGTTTTGTGGAGTCTTGTCAATTTCGTCCCACTCTTGGCGGTCTTACTGTTAGTCAGCTCTCCCGGGTTGATATGGATTTCTTGATTGAACCTTTTTCAGAGGAAGAAATTAGGGAGGAAGTGTGGAGGTGTGATGGTGATAAGATTCCCGGGCCGGATGGTTTTAACTTGAGCTTCATCAAATTTGGGTGAAGTCTTGTGTATGTAATACTACTTTTTCGGTGTTGGTTAATGGGAGTTCCACTAATGATTTTAAGGCGTATAGAGGTTTGAGACAAGGGGATCCTCTTTCCCTCTTTTTGTTCCTAATTGTGGCGGAAGGCTTGTCGACTTTAGTAGCTAAAGCGGTGGAGGTTGGCTATTTTGTGGGTTATGATATTAATGCTTCTCTTCGGTTTTCTATTGTGCAATTTGCGGATGATACGGTGCTAATGGGGAATCCATCTTGGGATAATTTGTGGGCCATCAAGACAATCTTAAGAAGCTTTGAATTGGTTTCCGGTTTGGGTGTGAATTTTCATAAGAGCAAGATCATTGGTATTAACACTGCCGAGGAATTTCTTGACTCCGCTTCTACTTTCCTTCATTGTAAAACGGAGTCCATCCCATTCAAGTTCTTGGGGACTCCGGTTGGGGCTAATCCGAGAAGGGCAACAACGTGGAAGCCGGTGCTTAATATGCTTAGAAAAAGGTTAGCTTCATGGAAGGGGCGCCATCTTTCAATTGGAGGTAGAGTCACTCTTATTAATTCGGTGCTAAATAGTATTCCATTGTATTTCTTTTCTTTTTACAAAGCACCGAAGTTGGTTATTAATGCGATGGTCAAAATTCAAAGAGATTTTTTGTGGCAAATCAATGATGGAGATAGGGGCATGTATTGGGTGGCTTAGGACAAGGTTTGTAAACCGAAGAATGAAGGAGGCCTCGGTATCAAAAATTTAGAATTATTTAATGTGGCTCTTTTAAGTAAGTGGAAGTGGAGGGCTCTTGTTGATGATATCGCTACTTGGAAAAGTTTATTATTTCATAGATATGGAAGCTTCAAGGATGCTTGTATACATCGGTCGGCGGGTGCTTTAAGAAGAGGTGCCGTTGGTTCTATTTGGTGGCGTGATTTGTTGTTGCTTGATCTCGCATTTCCACCTACAGCTACATTCGGCCAGCAGGCTTTTCGCAGGATGGGGAATGGTGCTTCGGTGGATTTTTGGGATGATGTGTGGCTGGGAACATCTTCTTTCTCTCGGCTTTTTCCTTCTCTTTGGGCGGGGCGTGACTCCATCCGTGTGGTTGTGCGGGACTACGGAGGGTGGCGGGATGGAGTTTGGCGATGGAATGAGTCTTGGTTGGTTTCTCATTTTAGTATCAATCAAATAGAAACTGCAAGTATTCAACAGATTTTGGCCCCTGTGACTCTTTGCCAAGAGATTGAGGATAGTTAGGTGTGGAAGCTTGAGGCCTCAAAAGTTTTTTCCGTCCGTTCTTGTTATAAAGAGTTGCTTCGGGAGGTAATGGGGAGCGATCAAAATGATTTATATAAGCTGTTGGAAAAACTATGGAGATGTGTCGCTCCCTCTAAGGTTATTGTTTTTGGATGGCGATTACTTAGGGACTCTTTGCCAACTAGTGGAAATTTACGACACCGGCTTGTTATCGCATCGGATGCTGATGCTCTTTGTCCTCTGTGTTGGAACGAAGCTGAATCGCAGCTTCACCTTTTTTGAACTGCACTTTTGCATTGGATATTTTGTCGCGGGATTCTGCTTGGCTTAGGATCGATCATGTGGGGTCCAACAGCTTGAATGATCATTGTCTATGGTGGGGGAAGCTGTCTAAAGGTAAAAAGGCTAAGCAAACAAAGTATTTAATTTGGTTGACTACTTGTTGGAGCATTTGGTTGGCTAGGAATGCTCTTATCTTCAAGACCGAGGATCCCAACATTGACTCTAATTTTTCTCGCATCAAGCAGTTAACTTAGAGTTGGTTGGTTTATAGATCTCATTATAATTTAAATTTTGATATTTCTGCTTGGTGGCTTGATCCACTTCATTGTCTAAACAATATGTAACTTTTGTTGTTTGGGTTCGAGCACCAATAGTGTTTTATCAATGAAGTATTGCTTATCTAAAAAAAACTATCTACTACATTTATCTAATATAATTATAATAAAATAAACCATTTAGTATCTATTTCTAAAAATTTGAGACATCACCTTTTTTGTGGGTAAATTAATGATTATATATCTTCTTTACTTACACTTACACTTTTAATTATTTCACTTAAATAAACAATGATGACCTACTTTGGTCGTTGAAAAAAAAACTTAAACTTAATTTACTCCTTAAAAAAATTACTTTTAGTCTCTCAAAACATGGGGGAAGACTTAATGACAATTCGAATTATTGATTCATAAAAAAATACGGAATAAATATTTGTCACTTATAAATATAAATATTGGACAAATAACTATTAGTGATACATAAAAAACACGGGACAAATTTGTCGTTGATAATCATAATGATTTGTACATATTATATAAATGGGTTAAATATGTTTGTGGTCCTTATAAATTTTGGGTTTTTTATTTTTAGTCCTTCAAAATAATTTCACCAACTTTTGATCTTTATAAAATTTAGGTTTTTTGCTTTTAGTCCCTCACAACTTTTAATAACGCTCCATGACTTTTAATAGCGCTCTTTGACCTTTTATAAGTGTTAATAAAAGTCACGAGGGATTGAAAACAAAATATCCAAATTTTATAGAGATCATTAGTGAAAAAACTTTTGAGGGACTAAAACCTAAATTTTATAGAGACCAAAAACATATTTGACCTTATATAAATTGGACAAATTTTTATACTCATAGACGGGGCTAATATTTGTCACCGATACATAAAAAACACGAAATAACTATTTGTCACTCATAAAAAAAACAATAAAAATTATTGTCACTAACACATGGAAGGCATGAAACAAATATTTGTCACTGATAATTATAATTTGTAGTACAGATTAGCCAAAGAATCTGTCACTGAGTTTGTGGATATAGTCTGACAATCTTTGAGAAAACATGTATTGAATGGCCGGAGATCCCTTAGTCAAAAGAATGAATTGAACGCTGCAAATTTAATAAGGTTTACCTTTACAAACTAATTGGATGTTGTTTGAATTCATTCATACAAAGATCATGCCGCTACATGTGCACATGCATGGGTATGTTACCGGTTATGGAAATAAAGTGATAAATTAATCATCCTCGTCGTGTATAAGTTTGCACACTTCAAAAATAATGATTCAAAAATTCAAAAATATGTGTAGTGTCTGATTTTTTTGTTTGGCTGGGTTGGTCGGTGTTGGGCTCAAAAACGCTAATCTAACTCAAACCAAGGTTTTTCCTATTAGGCATTATTTCATCCATTTGGGCCTTGGATTTGGGCGGGTTCAGTTTGGAAGAGTGGCAATATATAGTTCAATTCGATATAAAATCTAAGGGTCTTTTTTTATACCCCCCACCACATCACAATATACCCCCATCAAATATGAAAATCCCAAAATACCCCCCATAATTTTGACTCAATCGGATTTACCTTATAAATAGGTAAATCCGATTTGAGATTAATTAAAGGCGGATTTATCTACCCAGATGGGGGTACATCCGGTTTGTTTTTTAAAATCAGATTTACTTAGTGGGTATATAAATCTGATTTCCCTAAAAAAAGAAAATCGGATTTACCCCACCTAAGGTAAATCCGATTTTGTTATTAAAAATAATTGGTTTTTGTTTAAATTTTTAAAAAAGGTTATAAAAATGCTACTAAAATTATAAAAACACCACTAAAAATCTAATAAAACCAAAATAAGGTTATGCAACTTTTTTTATATTTTTTGGAAATTATGAAAAATTAAAAAAATTAATAAAAAATAGTAAACGATGGCTGTGGTTTCATTACAATTTGAGTAGGTTGCCCGAAAACCGATTTTTTAGCCTAAATTATTCGCTCGACGTACAACATCGTCACGTGTTAACGAACTACACACTAAACAGAACCAAAATACGGTCAAATTTCGTATCTAATTTTTTAACTGATTTATTTGTTTATTAATTAGGTTATAAAAGCGGATATACCCCCACATAAGGTAAATCCGCTGTTAAAAATAAGAAAATCGGATTTACCCCACACCTAAGTTAAATCCGCTTTGTTATTTTTAAAAACGGATCTACCCCGACCTTAAAAAAATCCGCTTTTAATTTTTTAAAATCTTCAGTGGAAATCGGATTTACCTCACAGATACATAAATCTGATTTCCAAAAAAAAAATTGAAATCAGGATATGTTCAGGATTTTTAAATTTTGTGAAGGGCAATTGCGTCTTTTCGCAGGGTCCGTGGGGATATAATTGAATGTGATGGGGGTAAAAAAAACCCAAAATCTAAATGATTTCGGACATGTTGGGCCAAACAGAATACGTGTGACTTATAAGTTAAAATATCAAATGTGATAGCCTCATCGATATTAGATTCACCCAAAAACCTTTCAAGCTCATGTTGTATATCAATAGAACTTTTTCTCTCTCAAATGCTGCTTAAATGCATTCCATCTCTGGGTTGAAATAATTTCATAATAAGCCGATGTTTCTCCCTAGGAAACACTAATCGAGGGATTAGCTGATTGTTGTCCAACACTATTTTTCTGCTCATATGCATCCGTATATCAGTTGTACATCTAAAGAAGATTGTTTTGAGTAAACTAAAAACTTCAGAAGCAAAAGTAGTACTGGAAACATACATTGCTTGAAATGACCACTCCACAAACCTCAACTTATATATCAAGGATGGAGAATAACACCAAAGTAGATAAGGTGATTTATGTTTTTCAGTTTCCCCCAATACTTTCTGTTCTGTACCGTACTTCCAACCTTAATGAATTGTCCGAGGTAGTTGGTAGATGTCGTCATTGATCAGTGATGTTCAATCTTGAGATGGCGGTGTTGTACCTGCAAGAATACTCTAACGCTCAAGTCAGTATTTCAATGATTTAAGGTTGGTTAGAGAAATTGCATACATTTAATGATCATTGAATGTGGTATATATAGAGTTTGAGTGAAGCTTGCTTTGATGATCCTGAACCATTAGATCTTACTGAGGTATCTGGTCCGTTAATTGAATGGGATGGATTTTCTGGATATGGGCTGCTTGGTTAATGGGCCTTGCAGGGGGTGCAAATAACAGTGCCCCCCAAGTCTGGTCGCCTGAGGGGCGATCTTGACTTGATAAGCTGGGGCGACCTTGTGTTGTCGCTAATGTTCTGTTCCGTGCTTCCGACCTTAACGAGTTGGTGGATGTCGTTCTTGATCAGTGATGTTCGATCAAAGCGAACTCGGCGATAGTTTTAAGGAATTTCAAGCAGAGTACATCAGTAGATCGACAATCAAAGATTTCTTTTAGATCCAATCATCTCCTCTGCTTCATTTCGAGGTTAGTCTTTAACTGTTTTTCTATTTGTTTTGCGTCTTGGATCCCCAAGAGTCCTTTATTTATTCGCTCAGAGTGGGGGCAGTCAGGTCGGGTTCTGACTTGCTCACGAACCCATTTGCGACGTTTAATCCTGACATTTTGTCCCCCCTTTCTGCAGATTCGACATGGCGAGGACCAAACAAACACGTAGGGATATAACTGAATATCGAAACGAGTTTGTAAACCTCATGGCCTCCGGTGGTGACGTTGTTGAAGATCGGGAGAATCAGACAGTGGTTGCTGTTCCAGATGAGCAGGATCATCCGTCCTCCGCTCCGACAAGTGAGCAAGTGGAGGACGATCTTGATGTCGGAAGTTCTTCCCCCGCTGACGGTGTTAACGAGTCCGGTGTCGATGTTGCGGAAGCCATGGAGGAAGATTACAGGATTGATGTCGTGGCTCTCTCTTCGGAATCTGACAAAGAGGTTCAGTCGGGGGAAGACAGGGGAGTTCGAATACTCTTGAATCAGAGAGATCTAATTCCGATTTTGGGACGAGCTCAACGCCCGAAGACGACTCTGACCAGGACGACGTTGAGGAAGTTCAGGAGCGTCGTGATACCAACCAGTCGAGTACGGGTCGAGCTTCCGACGTTTCAGTTGAAGGTTATTCCAGCACTGGTCCTAGAGTCCATGATGTACCGGTGTGAGAGGTTCGCCCTTATGATTGGGTTTCCACCAAGGTTTTGGAAATTGAATCGTTGTTCCGGTCTGGCCATAATCTAGGGCCAGTAGCTCGTAAAATTGCTGGGCATTCTGGAAACATTTGGAGGATTGAAGGTATGAAGGATGGAGAGCACGTGGCCTCCTGGGCAGGAGAGCTCAAATTTACCATGTACCACGTGACGATCAATGACATGAATATCCGGCCTCCTTTTACCTTTCTTCAACAGACCATTCTGGCAGAGTTGGACGTAGCACCCTCCTAGTTGCATCCAAATGCGTGGGCTTTCCTCCGAGCCTTCGAGCTGATGTGTATTCATCTGGAGAGACCGGTGTCGCCTCCACTTTTCTTTCATTTGTTCGATCTTAACCGAAATAGTGGGGAGGCTAAGTCCGGTCGCGAGCATGTCAGTTTTCGCTCGAAACGAGGTGTGAAAATTTTCAGAGCTTATGCGGACTCTCTGAGGGGAAGTTGGAAGCAATTATTTTACTGGGTCGAACCGGTAAATGGAGAGGCCGTCGACAGTGTAGGTAAGTTCGGAGCTGATGGTCGGACTTTGGAGTTCACCAAGTTCCCTATCGGTTGGAGTCTTGGTCACTTTAACCGGTCTACACATTCCTATTCCGTCGGCAAGGATCGGTTGAGTGCTGAAGACCTTCTTACCAAATATATTTTGATTTTGATTTCCCAAAGGGTTCCGTATTCAAAGCATAAATATCGAGGTATCCCCACGGATCGTTTAGTCCAGGGCGGGAAGCGGGTGCAAGTGCAAAGGGTTTTAGGTAGATAGTCTTTCTGGAGTGGACTTTTGTGTATTTGATCTTTCTGTAAGCGATATAACTCGTTTTTTCATGTTTTTCCAGATACGATGGCACCAAAGAAGCTTGCTTTTCTGAAGAAGTTGGCAATGCAATCGGTCGATGTTGAAGAGGAAGGGGTTCCGTCACAAACATCTCCGTCACCTCAACCCGTTGTCGAGGCTGCCATCCCCGCTGAACCAATCATCACGGTTTTCCGGGGAGACCTGGATAGTGTCGAGGCAGCTCGAGAAAAAGCCATCGAGGTTTTGTCTGACTCTTCACCTCCTGTTAGGAAGGTGTCATAATTGGGACTTCTCAAAAACGGGGACGAGTTGGTGCCGAGGACGAGTCGAGATTGGCAAAGAAAGCTAAAGCCCTGAAGCGATCCAAGCATAAATTCAAGGTCGTTCCTTTGGATGAGAAGTTCCTGGAGCAAACTTATGATCAATGGCGGGAGGATCCAATTGCAGCATCGGCCCAGATCTTTGTGAATCTTGCCGAGGTTCATAAGATCGGGAAGCAGAAGTATGAGAAGCGAGCTAAGGGTAGGTTCCTTCTTTTAATTCAGATGGTTTTGCTGATTCGTTTAAGATTTTTCCTCTTAGTTTTGATATCTTTCTTGTTATGTCTGCAGATTTGTTGGAGGCGGAGAAGATCAAACGCGTCAAGCTTTTGGAGGATATGTCTGAGAGGACCAATGAGCTGGCCCGCGTTAAGTCCGAGCTTCGAACTTTGAGGGAAGGTCAAGAGGTGCTCGCGGCGTTGAAGGAATCTGCCTTGCGTCGTGCCGAGGCTGCTGAAGCTCGCGTGAAGGAGCTTGAAGATCAGGTGAAATCTCTAAAGGAGTCCGAAGCTGAGGCAAAAAGACAGGTGAGGAGTTTGGAAGATCGTGTTGCCGAGCTGGAGGATGACTTGAAGAGGTCCTCGGAAGGGAGGGCAGAAACTAGCACCGATCCGGAAGCCCGGATTGCCGAACTTCAAGCTTGGCTAGACATGAGTCAGGCTGCCCTGCAACAAAGTAAGAGAGATGCAAAGGAGGCTGCCGAAGTGGCAATTGAGATGCATAAGGAAGCTTTTGAAGACAATCTTCTGTAGGTTCTCTTACTCCATCCTTCGCTTCCACTGGACAAGGCGATCGTTCATGCCGATCATGAGGTTGATGGGAACCGTATTGTCCAGGTCGACGCAGAGACGGATGAGAGGACCGTCATCTTTCCGATCTCAGATGTTCAATGGTTTTCAGCATTTTTTATTGCCGAAGTTCTGGGTGTATACTGATCCAATTTTGAGTTTTGCATAGACGCAGAACTTCGTCATGTAATTTGAATTTTTGAGGGCTCGGCCATATCCAAGACGTTTTGTATTTAAACATGTCTTAATCGATCTTGATTTTGGAATTTGTTACGAGCTTTATGAATGCTTTTTTAATTTTGCAAGTCATGTATGTCGTTTCTAGAGATCGTTTCGTATGTCGTCCTACAGGGCAGTTTACCAGGACTCGGCCCAGATTTAACTCGCCCCGTTGGGGTATTGGCAACTGTGGCCAATGGTCGTTCTGAGGATGTTTCGATCCTTGAAGACCTATATCCCTTTGAGATAGTTTACCAAGACTCGGCTCGGATTTAACTAATCACAAAGAGTTGCGACCTATGTTTGGTCGCTTGGGGAGATCTGAAGATCGGTCCCGGTCTCTTCCGAAGAAGGAAATTTGGTTCCTACATTTCTGTTTTGATGAAATCAAGAATGTTTGGAACGTCGGTAAGGTTATCGTTTTTCATTTAAATGAGTAACTTGATTTTTAAATATCGGCGCACCCTCATATGGTGTCTTTCTAGAGAGATTGATATAATTTCCGCCCTTCGAGTTGGGTCTTTTTTTAAGTGTAGTAACTCTTCAGTTTTGTTGCATTCCAAGTTCTTTGAATCTTTTTTCCTTGGAGGGTCTCCAATTTAAAAGCTCCTTTACCGATCTTAGATATAACACGGTAAGGTCCTTCCCAATTTGGTGCGAGCTTTCCTTGGGAAGCGTTTTTAGACCAACGTCAGCCCTTCGGAGTACTAGATCGCCCAGCTCGAAGTCTCTGGGAACGACCTTAGCATTGTACCTGGTTGTTACATCTTGTTTGATGAATGCTTCTCGGAGTGAGGCTCGACCCCGGATTTCTTCGATGAGATCGAGCTCCTCTCTTAAGGCTTGGCTATTATCGGTTCGAGATTTGGGGTTTGGCGTCCTCCAGCTGAGTTCGCCAATTTCGACGGGAATGACCGCCTCGCTGCCGTAAGAGAGCCAGAACGGCGTCTCTCCAGTGGAGCTTTGAGGGGTTGTCCTATATCCCCAGAGGACATAAGGTAGCTCTTCTACCCAGTTCCCTTTGGCGTCGTCCAGACGCCGCCTTAGGCTGTTTAGTATTACCTTATTTGCCGCTTCTACTTGCCCGTTGGTTTGAGGGTGTACCACCGAAGTGAAGCGGTGCTTAATTTTTTGGTCGGACATCAGCTTTCTGAAACCCGCGTCAGTAAACTGAGTTCCATTGTCTGTTACCACTACCTCGGGGATCCCGAACCTGCTAATGATGCTTTTTTTTTAAAAAATTGATGCAGTTTCTTGCAGTGATGGTGGCTAGGGGTTCTGCTTCTATCCATTTGCTGAAATAATCGACTACGACGATTAAGCATTTGATCTGGCCTAGAGCTGTCGAGAATGGGCCCAGAAGGTCTATCCCCCACCATGCAAATGGCCACATGGAGATCAGGCTTGTTAGATCGGTTGGAGGGGCTATGTGGATGTTGGCTTGAATTTGACATTTGTTTCATTTTTTTATATAAGTACTAGCATCAACTGCCATGGTCGGCCAGTAATATCCTGGGCGGAGAGCCTTCCGAGCCAAAGATTGAGCTCCAAGATGTTGACCGCAGATTCCCTCATGAATTTTTGCTAAGACATAAGCTGCTTCCTCTCCCTAGAAGCATTTTAACAACGGGGAGGAGAGACTTCTTTTATACAACGTTCCATCAATTACTGAATGGGCAGAAGCTTTCCTCCTGATGTTTTTAGCGTCGTTTGCGTCCGGGGGTTCTACCCCCGCTACGATGTACTCTAAGATCGGGACGATCCAACTGTGAGTTTCTTCAATTATGCAAATGGTCGAGGCAAACTCAGGGTCAAAGGATACACTGGGTTTGCGGAGCATTTCTTGGATAATCGTCCTGTGATTTCCAAGAGTTTTGGTGCTTGCGAGCTTGGCGAGGATATCAGCTCTCTGGTTCTCCGTTCTTGGCACATGCTGTACTTCACTTGTTTCAAACTGAGCTAATAACGCTCGTACCCATAGTAGGTATTTCTGTAGGACTGGTTCTTTGGTCTCGTATTGGTTGCCGATTTGGGAGACCACCAATAGAGAATCGGTGTATAATTTTACCCGAGGGACTCGGAGGTCAATTGCCAGGTGCAGACTGGCGATGCAAGCCTCGTATTCTGCTTGGTTATTCGAGATCGGGAAACTGAAAGTCAGAGAGACTTCAATGATGATGTTGTTCGGGCTCTCTAACATGATACCCGCGCCACTTCCCTTTGGGTTGGAGGATGCATCGACATGCAGGATCCAGGTATCGTTTTCGATGTTTGCTGGCGTCATAGCCGTTCGGGCTTCGTATTTGATCCCGAACTCTACTGGTTCTACTGCCCACTTGATCATTCTTCCCGCGAGATCAGGCCTATGTAGTATTTGCCTGATGGGGTAATTAGTCCGCACGACCACCTGATGGGCGACGAAGTAAGGTCGAAAACGACGAGCTGCGGTGATGCGAGCCAGGGCGATCTTTTCGATCGTCTGGTAGCGACTCTCTGGTCCGTGTAGAGCTTTGCTCGCGAAGTAGACTAGGCTTTGTCCAGTTTTTTATTCTCGCACAAGAACGGCACCTAAGGCTTCCTACGAGATTGCTAGACATAAATACAGAGTTTCGCCTTCGCTCGGTCTAGTCAAGATCGGAGGTTCGGAAAGGACCTTCTTGAGTTGGTTTAAGGCGTCATCTTGCACGGAAGTCCATTTGAAATCCCCTTTGTAACATCCCGAATTTTTAAAGACTCATATTATAATGACGGAGACCGATTAATTATTTGTGGGAATAATTGGTCGTGTCTCGGGGATTTATAGTCGAGGAAATTGTCAAATAAATCCTATTCTATGATTAGTTATGGCTCAGTAATGGTTAACTTAAGTGTTTAAGCTGAAGGGCGAAATTGGAATTTCACACCCTCGGTATATATATATACCCTTAAATCTGAAACTTCAGCCACTTAGCCATTTCATAAAATTCCAGAAGAAAGAAAAGCTGAAGGATAGAGAGGGAGGGGTCGCAAGCTTCAAGGGAGGAGGAAGGCTCCAACTGAAGATCTCATTTGCATGTAAGAACTCTCACTCCCATCCTACTCCAAATTCGATTCTCTTTCCATTGAACCCATTTTCAGCCTCTGATTCTTCTCCTATCTCTTGGTTCCATTTTCGGGTTTGGGTCTTCAATGTTGAAGGAGGTGGAATTCTGAATTCTATTGTTATTGCATGTTGCTGTGTTGATGCCCAAGGAGGAGTGCAACGTCCAAACTCGAAATTGGGGGTAGGATTCAAGCTTGGATTGGTGTTCAGCTGCTGCCCAGTTTCTGTGTTGAAGGGTAGCTGAAGCTTGCTCTAGTTGGTGCCCTTCGACTCTGCTCGTGTGTCTCGTGTATCGGCTATTTCGCATTTCTATTGAAGCTTCAAGTGAAATTGTCATCACGGTGAGTTCTACTCACGATAGGGCATTTTGATATTCTGAACTTGTTTTCGATATGGAATCCCTTGGTCACATTTTCTGTTTTCAAAAGTCTTAGAACCGAAAAGCGTTTTTAAGTCAAAACGGTGTTTTACGGTTTATTGAGAATTTTAATGAATCATTGAAATAAAACACTTTATATATATTCTGGAATAGTTGGAAATTTTCTGGATTTCAGGTGATTGAAATTAGAAATCGAATTGGACGAGAACGGAGAGCGAAAATGGGAAAAATGTGAAATTCTGGTAACAGACACAGGTCGCACGGACCGTGCGCCCCTGGGCACGGATCGTGCGCCTGCTTCGGGTTGGAAGTATTGGAAACAGAACGGGACGCACGGGTCGTGCGTTTCCTTCTGGTAGATGGGTCCTGAGTAGTGCACCACGCACGGGTCGTGCGCCCCTGGGCACGGGTCGTGCGTGTGGTTCTGTTACCGGCTTCCGTTTTCTCGTTTTGTTGCTCCGTTTGATCCCGAACCTTTTCTAATTTCTTTCTCAACCATTCAAAAAGGGATTTCCTCACTGAAAACCTTATTTCGAACTTGTTCAACTCATGATTTTGAAAAGAAGTTGAAAGGCATATTGATCGAAAAACCGAAACCCTAGTATACGTGTGGGTACACCGTCTGATGGATGGACTGAATATATATTTATATATATGTCAACTGTATATGATTATAATGCCGGATGTTTATAGATTCATCAAAACGGGTTATAAGTCAATAATATATCACAATATGATTATAATGTCGGATGTTTATGAATTCATCAAAACGGGTTATAGATCGATAAGATATAACTTATCTAAAAAGACTATGAGATTGATCCTTTGGTGATCGGAAAGATATATATTATCTAACTCTCGAGAAATCGTTATGTATTGTCATACATAAATCGCGTTGGGTGACGACCTGACAAGTAGCATACTAGGGAGGGTAGTCATGACCCCTTACCTAGGCCCTGAATGTGTTTTGGCGTGGTCAACTCACGGGTTGCCGGGATTAGTAGTGGTGCAGTCGGCTTGTGCTAAGTTATTGATTATAAGTTAACATTGCCGGGATTAGCAGTTGTGCAGTCGGCAGATGTTAAGCTATAGCTACCGGGATTAGCAGTTGTGCAGTCGGTTGAGCTAAGCTATTAAAAACATAAATGAGAACACGATTTGCTTGGCATTTCGATTATAGCTAATGGTAGCTAATTAAACATTGTTAACGGTTTAATAATTGAACCGAGTGTTAGTGAGGGGGCACGGTAGGACTCACTGAGATAATGTTATCTCACCCTATCCATATTTGTTGTTTTTCAGAGAAGTAGGGAAAAAGGAAGACTATTGTGCACGAGTAGTTGATATACTCTTGGAGGTGCTCAAGACTTAGTCATTTGATCCCTTGTTCTTTTGTTGTCCTAATTGGTTGTATAAACTTGTATTGATTATGAGTTATATGAACCGTTTATGTTTCTGTTTGGTATTTGGATTGGGATATTCTAATCCACTCGGTATGGAACCGATAAACTTCTATTTTATGAAGTAATGCTATTTCCGATTATGTTTTTATTTCGGAAAAAGTTTGTGTGTCCAAAACTTAAACAGGAACTGTGTCCTCTAAATTTTCCGCATCTGTGCACTTTTGGTGTTTCTACATGTTAGAAATACCTGGGTGTTACACCCTTCCTCTTTTTTAAGTAGTTTGAACAGGGGAAGATATTTGAATGCCGCGTTTGATATGAAACGAGATAAGGCGGCGATCATGCCGTTAAGCTTCTGGACTTCTTTCTTTGTTGTCGGAGTTCGCATTTCTGTCACGAATCGACATTGGTCGGGGTTTGCTTCGATTCCCCTTTCTGTTAGGTAGAAACCGAGGAATTTTCCAGTTGGAACCCCAAAGGTGCACTTCTCTGCGTTTAACCTCATTATTTTTCTGGATTTCGGAGAAGATCACTCTAAGGTCGCTAACATGCTTGTCATCGTCCTTACTCTTGGCGATCATGTCGTCGAGGTAGACCTCAACACTCTTGCCGATTTATTTTTGGAATACTTTATTCATCATTCTTTGGTAGGTAGCTCCGACGTTTTTCAAACCAAAAGGCATGACACGGTAAGCGAAGTTACCTTGGTCGGTCATGAAAGCCGTTTTTTCTTGGTCAGGGGGGAACATGGTGATCTGGTTATACTCAGAATATGCATCCATGAAAGATAATAACCGAAAGCCCGAAGCGTTGTCTATGAGTCGATCAATGCTGGGGAACGTGAAAGCGTCTTTTGGGCAAGCTTTATTAAGATCGGTGTAATCCACGCACATGCGCCATTTTCCGTTGCTCTTCCTCACCAGCACTGGATTTGATAACCAGGTTATGTATTTGCCTTCAGAAATGAGGTTCGCTTTTATGAGGTCGTCGATGGCTTTTGCAGCGGCAATAGCTTTCTCGTTACTTTGAGCCCGCTTTCTTTGGGTGACCCACTTGGCTTCCGGGTTAACTGCGAGCTGGAGGGAAGCGACTTCAGGAGGAATTCCGGGCATGTCCTCTGCCGACCAGGCGAAGATTTCTGCATGGTCTTTGAGACATTGGGTTAAATCAATTTTGACCTCTTCCGACAGATCAACCCCGATTTTGATAGTTCAGGTGGGATCCTCACCGAGCTGTACCTCGACGAACTCTCCATCAGGTTGAGGCCTTTTCCTTCTTCGTTTGAGCTCTTTTGTTAGCCCGTCATCACCTTCATCCTCTGTACTCTCTGGATCGTATCTTGCATCCAAGTCCGCTTCGTTTACTTCGGTAGGTCGAACTTTACTTCTTCTCGGAGTAGTGTTTTCTGGAGGGGTAACCCCTTCCTTTTCCAAAGCTTTTTGCTCGGTCTTGGTCCATAAGAAGAAACATCTGGAGGCAGATTCAAGATTGGAGTTTAAAGTGATCACCTTATTGCAGAGAGTGTGGAATTTCATCTTTAGGTGTGTGGTGGACGTTACTGCTCCGAGTCTACCTAAAGTCGGTCTTCCAATGATACCGTTGCAGATGGATTCGCATGGTAGGATAAGGAACTTGGTTTTGATGGTTCTCACCATTGGCTCGGTTCCGTTGGAAACCATTAATTCCAAATGGCCCAGTGGTTTGGTTCGGGATCCGTTAAATCCGGATAGGGCCGTTGCTTTGTATGGGGTAAGCTCTTCTCTGTCGATCCCCATCCTGTCAAGGAGATCGATAAAGAGGATGTCCGACGAGCTCCCTTGGTCCACCAAGAGTCTTCTCTCTTCTTTGTTGGCTATGCATGCCGATATTATGAGGGGTGCGTGCTTGTTGGGTTTCCCGTCCATAAGATCTTCATCACCAAAACATAGTGGAGGTCGGTTCGTAGTTGTTAGTGTTGCTGAGGTTGAAGCCACGCTTAATAATTCTTTCCACTTTCGCTTCATTGTTTTCCCGGACTCCTCATGCTCGAAACCTCCTGTGATCGTCATCGTTACCGAGCGACCTTTTGATTTTCTAATATCTTGTTCTTCGTCGTCATAGTCGGCTTTTTGCTTACCCCTGACTCTAGGCTCTTCCTCTCTTTCCTCTTTAACCTCGCCAGTAGTTGCTCCGGGCATTTTCACATAACATGACAGTTTTCCCCTCTTGATTAAGTCTTCAATGTCATCTTTCAAAGCATTGCAGTGGTTTGTGTCGTGACCATTACTTCTGTGATACCTGCAGTACTTGTTAGATCGCTGCCCAAATCGGTGAGGCAGGGGTTTGGGGGTTTTAATGTCTCTGAACTCGACGTTCCAACAGTCCCCTAAAAGTTGGGCGTTGGAGACGTAGAGTTCGGTGTATGCCTGGTATCGATTTCGAGGTCGGGGATCCCTGTTACCTCGGCTATCGTTTCCCCGGTTATCTTTTTCGTTGCGAGGTTTTGATGGTCCGGCCTGCGATGACCCTTTTTCCGATCTTGGCGCTTTCCTCTTCATTGATGAAACATTGGGACAGCTGGAGGAATTCCAGCCGAGTACTAGGTTCCCAAGTGTTGACGTGTCATTTGAATGGGCTTCCATTAAGTACGCCCTGCGCCATGAAGAAAATTCGGAAAGCGTCATCCAGTTGTCGAACTTGAAAAGCTTCGTTGTTGAATCTCTCTATGTATTCTCTGAGGGGTTCGACCTCCCCTTGGACAACGGATATCAATACGATTTTGTTTTTGGGTTTACTTTTGGAATGGGCAAAGTGAAATAAAAAGAGCTTTGCCAATTGGTCCCATGAGGAGATGGAGTTTGCTCTTAATGCCCGAAACCATTCCGATGCTACTTTGTCTAGCGTTAACGAGAAGATTCGACATTTCATCTCCATGGGCAGGCTCCGGTATTGCATGCTTGTGTTGAATTGATCAAGGTGCCTATCCGGATCGCCTATTCTATCATACGTTTTCAGACATTCGGGTGGTTTTTCGAGATACCTCAGAACTCGGTAGCAATCGATTGTTGTCGTGAATGGGCCCTTCAGCTTGGTTATCAGCGCCCGAGGTTGTGCCTGATGCCGCCGATGATGGTCGTGGAACCCGTAATGACGAGGTTGTTCCGCCTTTGGGGTCACTACAAGAAAATCGACGATTTCCAACGACAAAATCCGTCGGAAACGTACTGATTTTCGTCGCAAATTAACGTTTCCGACGGACTTTCCGACGGACAAATTTTCGTCGCAAAATCGCTCGTCGCAAATCGTTTCCGACGGCTTTTGTCGTCGCAAATGTCTCTGTCGCAAAGTCGTCGGAAATCCGTCGCAAATATCCGTGGAAAAGTCATCGCAAACTCTAACACATTTTCGCCGGAAATTTGTCGGAAATCCGTCGAAAATTTTTAAAAAAAATTAAATTATATGTTTTATGTGGATTTCTACATATGTATTCAATTATTAGCATTCTTGACTTCTTTTCATTTATCTAACATTCATGTTGGTCAGAAGGTTTACCATCCAATTTAAGCCACACACAATCAATGTCACAAAGGAATATGGAAAAACTTAGTTTAATTTATGGAATCAGCTGACTCTTACATGGAATATTATAGTTGCATCAAAATTCAATAATAAGCGAAACATTTGATAAACAAAGTTTATTTTAGTAAATGGACTTTACATTCTGATACCAGTGGCTGCTCCGGCTGTTAGAGTCATAATATCTCCATTGGTTTTTGCATTAATGGCAGAGTTGACTGCTGTTATGATTTGATCCTGTTCAGCTCCCATATTTTCTGCAACCTCAATGGAAGCTACTAAAGCTGCTGTAGTTGCAATTGCAGCAGAAGCCATAGTAAGGTTCTTGTGTTTGTCATTAGGCTTTTCAGATGATGCTATTGAAGCTGCAACAGCTGCAGCAACGCCAACCACAGATACTGCAGCATGCAACTGAGCATTATGGGTCCTAATTTCCTGCTTTTTACTCTCCTTCTGATCTTTCAACCACCTTCCCATTGTCCTTCCTCTTAGCAAACTCCTGTAAAGCTGGTGAGCAAAAATGAGCAGCAAGTCTTCTTTTAAAAAAATGAAGAAATGAAAACTACTTGGTATAGTAACAAATTGAGCTGGTTTTTAAGTATAAGTAATGAGGATAATCACAACAAGGTTGAATGTAAGATACCCCATTTCTCAACAAGTTTTGACTGGCAAGGAATTCTGGAGAAAGTGCTTGGTGGAGTAAAAATAAATCCTGAAAATGATATGTTACTATGTTATTGACAAGAGGAAACTAGTACAACTTCATTTGATGAGTGACTTATCTGAATTCCCCTTTAGTTAGTAATTGATTTTAAAATGAAAATTTAAGCTTATTTAGCTGACAAGTAACAACAAAAAGTGGTTCTTCATTAAAGCATGCTAACACCAAATGACAAACTTCCAATTCTTAATGGAAACTCAAAAGGCCAAATTATTTATAGTCCTTTATGACTATATTTATCACCATATGAGAGAGTTAACATGAGTAGTAAAGTAAGTACCTTCGTTTCATCACTTTCTTTTGGCGAAATAGGAGGGCAACATCCTTTAGGTAACTGCTCAAATAACTTGCATCAGAGGCTGGGCACAAGATGATGCAGGCCAATCTGCAGGAACATTCTCATCTATATTCTCTAGCTGATGAACTGAACATTTAGAGCTAGAGTTGCTGGAACTCACTGACATTAAAATAGTAACAGAAGATAAATTAAATGCTTTCATCATAATGTAGCTTGATCATAAGAAATAAAAGAAGTTTAGTTTTTAATGTTAACACTCACTTGTATTTGTATAGATTAATACAAGTGAGTGTGTGATATTTAGATTAGCCAGCATTTCATAGATAAAAAACCCGGGTTTAGTGTAACCCAACTCCTTTTATTCAATAGGCACCTCAGCAATACACTTTTCAAGTTTTAGAAGAAGTGCTGCAAGGAAGAAAATATCATCCTGTGCCTGAGAATATGGCAGAAAATATACTGCATAATATTTTCAAAGCCCCCCAACCAGAATCTAGAAAAAAGAACATACCAATTGTATACAGTTGGCTGCCTTACCAGATTATCGAGTAAACATATATAACTAAATAAGCTTTTTATTTTAGATAAGTATTTCTCAATAATTTGACAATAAGTAAAAGCATACCTTATAATATTGTTATATGGCATTAGAAATTTATCTAGCATTTTATTAAATTAAGCTCACCTTTAAGAATAGCAAAATCATCTAGATTTTGTGACTTATCATTTGATTTATCTCTTCTTTCAAATACGCGCTTGAGCCTCAGAAATGCAAGCTGTTAGAAGCCAAGAAGGCAGGTCAAAGGAGGCTGCATCAGCACATATGCTTTCCTGCAGAAACATAACAATCATTTAATAATACCGAGCTAATTTGAATTGCATGAATAAGTTTCTCTAAAGGTCAAGGTAACCGGTTATGCCCTTCGAAGACCAAAACATAACCGATTACCTTGTTTCTGTCTTCAGTTTTTTAAGCCTTTGAAGAGTATAAAATGGAAAGGGGTGGTGCGAAATCAAAAGCAGATGGCATCGCAGATAACACATTGGTTGTGGACTTTACTAGTTCTCTCACAACTAAAAAGGTAGAGACTAAGTCTTGATTTTTTAGTAACTAACTGGCAGTTATTTTCTTAATGAAGTAACTCAATGTTATTTATATTTTTCCAATTATTTTTTAGTAACTAACTGGCAGGTCAAAGGAGGCTGCATCAGCACATATGATTTCGCACCACTCCTTTCCATTTTATACTCTTCATATTAGTAGTTGATCTTAGCCTTAATCGGTTATGTCCGGGTCTTCGAAGGGCATGGAAAGATGGAGGAACCTTCAAAGTTATATGGATTGAAGAAAGCACAATTCAAGACCAGAATTTAATTCATGCAAGACCAAGACATCTTAAGGAAGCTGAAAGCACATAAAACCAATACTATTAAGGCTAAGATCAACTACTAATATGACATTTTCACTTACTGTTTTTTCATAGGTATGATAGGTATATGTAAAAACAACAAATTTGAAAAATCTTGGACCTCATCAATAGTCTGAGTCTTCTGGTTTCGATGCAAGTGCATCCAATCAAGTCTGATGTAAGTGCATCCATGTAAACTCATCTGGGGCATTAGCCTGCCAAAATCCACAATCTATTATTAGGTAAATTTATATCAGAATTTTCATCTAAAATATAAAAAATAAGGGCAAGAATTTGTAAAAACTGAGTACAAAGGGTCACCTATGAACTCATCAAAACCTTTGTTAAACAACACCTTAACGTATTCCCTGATTTTGGATGACAGAGGACAAAGTTTAATAAGCCAAAGAAGAGCAAGTGATAGAAAGATTAAATAAATCAAATTATAAAAGGAATAACAATAAAACCAATACTTATCAAAACAACCTTCAGCAAGTGATAGAAAGATTAAATAATCTCACCATATAACTCCCACTTGTCAAATTTGACTAGCCATGAGCCCAAACTAACTTCTGCAAAAGATACAAGATCAACCCAAACCCAAAAATCTAGGCCCTTCTTCTCACCAAGCAGTCGTGGTAAGGTATCTATAATTTGTTGCATAGGTCGATCAACTCCTGAGGGATGGACAAAAGTTCCTGTATTATCCTACAGATAAACATAAATGTGAAAATAAGCACCCCCTCAAATAAGTTCCTGTAAAATGCTACAGATATACGTACCTCTACAAGATTATCTGCAAGGCTCTGAAGCTGACCAGTGAGAGAAGAAACTTGCAGTTGTAGAGCTGGAATGACTTGTTTTGCTTCCTTTAAGTCTGAGCCTTACTTCTCTACGAGTTCCTGAAACTGAGAATTCATAGCATCTGGGAACAGTAATTCACTCTTTAGTGATTTGATTGCCTCTCTTTTGTTTCAAGCACAAATCCTTCAACTTCTCCACCTGCAAATTCAACAGAGAAAAAAAGTTACTCATAGATGATTTTGACATCTCCATAAAACACTTGAGAGGAAAGAAATAAAAGCTTGCAATAACTATCAGACTTTTATTAGAACAACCTTTTGAGCTAAGCTAAAATTAACTTCTGCATATCAATCTCATCAAAAATTCACTTATTCAACTTATCTACAAATACTATAAGCTTATGAGGATTAATTTTCAAGGGAAAAAACACAAACGTATTCCAATTGAAATGTTTCAAAAAACCAGAAAGTTAATCCAAACTCGTAAAAAACTTACAATTAAAACAATATCATCTTATGGAAGATGACTGAAATCAGCAAGAAAGCTGCAACAAGAAACATTATTTCTAGGCACGAGCATAGCATTTAGAACCTGACCTGATAATAAGCATTGAAAATTTAATCAAGTTTTAACCTTTAGTGAAAAATCAAAGACCCATAATTGCAATTATGACCTAATCTAATTCTCAACCCAAAGTTTCAAATCAGATTCAGAAAAGGAAAACAAAAAGAAACAAAGTTTCTTACCTCTTTGTTCTTGTTGTTAAGCTTGACTTTGAGCCTTGAAATCTCCTCCTCTGCTAAGAAGCTCCCTCACACTCCTAAGCACCATGGCCAAGCTTCATGAGCACCATGGCCAAGCTTCTTGGTGCGCTCACTCTGTGGAATCCTCAACCCCCATTCCATCGAATATAATAGACCTAGATTTACCAAATAAAATTCATAATTACAACGATTATTAGGATATTTCGAATTTAAGAAGTTACGAAGCAATAATCAAAATTAGGAATCGATCTAAAATCAAAATACAAAAAGAAAATGATAGATACTTACAGTAATAAACGACGGGAGGTTCGTGCTTCTGCAATTCATCTACGCGTTGAAGGTATGGTAACAAAAGCTTCACTGTGGAGGCGATGGAAACGGTGGAGGCGATGGAAGGCAAAACGTTTGCGAAGGAAGGGAAAGATTGAGCCGATTTTGTGGGTTGAGTGGTAACCAAACGATTGTGGGTAGAACGTAGCAAGCGATTTGGGGATTTAGGGATTTGGGGGTTTAGGGTTCATTTGCAAGTTAAGGATTTGAAGAAACAAGTCTGAACTGAACGAAAGAGGGCAGAGGAGGGAAGAGGTTGAGGGAAGAGGAGGGAAGAGGTTGAAGGAGGAGAGTGGAGGGTGAGGGAAGAGGCCGAAGTGAGGTGAGAGAGTGAGAAGTGAAAGTGAAAGACAGTCGAGTGAGAGAAGAGAGGAGGAGAGTGGGAGGAGTGGTGGAGAAGAGGCGCTGAGAGAGGGAGGAGTGGTGGAGGAGAGGCGCTGAGAGTGGGAGGAGTGGTGGAGGAGAGGCGCTGCTGGTTTGAGGAGAGAGTGAGAGAGCCTTCGAGGGTTTGTGAGGAAGAGAGTGAAATGAGCTTCGAGGGTTCTCCTTTTGTTTTAATTCGTGTATCATGGTTTCCGACAGAAATTTAGTGGGTTCCGACGGAAATGTCCGTCGGAAATTTGCGACGAAATATATTTTGGTCGGAAATGTTGAGTGAGAATTGTACCTGATTGGTTGCGACGAACATTTCGTCGCAAACCCGTCGCAATTTGCGACGGAGTATATTCTCGTCGGAAAGTTTGGCAGGAAATGAGCTTTATTCTTGTAGTGGGTACCCTCCCGACTTCTTGAACGTCGTCTTGGCGATGATGCGGCTAAGAACGAACGAGGTCGGGGGAGTTGTCTAATTCTTCGATATCGTCATATTGTCGAGCCGAAGGAGAACGGGAACCAAGATCGTAATATTGTCGAGCCAGAGGAGAACGGGAACCATTTCCTCGTTGTCGGCGAGGGGGAGAACGATGATAGTGTCTTCTCCTGGGTGGAGATCGATGTCTCCTTAGAGCTGGATTTCTCCTTTCGCGGGAGTCCGGCTCGGGTGATTCTCGGTCCGGGATGTCCCGTGCCTGGAGTTTTGCTACCTCGGTCTCAAGGCCAGTAAAGCGGTAGCTTCTTTCTTGGTTTACCACCTCCTGTCGGGTCAGCAGTTGGACGAGCTGTTGAACAGCATCGGTCAGGACCGGAAGTGATGAAGGGGGAGGTGGTAGACTATTCCTGTCCGAGCTCATCTGGGCCCAACCTCAGGTGGAATTTGGAAGGTCTTGAACATGGCCTTCGGGAGTCTGTTGAGGTTCGAACTCGGATCTAACCGGTTCTATCACAGGGCCCGACCACGAAACTGGCTGGTCTTGAACAGAGTTTAGGTGCCATTTGTGGATCATGGTAATGGGAGAGGAACTAGAGTATTGATCATCCCACTGTGGTCGCCAATGTTCTGTACCGTACTTCCGACCTTAATGAATTGTCCGAGGTAGTTGGTAGATGTCGTACTCGATCTTGAGATGTCGGTGTTGTACCTGCAAGAATACTCCGACGCTCAAGTCAGTATTTCAATGATTTAAGGTTGGTTAGAGAAATTGCATACATTTAATGATCATTGAATGTGGTATTTATAGAGTTTGAGTGAAGCTTGCTTTGATGATCCTTGAACCATTAGATCTTGCTGAGGTATCTGATCCTTTAATTGATTGGGTTGGATTTTCTGGATATGAGCTGCTTGGTTAATGGGTTTTACTGGGGTGCAAATAACAGTTATACTATTACCATAACACTTTCCATACTTTTTCATCATTTCCAAACCCATGTTACCCATAATTGAATCCAAGTTTATGGCAATTTTATTCTTCTCATTGTGGATGGAAGAGAGTTAGACAAACACATATGCAATTTAGCGTGTTGTGATTCTAAGAAAATCTTTAACGCCTCATAAAATAGTTTCAAATATTTGACAAAGACACTGATGTCATCCCAATCAATTGCGCATTAGGGGGGGGGGGGGGGGAGGCAACAACTCCAAAGAACTTGGCATAACTTAATTTATCATACATTAATTTTTCAAAGGCTGCCTGATACTTTCTTTGCCACATCTAAAATCATGTAGGTTGAGTTCCACCTAGTGGGAGCATCAAGATACAAAAGTTTTATACTAGTTATTCTTGAAAACTCTATACATTCCTTGAATTTGGGAGATCATTGGGGTGAGTACCTAACAAACCTAACAGTTGTCCTAATGCTGGAAATGGAGTTATTCTCATCTTTTAAACCGTTGATCACCACCAAATAATAAGAATGCGAACAGAACACCTCACATGAAAAAAAAATTCCCAACCACCTCGTATTGTTTACCTTTTCTTCAAATAAGTCACATCAACAT
This sequence comes from Astragalus membranaceus, assembly GCA_039519185.1. Lineage (NCBI taxonomy): Eukaryota > Viridiplantae > Streptophyta > Magnoliopsida > Fabales > Fabaceae > Astragalus > Astragalus membranaceus. The sequence goes on along the minus strand of CM076849.1, from coordinate 145,402,817 downwards.
CATTAATGTGCATTCTCTATAGTATTTGTGAACACATTCATAATTCCTCATACTCTAAGTTTTTAGCACGCTTAGGCATTGTAATATAAGTTTTTAACATACTTAGGCCTTGTAATATAAGCGAAGTGAGCTACAACAGGTATTGCTGCAATGGCTCTCATTGTCTAAATTCACAACAACTATATTTGACTTTAGAGACTCACTCCAATGGCTCTTTTGAGTACAAGACTCTATAAATACAATATGAAGCACACTATTTCTGATCAAGAGAGATAATACGCAGTATTGGCATTCTACATCAAAAGCTTCTCAAGAGCTTCAGATACATCTACCTTCTCTCAAACCCACTCACTGCAATCAACATCCTCTGGGAACTTTTTGAGTGTGTCCATAGCTTTGTGTCAATTGATATATTCATTCTGTTAAAGCTTTTTTTAGTCACAGTCCAAATTTAAATGAATTTTGTGTACAAGTACCTTTTTAACAAGGCATTGGTTGTTGTATTGTTAGAGAAGATCCCTAAGGGGTTTCTTAAGGTTTACAGTTGCTAGGACTGTGTAAAAAAATTAGTGTAACAGTTGCTAGAGCTGTGTTAGAAAACTAGTGTGACGGTAGATAGAGCTGTGCTAAGAAAACTAATATATACTTAGGCCAATGGTGGCTTGTAAGTGTAAACTATTGGGAAAATAATGGAAATACTTACAGGGTGTTAGGAGTGGATGTAGTCCTTGTTGATTGGGGTGAACCACTATAATTCCTATGCGTTATTTACTGTTTTCTTTATAGCTTCATAAACTAATTACATAATCACACACTCAGTGCTTTAACTCTTCTCAAACAACACAAACTTTCCAAAATCATCATCTTCTTTGAAAGAAGATTGTAATAAAGACTATCATATCATCTTCAAGTTGTCTTTTAAAACAAGCTTCTGAGCAATTTTCAAGAACTTGGTTATACAAATTAATTTTACAAAGGTCACACCGGGTTTTGGCCCGGGGAGGTTTTATTGAGGCCTGAGGAGGTTCTATCAAAAGGCTTAATTACAGTTTTGATCCCCCTATTATGACAAACTCACGATTTTAGTCTCCAAACTTTTTTTTCACAAATTTAGTCCCCCCATTTTTGCAATTTCTAAAATCAAAGCACTCCCTAATTTGGTTAAACTTGTTGCTGAGTTGTCACTCACTTAACCTACGTGGTGTGACAAGTTGTCTTGCCATGTTCGATTCTGAATTAAAAAATGTTGCCATGTGGCTTCAGTCTCAAGAGGGGGGTGAATTGAGATTTAAAAACTTTTGAAAACTTTTTCCCCATTTCAATGACTTAGATTAACTCGCGCAGTTTAATGTTCTTGGCCCGGAAATTAAGTTGAACTTTCCTTTTCTCATTGTCCGTCCATTCGTTTCTTTCTTTTATTATGAGTGCGCCATTTACCATGTGCGTGGGAACAAAAGGTCCATTTTCCACAGCATCCCATATATCTATATCTACCCCTTCTATGAATATTCTTATTCTTTCTTTCCAATATGCATAGTCTTCTCCCACTACAAAAAAATTGGTCATTTGCGACGGACATTAGCGAGGGAATGCGATTCCCTTGCTAAAACTGACATTAGCGACGGAATTTGCGAGGGAATAAGGGTCCTCGTTTATTTTGATAATTAGCGACGGATATGTGGGCATTAGCGACGGAACAGTCCGTCGCTAATTTTTTGGAGGGAAACTGAAGTCAGAACAGCACGGAAACTGAAAGAATTAGCGACGAAAATACTGGTCCCTCGCTAAATATTTTGACCGTTCCAGCCTTGGTTAGCGTGCATGGATTAGCGATGGAATTTTCCTTCGCAAATTCCGTCGCTAACCCCAATTAAATAGAAGGGTAAAATATGTTTTTAGTCCCTACAAAATCGGCTCCTTTTAAGATGAGGGCCAAAACGCCTATTTCGTTAATGTAAGGACTAAACTTAGAAGGAGCCGATTTTGTAGGGACTAAAAACATATTTAACCCTAAATAGAATCAGATCCCATTTTTCTCTCTCTGTTTTCTCTTCTCTTCACTCCCTCACTCTTCTCTCTCACGAACCCCAACTCCACCACACCATTTCCAGCACCACCACACCACCACCACCACACCGCCGCCACCACACCACCACAACCCACTGTCGCTATCGCTCCTCTCTCTCTCCTACGCGAACGTCGCTCTCTCTCCTCTCTGTCGCCCTCTTCACCACCACCGGAGTTCTCCCTCTTCACAACCAGAGCTCTATCTTGGAGGTTTTGATTTTTACTGATTTTGATTTTTTGTTTTTTGACCAACTGATTTAGATTTTTTTGATATTGTTTTGTTAGGATTTGTATAATTAGTTTTGTGATATTGTTGTTTGGTAATTTTAGTGAATTTAGTTTTGTGATATTGTTGTTTTGTAATTTTAGTGAATTTAGTTTTGTGATATTGTTGTTTTGGGTAGGGTTTTAGGTTTGGGTAGAAATTGAAATTGTGTTTTAGGCTTAGGATTTATAGAAATTTTGTAGGATAAAAATTTGAAGTTGAAATTGAAATTTTTTGTTGAAATTGAAGTTGTTTTATTGAAATTGAAATTAATAGTGAATTGATTTATGTTTTTTGCTTGAAATTGAAATTAATAGTTGAAATTGAAGTTGATATTGAAGTTGTTGTTGAAATTAATAGTTGAAATTGAAGTTAGTTATTGAAATTGAAGTTCAAATGGTTTAGGATTGAAATTGTTGGTGTTTGAAGTCTCACAACCGCACCAGAGTGCACACCGTCACCGAACCACGTACCGCACCGGACCTCAATCTCATAACGGTTAGTTTCCAAAATAAATTAATTGTTGTTTTCATGAACTCTAGGTTAGATGACTGTGTGTTGTTGATGGAAAAGGGCGAGGTGATGTCGTCCCTCACCCCCATATTTTGATCGAAATCATCTCCATTGAGATAATTGCGAGGCGATACTAACAATTTTAAGGTTGGGAGTTAGAAATAACTTCGATCCTTCACTACTTATTTGGAAAAGGGTTTTGTCTGATCTGTCCTTAACCCCCATGTTTGGCTCGAAATCATCTCCACTGAGATCATATCGATGCCTCTAACTTGATAGATTATTGGGAATGTTAAGGGAATCTAACACGTTTTCTTAAATGCGTGCAGATGAATTTGTATGAATTTAATCGTGAATGGGTGTATGATCGGTTATATCCGAGAAGAGCGGGTTTCGAAGGAATCTTTTGTAATTGGGGTTGAACAGTTTCTTATGGTAGCGTGGTGACTTGAATTGGCTAAACGGGAAAATGGGGTTATATGTCCATGCTTAAAATGCGACGGTGTACCTATTAGGACCGATAATGAAATTAGGGAGCACTTGTATCAATGGGGGTTTAGGCCTAATTATTGGATTTGGGTGGACCATGGAGAACAACGACGTCAAAATTTTGTGGTAGGGGCTTCAAGCAGTTCTGGTGTTGGTGTTCCACGTAATGAAATTTTTGAGTCGATGGAAAACATGATTTGTGATGGTCTCAGGGTGAATGTGCCATTTGATGAGCCTCAATATGACGATCATGATGAACTTCCAAATGAAGAAGCACAAAAAATTTATAATTTGTTAAGAGATTCAAACAAACCGTTGTTTGAAGGCTCGCCACAGTCAAAATTATCTATGTGTGTGAAACTTTTAGCTCTCAAGTCCATGAGTAATATTTCTGAGGTGGCTTTAGACTATGTGACTGAAATGATGTTGGAAGCGACACCTAATAAGGATAATTTGCCAAAAAGTTATTATGAAGCAAAGATGTTAGTTTCGAAGCTGGGATTGAAATTTAAGAAGATTGATTGTTGTGAGAAAGGGCACATGTTGTTTTACAACAACAAATTTGGTAAAAATGATGGTGAGCTACTTGAATGCAAATTCTGTGGAAAGCCAAGGTATCATGATCGTAAAGGGGCAAAACGTAATTATAAACCTATCCCTGTAAAGTCGATGTTCTATTTGCCTATAGTTCGAAGGTTGCAAAGAATGTTTGCATCGACCGAAATTGCGCAGAAAATGACTTGGCATTATGACAATAGGCGTACCTCAGACGACATTTTACGCCACCCATCCGACGGTGAAGCGTGGAAGCACTTTGATCAAGTGCATTCAGATTTTGCCTCAGACCCACGGAATGTTCGGCTTGGCTTGTGCTCTGATGGGTTTACTCCATATATCCAAGCATCGGCGTCACCCTACTCTTGTTGGCCAGTCATTGTTACCCCTTACAATCTTCCTCTTGAGATGTGCATGACTAAACCGTATATGTTTTTGACTTGTCTGATACCTGGTCCATCCAATCCAAAAGCTAACATTGATATCTTTTTGGAACCTCTGACTGATGATCTTAAGAGATTGTGCGGGGTGTTTTGACATATGATGCAGCACGAAAGAAAATTTTTATGATGAGAGCCGCATTGATGTTGTCAATTAACGACTTTCTTGCTTACGGTATGTTGTCTGGTTGGGGGACTCACGGCAAATTGTCATGTCCCAACTGCATGGAACACACAAATACGTTTACGCTAAAGTACGGGGGCAAGAGTTATTGGTTTGACTCTCATCGCAGATTCTTACCGCAAGATCATAAATTTAGAAAGAACAAGAAGGCCTTCAAGAAAGGGGCAGTTGAAACAGATGGACCACCGCCTTTGTAGACATCAGGTGAAATCTGGAGCAGAGTTATGGATTTGCCACAAGCCACAGAGGTAGGGGAGCTCACCCGGCTGGATGGTTATGGACAGGTGCACAATTGGACAAAAAAAAGCATATTTTGGAATCTCCCATATTGGAAAGATAATTTGTTGAGGCACAATCTTGATGTTATGCACATCGAGAAGAATTTCTTTGACAACATATTTTTCCACTGTGATGAATGTGAAAGATAAAACCAAAGACAATAATAAGGCTAGATTGGATTCTGCTCTTTATTGTAGCAAACATCGATCTGATTTGAATTTGGTGGAAATTCCTAATGCGATGATGTTAAAACCCAAAGCCAAATACTGCCTAACACTAGAGACGTAATGATAAAGGGAAGAAGACTATGACCGATGAACCTCCTAGGAGGAGGCGTAATCGTGAGGTAGAACTTAATATTGGGAATATGAGGGGTCATATGTATGTGGGCCCACCAGCTACCGCCCCACAACCTCCGCCTCCATCTGGCCCCGGATGGTATCATTTACCATCACATGGGCATTATATGGGCCCAACAGATGCGTATGCAGGGTATGGCCCACCAGCTGCGTATGGCACATCAGTTGGGTATGGCACACCAGCTGGGCATATAGGCTCATCATCTGGACATATGGGCCCATCAGCTGGGTATGGCACATCAGGTGGGAATGACACACCAGCTGGGCATATAGGCTCATCATCTGTACATATGGGCCCATCAGCTGGGTTATCTATGCCTACACCAGAGCCCCAGGATGATATTCAGCTTGATGTTGGTGGTGCTAATGTTGAAGGTGATTCATCCACCGATGACGAGAGAGTGGACGTGGTTGTTATTAATGGTATTAGACTCAAAGTCATTTATAGCCGTGATAACGCGTAAGTATTATATTGTTTGTTTTTTTAAAGTTAATTATGCAACGACTTATATATATTTGATTGTTCGATATATCTTTCATTATGCAGGCTTCTTCCTGCAAAGGTAGCTTCATCAAGCATCACCTATGTCATCCGGAAAAAATATTTTCAAAATTTCAATAAAAATGGAGCAAAGTCGAAGAAGATGACAGGAAGGATCTGTAACGCCCCAATTTTATTAAAATCTATTTTGAGATGAATTGGTGAAATGATTGAAGAGATTAGAGAGTTATTGGCGTGAGAACCATGGTATAAATGACTAGAATTGAGGTTAGGTTTTTCAAGGTTTTGTGTTCTCAATCGAACTCCGTTTTGAATGGTTCTTGTTTAGTTGGAGAGTGGACCTAATTCTCTACAAAGTAGGCATTGGTTTCATAAAATTTCATTAAGAAGTGAGAAAGGAAATTTGGTTGCAAGTTGAGTGAGAAGTTCCGTCCAAGATTGGTACCTCATTGTAGTATTTTGAAAATCTGTACCAATTGGTTGCATATTTTGGGAATTAAAAATCATAGATAGAAACTACACTCCGAGAGCTTTCCAACGAGTGGTCATTTGTTAAAATCCGATGTCGTTTGCTATTTTAATCAAGAGAAGGAAGAAAAGAGTAGTCTGCGCATGTATGCTGTTGTTTCTGCCATTCTGCGCCTGAGTCGCGCTCAAGTCGCGCCCCAAGCGCAAGTGCTGTGCATGAGCAGCGTGAGTTTCTGCCATTTCGCGCCCAAGTCGCGCCTGGCCTTGCGCTCCCAGCGCGAGTTCGCGTATATAGCTGCGTTTCTGCGCAGCTAGGGCATTTTTCTTGCTGTTTCACTCTTTTTATCATATCTTTGTCTCTGGAGCTCCGATTGTGACGCCGTTTGTTGCGTTCTTCTCGTATCGCAGAGGGCTTCGATAGGAGAGCAATTCCAGAGTTAGAATCCAGAAGTGGTGAGAACGAAAATTAATCTCCCTACAATCTAAGAGAGAGAGAACTTGCGATCGTGAGAAGGAGAGAAGAAGTGTAGATCGCGTGGATTGTTGCTGTTGTTTCGTAGGTGACTTGTAGTGATCTCTTGTCTTCGTGAAAACCTAAGGTAAGGGTGAGCATTTCGATTTAATATAATTGGGTATGTAATTGGGGTTTTGGGGGTTTTGATGTTATCGATATTATTTTGATGTCATTGATGTTATTTTGATGTTGTTGATGCCCCTCCGATGTTGTTGATGTGATTTTGATATTGTGATGAAATTGATATTGTGATGAAATTGATATTGTCGAAGAGTTTTGATGTCGTTTTGATGAATTTTGATGATTTCTAGATGAGCATTTTGATGATTTCTTGATGAACATTTTGATGATTCCTTGATGAACTTTTGATGAGTTGTGTGATGAACAAATCGTGTTTTGAGGTTGGTGATGATTGGAAAAGAATTCATGATGTGAATATGACTGTTTTCTCCACTGTTCTTTCTGCTGTTTTCACACTATTTTCTCTACTTTCAAATGTGACATTTTTCCAATAATAAGGTGACGTTCCCACTATTAAAATGTGAGTGTTTCCAAAAGTTAAAGGTGATGTTCCCTCATTTAAAATGTGAAGTTTTTCCCAATTAAAACTATGAGGATGTTGCAATATACTTTTGATGAATATGACGAGTTCACTCTATGAGTGATTATGATGATGTGATCTATATGATTTTGATGAATATGACGAGTTCACTCTATGAGTGATTATGATGATGTGATCTATATGATTTTGATGAATATGACGAGTTCACTCTATGAGTGATTATGATGATGTGATATATATGATTTTGATGATTATGACGAATACACTCTATGAGTGTTTTATGATGATGATGAGTACTCCAGGTGAGTGTTTGATGAGTTGCACATGCGTTCATAGAGTCTCATGGCATGTGCATACAATGACGAATAGGCTTCGGCCTCTTATTCATGATGATATGCCTTGAGTGGCTTTTGATGATGATATGCCTTGAGTGGCTTTTTATGACGAGATGGTACCATCATGCATATACCCAGGTGTGGGTTGCATTTACATGCATAATCATGACTGTGAGTCGTTATTGTTCGTGGTTTGAGCTGGTGTTTGTGATAGTGACGTGGTGATGATGATGATGTTGTGTGATGATGTTGTGTGATTGTTTGTTCTCATTCTCTATTATGCACTTGATTATGTTTTATTGAAATTCTCACCCCTTCTGCTTGGAATGTTGCTCTATTGTGGCAACGCTGCAGGTAACCGCGAGTGAAGGATCTGCTGCCTTCCTCATTAGCTCTTGGGATGTATTTTGTGTCGCTCTCTGATACTGTAACACCTAGGGGGCGTGGGTGAAACTTGATAAATTATTTGATTGGTTGTTTAATGATTTTATTGATAAATTGAGACGTGTTTTGAGAGTTATTAGTGAGTTGTTGTTTATTCCGCTGTGATGGGATTTTCGAGGACTTGATTTTTCATGACGGATGTTTGTTGCACAAATTTGAACAGTGCAAATGATGAGTTTGCTTTAATGAAGTTGTAGCATTTCTTTTCTATCAATTAAAATAATATTTTTGAAAGAGAAATACTCTGATAAATGACGTGTAATATAAGGGTAGAAAAGGGGTGTTACAATAGTGGTATCAGAGCAGTTCGGTCTGTCCGGCCAAGTTGTCCAGTGTCGAGTCTAGTTATCTCTCGAGTCTTGGTACTCGTTCTAACCATGATTTGTGTTGCAGTGATTAGCTGAATTGGCCAGACGGTAGGATTGCTATTGTTGAGAATGGTGTTGCTTATTGTTTTATTGCTGCTACGTGTGTGTTTGCTCTGAGTACTTTGTGTAACTGCTATGTTAGTTATTTTTTAGTTACTACTCCTTACCATATGTTGCGATATTTTAAATGTTAAGTGGTACTTTCACCAACATGTTGCATTTATTTGAGTAATTGTATTTAATGAAGTGATTGAATTTTGTCGATTAATCCATTTGATATATGTAGAACCAGATAAGGTTAGACTCTAAGAGAGTTTTGTACTTGCGTCATAATTTTACTCTATGGTATGTCAATGATTGCCTCGGCAAATTTACATGTTCTATTTAAATTCCCTTGAAATATAGCAAAACTCAGGAAGTGGGAAAATAAAGTTAGAGAAAATGCGTTGGTGTTCAAATTGCCATCTTTGCATGGCTATAGTGTCAGGCTGCATATGCTTCGATCATTATTAAGTTATAAAACTAGAGCTTAAATAGCGGGAACTGCTGATTTAATTATGGTGTGCTATCTGAAAGTAGTTTTCTTGCTCTACTATGATTTCGTGTTTGTTGACTCTCAAATTCTAAAAAGTTATGTGTCTAAAGAATGCCTGACTGCTTTACGTGTTTTCTCTAGGATGATAACTGATCTCAATCTCGTTTAAGTGCTCTTGTTCTTGTTGGGTTTTGTAAGGGTGGGTTTAACATCCATAATGGGTTTATGATGGGTTTACGGGTAGTAGGGTTTTGTAAATTGAATTGAGATGTATGTGATAATTGAGTGTTCTTGTGTTAATTGATGATTCATATTGTTGTTGATGATTTATTGATGTTTTGCTGTTGATGATTTGTTAATGTTTGTTGTTTAATGAGTGGTTGAAGAATGGAATGATTTGTGGATGAATTTTGTATTTGTTGTTTAACGAATCTTAATGTGTTAATGTGTAAATTCGTGTTCTTGATGTTGAGGGCGTGTGAAAGAGGTTTGAAAGAGGTTTTCCCCATTTGAAATGTGGTGTTTTCTAAAAGAAAAGAGTGTATTTTTCTAAAATATAAAGTGATGATTAAATTGAATCGAATTGAATTGAATTGATAACGGTTCGTAGAGTTGATAATTGGATTTGATGTTTTCAAAGAAATCAAAGTTACAATTGTATTTAAAATAAATGGTGTGCTGTTTGACAGTGTTTCAGGTCGCTGTTCTATTTTTAAGATGAATAGTGTGCTGTCTTATATTGTTCAAAGTTGCTGTCTTGCTTTTGAAAATAAGAGGGGGCTGTTTTTATGCTGTGAAGAGTTGATGTCTTGCTGTTTTTCAAAATAAAATGCTGCTGTTTGCTACATAAGAATGCTGCGGTTGCTTAAAAATGAGTTGCTGTGTTGCGGTTTATTTCTATGAAATGAGTTGCTGTTTTTATGAAATAATCGTATTGCTGTTTCACGAAAATGAAGCGCTATTTTTATGTTGTAAACGTGCTGTTTCCACTGCCGTTGCGCGCTAAAAAGAAGTATTATTTCCACTCCGTGTTTTGCTGTTGTTGCGCGCTAAAAGACCACTGTTTACACCTTATTGTTGTTGTTGTTCTTCTTGGTCTTGCTGTTGCCGTTTTACTCAAATAATGTGGTTGTTTTCACACTGTTTTGTTGTTGTTTTTGATGATGTTTTGCGCTAAAGGGCTGTTGTCTTTCACTCTGTTTTGCTGCCGATTCAAATTAAATTTTCTGCTGTTTCTATAACTAAAAAGGGCGCGATTGTTGCTGTTTTCTTTTTATAAAAAAAAAAAAAAGGGGGGGGGTTGCAGTTTGCCACTGCTCTTATAAATTTAATGTACTATGTACTCATTTTCAAGCACACTGTTTACCCAAAATTTTACGAGGATGTTTACAAAAATTGACGTGCTTTTTCCCAAAGTTAAAGAGTTAGTTATATTGTTTACAGTTGCTGTTTCGTTTTGAAAATAATAGTGCGCTGTTTTTATATTGTTTAAAGATGCCGTTTTGTTTTGAGATTAATAGTGTGCCATTTTTATGTTGTTAATGTTGCCGTTTTTGCTGCTGTTTTCGCACATTAAAGTGTACTGTTCTCTACAATCTAGAGTGTTGTTTTCTTCGACTTAAATGTGATGTGCACTCAAAGATAACGTGTTGTTTTCTTAATAATTTAAAGTGCCGAGTTCTTAAAATTAAAATGATGTTTTCTTGAATCAAGTGGGCCGTTTCGTAAATTTTAAAAGGGCTGTCTTCCTATTTTTCTTTAGTACTGTTACTGTATTTTGAGAGGTTGCTGTCTCGATTTTTTTATGTGCTGTTTGGTCCCTATGGACGTTGACTTAGTCCTTTATTGACAAAGGAGTCGCGCAATTAATTGTGATTGATGTGATTGATGTGGTGTGTGCTTCACTTTGGTGAAGTTATGATGTGTTGTTGATGAGTCGGTCCTATGAAGGACCTAGGGGGGGAAATGGGAGTTGAGGAACTCTCAGCGCAAAGATGTCGTGGTTGGTGTTGTCACTTTCGTTGAAGTACTTTAATGGGTGTCGCGCCAATTTCAAGTGAATGGGTGTTGTAGTCGTAGCTAAGTTCGATCATAGTGTGAGGACCAAAGAAACAAGAAGAGATGAAGGTTAGGTGTGTAAGGTGACATAAGAGCCGAGATGTGGTTACCTGACTATAAGTGGGTCGAAATGAATGGGAGTCGACGTGTGGTGTTGTCAAAGTATATGGAAATCGAAGTATAAGTGGGACGAAGTGCAGTGTTGCAGTGTTATCAAGGTATGTAGGTGTCGAACGTGTGAGTCGAAGGTTAAATGTGTCGAAGTGTATGTGTACGTCGAAGGGCATGTGTGGCTAAGTTATACATTGTACATAGTGTCGAGGTGAAGTGTTGTGCGTAGGCGGTGCGCCTAAGCGTAGTTGTTGAAGTGTGGTGAGTATAAGCTTAAGAGTAAATGTATGTAGAAGCTAGTGTGGTTGAAGCATAAAGTGCCTAAGTGCAGCGTATGGGTGGCAAGGAGAATGATGGAGAACCGAAGTAGATGTAACCGAGGTAGTTGTAGAGGTGAGTGATGATGAGGTGTAGTTGCCTAAGTGAAGTGTCACGGTGTTTGAGTAGTTGAGTGGGACTTTGATGACCTTCAGATTAGAACATCTAATTAAGAGTAACAATGTGGAGAAGGGCGATGGACAGGGATGGTTGGAAGTGACAAGAAGATTGGGTTTCGTTTCGTGAGTTGGAGTAAATTTTCGAGGACGAAAATATTCTAAGTGGGGGAGAGTTGTAACGCCCCAATTTTATTAAAATCTATTTTGAGATGAATTGGTGAAATGATTGAAGAGATTAGAGAGTTATTGGCGTGAGAACCATGGTATAAATGACTAGAATTGAGGTTAGGTTTTTCAAGGTTTTGTGTTCTCAATCGAACTCCGTTTTGAATGGTTCTTGTTTAGTTGGAGAGTGGACCTAATTCTCTACAAAGTAGGCATTGGTTTCATAAAATTTCATTAAGAAGTGAGAAAGGAAATTTGGTTGCAAGTTGAGTGAGAAGTTCCGTCCAAGATTGGTACCTCATTGTAGTATTTTGAAAATCTGTACCAATTGGTTGCATATTTTGGGAATTAAAAATCATAGATAGAAACTACACTCCGAGAGCTTTCCAACGAGTGGTCATTTGTTAAAATCCGATGTCGTTTGCTATTTTAATCAAGAGAAGGAAGAAAAGAGTAGTCTGCGCGTGTATGCTGTTGTTTCTGCCATTCTGCGCCTGAGTCGCGCTCAAGTCGCGCCCCAAGCGCAAGTGCTGTGCGTGAGCAGCGTGAGTTTCTGCCATTTCGCGCCCAAGTCGCGCCTGGCTTGCGCTCCCAGCGCGAGTTCGCGTATATAGCTGCGTTTCTGCGCAGCTAGGGCATTTTTCTTGCTGTTTCACTCTTTTTATCATATCTTTGTCTCTGGAGCTCCGATTGTGACGCCGTTTGTTGCGTTCTTCTCGTATCGCAGAGGGCTTCGATAGGAGAGCAATTCCAGAGTTAGAATCCAGAAGTGGTGAGAACGAAAATTAATCTCCCTACAATCTAAGAGAGAGAGAACTTGCGATCGTGAGAAGGAGAGAAGAAGTGTAGATCGCGTGGATTGTTGCTGTTGTTTCGTAGGTGACTTGTAGTGATCTCTTGTCTTCGTGAAAACCTAAGGTAAGGGTGAGCATTTCGATTTAATATAATTGGGTATGTAATTGGGGTTTTGGGGGTTTTGATGTTATCGATATTATTTTGATGTCATTGATGTTATTTTGATGTTGTTGATGCCCCTCCGATGTTGTTGATGTGATTTTGATATTGTGATGAAATTGATATTGTGATGAAATTGATATTGTCGAAGAGTTTTGATGTCGTTTTGATGAATTTTGATGATTTCTAGATGAGCATTTTGATGATTTCTTGATGAACATTTTGATGATTCATTGATGAACTTTTGATGAGTTGTGTGATGAACAAATCGTGTTTTGAGGTTGGTGATGATTGGAAAAGAATTCAAGATGTGAATATGACTGTTTTCTCCACTGTTCTTTCTGCTGTTTTCACACTATTTTCTCTACTTTCAAATGTGACATTTTTCCAATAATAAGGTGACGTTCCCACTATTAAAATGTGAGTGTTTCCAAAAGTTAAAGGTGATGTTCCCTCATTTAAAATGTGAAGTTTTTCCCAATTAAAACTATGAGGATGTTGCAATATACTTTTGATGAATATGACGAGTTCACTCTATGAGTGATTATGATGATGTGATCTATATGATTTTGATGAATATGACGAGTTCACTCTATGAGTGATTATGATGATGTGATCTATATGATTTTGATGAATATGACGAGTTCACTCTATGAGTGATTATGATGATGTGATATATATGATTTTGATGATTATGACGAATACACTCTATGAGTGTTTTATGATGATGATGAGTACTCCAGGTGAGTGTTTGATGAGTTGCACATGCGTTCATAGAGTCTCATGGCATGTGCATACAATGACGAATAGGCTTCGGCCTCTTATTCATGATGATATGCCTTGAGTGGCTTTTGATGATGATATGCCTTGAGTGGCTTTTTATGACGAGATGGTACCATCATGCATATACCCAGGTGTGGGTTGCATTTACATGCATAATCATGACTGTGAGTCGTTATTGTTCGTGGTTTGAGCTGGTGTTTGTGATAGTGACGTGGTGATGATGATGATGTTGTGTGATGATGTTGTGTGATTGTTTGTTCTCATTCTCTATTATGCACTTGATTATGTTTTATTGAAATTCTCACCCCTTCTGCTTGGAATGTTGCTCTATTGTGGCAACGCTGCAGGTAACCGCGAGTGAAGGATCTGCTGCCTTCCTCATTAGCTCTTGGGATGTATTTTGTGTCGCTCTCTGATACTGTAACACCTAGGGGGCGTGGGTGAAACTTGATAAATTATTTGATTGGTTGTTTAATGATTTTATTGATAAATTGAGACGTGTTTTGAGAGTTATTAGTGAGTTGTTGTTTATTCCGCTGTGATGGGATTTTCGAGGACTTGATTTTTCATGACGGATGTTTGTTGCACAAATTTGAACAGTGCAAATGATGAGTTTGCTTTAATGAAGTTGTAGCATTTCTTTTCTATCAATTAAAATAATATTTTTGAAAGAGAAATACTCTGATAAATGACGTGTAATATAAGGGTAGAAAAGGGGTGTTACAGGATCTGCTTGACTTCTTTAGGGTAAGTGTCAATTATTTTGTCATTACTTATATTGTTTGTTTAAATTTTATGTTTAATAACGTTTAATATAATTACTAATAGATATTTTCATTTTACTTAATACAGACCAAGGTAACTTGGGACATAGAAGAAGATGACAATGTGCCGAGACTTTTTTTCAAAAAGATGGGCGCTCAAGTTTCAGATTTTCTTTATAAGCTCCGCTGTAAAGATAAAAAGCCTGACTTCATGGGTGATGATATTTGGAATGCCTTCAAGAGCCATTGGGCTACTGAGACTTTCAAGAAAAATGCTGCAAGCGCCAAAAACAATAGAAACTCAGAAAAGGGTGGCTCGCTTCACTGCGGCGGGTCCATCAACCAGGCTCAGCATGCTGCTAGATTGGTAAATTATTTTACAAATATCATCACCCATGAAGTCAGGCTTTTTCCCACGTGGCTGCCATTAGCGTGAGAATTAGCGAGGGAATGGTCCGTCGCTAATTAGCGACGGACTCAGATTCCCTCGCTAATCCCATTAGCGAGGAGCAATTTAGCGACGCAACAGGTCCCTCGCTAATTCCCTCGCTAACGGTCATTAGCGACGGATTTTGGTCATTTTGCGAGGGAAATTTCCGTCGCTAATAACCAATTTTTTTGTAGTGTCCGTTGAATCCCGGAGGACGGATAAGAGATGCACCCTCTTGCGTATACCAACCTGAAGCCATTTCTCTTGATGCTGCTAGGCCCTTTATACAAGAGTCTAGCTTTGATACCACTTGTTGCCAAGTGGCTTCAGTCTCAAGAGGGGGGTGAATCGAAATTTAAAAAGACAGAGTTAGTGCTGCCAAGAAAGTTGCAGGTATTCATGAGGTTTCTGAAATGACAGCCTTGTCTACACAAGTGGCTATCTTGACCAACATGTTAAAAAGTATGTGTACCACTCTCGCACCAGCCACTGCTACCGTTGCTGCTGCCGCAGCATCTGCAGAAACAACAACTACTGCAAAAGCTGAGGTACCGTGTTGTGTGTACTGCAATGAGGGTCATTTGTTTGAAGAATGGCCATCAAATCCCATTTCTGTCAATTATATTGGGAACTACAATAAAAACAACAACCCCTACTCCAACACATACAGCCCAGGATGGATAAACCACCCCAATTTTTCATGGAATTACCCAAATGCTGCTCCTAGTCAGGCTAAACCCGCTACACCTCCAGGATTCCCTGCACAGCCAGCTACAAAGCCTAATGCTGACAATTCCCTAGCTGAGGCACTCAAGGCATTTATGAGTGAAACCAAGGCAAAGTACCAAAGCCAGGGAGCTGCTATCAAAAACCTGGAGAACCAGATTGGCCAAATTGCAACTGCAATCACAGCTAGACCAAGTGGCGCACTGCAAAGTACTACTGAGCAGCCCAGCACATCTGGTAAAGAGCATGTTAAAGCCATCACACTAAGAGTGGTAAGGAAACTGCTGCCTTACCCGCAATGGTTAACACAAGTGTTATCCCAGTTGCTGTCAGCACTGGTGCAGTACCTGTTGCTGAGAACTATGATACTACTGCAGAAACTGCAACTCCAGCAGCCAAAACTCCCCAGAAGTTTATCCCTGGGAGGCCTCCTCTCCCCTTCCCCCAAAGGTAAAAGAAGGCCAATCAAGACAAACAGTTTTGGAAATTCATGGAGATTTTAAAGCAGCTTCACATCAACAATCAAGACAAACAGATTCCGAACTACACCAAGTTCATGAAAGATGTGCTAGCCAAGAGAAAATGGCTTGGTGAGTTCGAGACAGTGGCGATGACACAGGAGACAAGTATGCTTTTACAGAGTAAGGTTCCTCAGAAACTCAAAGATCCAGGTAGCTTTACTATCCCTTGTTCCATTAGGGGTAATTACTGTGGCAGGGCTTTGTGTGATTTGGGTGCAAGCATAAACCTGATGCCCAAATCCATTTTTAAAAAGCTAGAAATTGGTGAGGCAAGGCCCACCACAGTAACACTCTCATTGGCAGACAGATCTACTGTCTACCCGGAAGGAAAAATTGAGGATGTTTTGATTAAAGTAGATAAATTTGTTTTTCCTGTTGACTTTATAATACTTGATTTTGAGGCTGACAAGGATGTGGCAATTATCCTTGGAAGACCGTTTTTGGCCACAAGTAGGACGCTGATTGATGTACACAAGGGAGAGCTGACCATGAAAGTTAATGACCAGGAGGTCACCTTCAATGTTCTGAATGCTATGAAGTACCCTGATGACAGCACCAGCAGTGTTGAATGCCATTTTGTTTCTGAAGTGGACTGTTTAGTCCAAAAGCAACTGCTGTCACAGCATGACGTACTGAAGCAAGAGCTGCGGCATATAGAAGAGAAAGAACTGAAAGGAGAGGGGTTGGGTGAAATCAAAGCAGATAAGCCAGATGTTCAAAGGTGGACAAAGAGGTATGAATCCCTGGAACTAACCACTGAAGGTTTCAAGGATAACATACCATCCATTGAGAAACCACCCAAGCTTGAGTTAAAGCAACTCCCTCCTCATTTGAAGTATGCCTACTTGGGAGAAGAAGACACTCTGCCTGTAATCATAGCTGCTGAGTTAAGTGTGCGGCAAGAAGAAGAATTGCTTGCTGTTTTGACGAAACATAAGAGAGCCATTGGTTGGCAAATGGCCGATATCAAAGGGTTAAGCCCTGCTTTGTGCATGCACAGGATTTGCTTGGAGGAAAGCTCCAAAAACAACAAAGAGGCACAGAGAAGGCTGAACCCCGTCATGAAAGAAGTTGTGAGAAAAGAAATAATCAAATGGTTAGATGCTGGAATTATCTATCCTGTTGCTGACAGTACTTGGGTGAGCCTAGTGCAATGCGTCCCAAAGAGAGGAGGGGTCACGGTGGTAAATAATGAAAAGAATGAACTGATTCCCACCAGGACAGTGACTGGTTGGAGAATCTGTATGGATTACAGAAAGCTGAATAAATTCACAAGGAAGGACCATTTCCCCCTCCCCTTCATTGATCAAATGTTAGACAGATTGGCCGGAAAGGAATTCTACTGCTTCCTTGACGGCTACTCTAGATATAATCAGATTTCCATAGCTCTTGAGGACCAAGAGAAAACTACATTCACCTGCCCTTATGGCACCTTCGCTTTTAGAAGAATGCCCTTTGGGTTGTACAATGCTCCAGCCACCTTTCAGAGATGCATGATGGCCATTTTTTCTGAATTTATTGAAAAATCCATGGAAGTGTTCATGGATGATTTCTCTGTGTTTGGGGAGAATTTCCATACATGCCTGTTCAATCTTGAGGAGATACTAAATAGGTGCGAAGAAACAAACTTGGTTCTGAATTGGGAAAAGTGCCAATTCATGGTGCAATAATGGATTGTACTAGGGCACAAAATATCAAAAAGAGGTATGGAAGTAAACAAGGCAAAGGTGGAAGTGATTCGAAAGTTGCCACCTCCCACATCAGTCAAGGGGATAAGAAGTTTTTTAGGGCATGTTGGGTTCTACAGAAGGTTCATAAAGGATTTTTCAAAAATTTTAAAACCCTTATGTATGCTGCTGCAACATGAAATTGTGTTCAAGTTTGATGAAGAATGCTTGGTAGCATTCAATAAGCTGAAGGCAGCACTGGTGACAGCACTAGTAATCATAGCACCAGATTGGACCAAACCCTTTGAACTTATGTGTGATGCCAGCGATTATGCCGTTGGGGCACTGTTAGGACAGATAAATGACAAGGTATTCCATACCATACATTATGCCAGCAAGACTTTGGTGGATGCTCAATTGAACTACACAACCACGGAGAAAGAGCTGCTGGCAGTGGTATTCGCCTTTGATAAGTTCAGGTCGTACCTTGTGGGAGCTAAGGTCATAGTTTACACTGACCATTCTGCTATAAAGTACCTTATTGCCAAGAAAGATGCCAAGCCAAGATTGATTCGTTGGGTGCTGTTACTCCAAGAGTTGACTTGGAAATTAGGGACAAAAAGGGAGTGGAGAATCAGGTTGCAGATCACCTTTCTGGAATTCCAGATCTGAGCCCACCTCTTGATGAGCAGTTGCTGGCCATATCAGTAGCTGGGAAGGACACGGGCTCCAGTGCTGAAACTCCTTGGTACGCTGATTTTGTAAACTATTTGGTCAGCAATGTGGTACCCGAAGAGCTCACAGGCCCAGCAAAGAAAAAGGTTTTTCCATTCCACAAGGCAGTATTTCTGGGATGAGCCCTTTCTATACAAGAAATGCGCAGACCAACTTCTCAGAAGATGTGTTGCTGAGTCGGAGATAGAGGACATTCTGACGCATTGCCACTCATGTGGAGGCCATTTTGGAGGAGCAAGAACTGCTGTTAAGGTTCTACAAACAGGTTATTTCTGGCCCTCCATTTTTAAAGATTCTCATGAATATGCTAAAAAGTGTGATAGATGTCAAAGGGTGGGCAATATATCAAGTAAAAATGAAATGCCCTTGACTAATATCCTAGAAGTTGAGCTATTTGACGTTTGGGGTATTGATTTCATGGGACCCTTTTCACCCTCCTTTGGCAACCTATACATACTTGTAGTCGTAGATTATGTGTCAAAGTGGATAGAAGCAGTTGCTCTCCCCATTAATGATGAGAGGGTTGTGCTGAAATTTATCCAGAAAAATATTTTTACAAGGTTTGGCACACCCAGAGCTATCATTAGTGAGGAGGGCACCGACTTCTGTAACAAACTGATGGAAGGGTTGTTGGAAAAATACGGAGTTAAGCATAAGATTGCCACAGCCTACCACCCTCAAACAAGTGGGCAAGTAGAGCTATCAAATAGGGAGATAAAACGAATTTTAGAAAAGATGGTGAACCCATCAAGGAAGGATGGGTCCATCCATCTGGATGATGCTCTTTGGGCATATCGAACAGCCTTCAAAACACCCCTTGGTATGTCTCCCTATAGACTGGTTTTTGGTAAGACCTACCACTTGCCCATTGAATTGCGGCACAAGGCTTTTTGGGCAACCAAGAAGCTAAACTTTGATTTGAAACAAGCTGGCAAGGCCAGAATGCTGCAACTCAATGAGCTTGAGGAATTGAGACACTTTTCCTATGAGAATGCCAAGATGTAGAAAGATAAAACTAAATCTTGCCATGAGGCTAACATTTTGAGAAGAGAACTCAAAGAGGGTGACCAAGTATTGCTTTTTAACTCTAGACTAAGGCTTTTTTCCGAAAAACTCAAATCTAGATGGTCTGGTCTGTTCACAACTCTGAAGGTACACCCCCATGGGGCTGTGGACCTAAGGAACGAAACAAATGGAAATGAATTTAAGGTGAATGGACAAAGAGTGAAGCTTTACTTGGGTGAGCCTGTGCCTAGCACAAAGGTTTCCACCCCCTTGAGTGACTCGCCATGAAAAAGATTGTCTAGTCAGGCTGAGGACTCTTAAACCAAGCGCAACAGGGAGGCAGCCCAGAGGCTAACTAATATTTGTTCTGTTTTAGTCTTTGTTTAAAACTTTAAGAAGTAGGTATGAAAGTAAGAGTGCTGGCAGCACAGACGCATTATTTGGCAGCATCGCTGGTAGCACTACAAGAGGCCGTTGTGAACAGATTAGTAAAAAGGAAAGTTTTGAAATTAAAAGGAAAAGGGGTGCGCTGGCATTAGAGCGCCAGTCAAATAGTGGAAAGCGTGCGACAGTCGTATCACGCACGCCATCAGTCAAGTCCCTTCACATTCCCTCTCATCAAGTCACTTCACCTCACTCTCCAAGAAACCCTTTAACTACCCTCACTTCACACCAAGAAAGCAGAATCCCTTCATCTTCAACCAAGCTCTTACCCCTTCCTCCACCAAAAGCCCTCGCCCTCACCACACTAACCTTCAGCACCATCCATTATTAGACAGCACCCTTCTCACCAAAGCCCTAAAGAAACCATGGCACCCAAATCCAAATCCGCAAGGAACCAGAAAGCCAAGGCCAAACCCGTCCCTGATGAAGTCTTAGAGAGGTTACCCAGCAAGCACGCACGCGAGCTTTACTCCTCCTCCACCCAGTATCAAAGCCCTCTCCCTGAACGAGGCATAAACCCCAAAACCATGAACTCGGCGGTAACAGAGATGTTCACAGCGTTGCGATGGGAAAAGCTAATCCAGCAACCATCGTACGTTCTTCCTGGCCTCACCAGGGAGTTCTACGCCGGAATACCCGAAAAAAAGGGAAAAGATGAGCCCACCTTCTCTGTAGTAAGAGGAAGACTAGTTTCTTTCTCTACAGAGCGGATAAACGAAGCTTTGGGTTCGTCTAATGTGGATAAAAGTCTTGAGAGGATCTCTGCTACAGCAGCGGGGGGAGATTTAGCGCGATAACTCAGAGTGATGTGTCTGCCTGGTTCTGATTGGGTGAAGGATCACTCGTCGGTCTATAAGGTAAAAAGGACAATGCTGAAGCCATTTCTGAAATCTTTGTCTCTTTGGGTGATGAGCTCCATGCTGCCAACCAAGCACAATTTTTTCTGGCACAAAGAACGAATGTTCTTGCTGAAGACGTTGTTGCTTTTCAAGCCTTTCAATGTGGGCCAAATGATGGAAAGGGAGATTCTGGCCTGTGCCAGAAGGTCGGTGGGTGTGCTATTTTACCCCAATTAGGTAACACTGTTATGTGAGGCAGAGGATGTGTCTCGTTTTGATCAAGAGGAGGAAGATTTCCCCCTAGACCCTCCGGTGGTGTTGATGTTAGAAGAGGAAAGTAAGAAGAACGAGGGAGAGAAGAAGGAGGAAGAGGAGAAAAGAGAAGACAACAAGAAGGTCCCTGCTGAGGAGAACCCTGCTGGGTTAACTGACGTGGTGTTGTTGTTACAGCAAGATGGACAACATTAAAAGGAGGAGAAGGAGAGAGGAAGCCAAAAGAAGGAGAGAGGAAGCCAAAAGAAGGAGAAGAAGTGGTCACCCCTGGTGTTCCCTCTTTAAATCAGTAATTTCTTTTTCTTTTGTTTTTGTTTCTGCTATTGCCCATCTCCCGCCTGGTAGTTGACAGTGAGGACACTGTCTCTACTTAAGTTGGGGGGAGGGGGTGGAGCAAATATATCCCTCTGCGTACTTTGCACGTGAAAAATGTATCCCCAATATGCTCCCCATGTCCCTCTTAAGATCCAAAACATTAATAAAAAATTTGCTGTGTTCATTTGTTGTGTTCTGCTACTATGTACTGTTTCTGCTAGCACTACTTTACTTGCTAGGGTAGCATTTGTGATAGGTAGTGCTAGGATAGCACCTGTGATAGCATTGATAAAAAAAAATAGGAATCAATTGTGTGCTTTGAGTATGTTTGATAAGTCTATTTTTAGAGTCTTTTTAATAGTTATTTTTCTTAAGTTTATTTGGTATTTTAATTATATTTTTGAGCTATTTTACTACAAATGTTTACTTTTTATTTTCAGGTGTTATTTTGAAGCAAAAGAGAAAATATGAGGAAAAATGAAGAAACAAAGAAAATATTTGAGGAGGAACAATTTTTAAAACCGCTTGGCACTCAACAGGGCGCCAAGGGCGCCAAGCAGCAAAAATTGGCGCAGAGCCTGTGCACGACCCTGGCACATAGGCGCACGACCCTGGTGCAAAAACTGGCGCAGGGCAGCCAAAATTGACTGGCCAGGGCGCACGACCCTGGCACATAGGCACACGACCCATGCTTGCCAGCAACGCAAAACAGCTGTTGCCAGCACAAGGCGCACGACCCAGGCTCCATAGGCGCACGACCATGGTGCAAAACTGGCGCAGAGCAGCCAAAATTGACTGGCCAGGGCGCACGACCCAGGCACATGGGCGCACGACCCTGGCGCCAGACAAGTCAATTTTGGCTGCACCCACTTGCTGATGGCTATCTTTTCCAACTTGATTTGCCACTTTTTTTTGAACCATTTTGCCCCTCCACTCAAGTGCCTTGGCCCTCATATTTTCCTATAAATAGGACCTTGATCCTCACTTGTAACCAAGCTTGAATTTTGTTAGAAAATCAATGACAAGGTTTCCTCTAAGATTCATGACTTCAATTTACTCTTCATGCTTTTTATGATTCTTGCTCTTTTAAATTCTTGCTCTTTTACTTTGTCGCTCTTTTACTTTCTCGCTCTTTTATTTTCTCGCTATTTACTTTCTCGCCCTTTTATTTTCCAAGTCATTTACTTTCCTTACTATTTACTTTCTTGCCCTTTTATTTTCCAAGTCATTTACTTTCCTTGTCATTTACTTTCTTGCCCTTTTATTTTCCAAGTCATTTACTTTCCTTGCTATTTACTTTCTTGCACTTTTATTTTCTTGTCATTTACAATTCCGCTATTTATGATTTTGCAATTTACCGCTTTCTTTTATTTCTCGCTATTTAATTTCATGTCTTTTCTTCTTCTTCTTCTTCTTCTCTCATATTTAATATGAGTGAGTAGATACAAAGTCTTGGGTTATTGGGAGTAATCCAATGATAGGTCCCTAATAATTCCCAAGACTATTCTCCACTCCAAATTGTTTTATATTTCAATCTAATTTTATTGCCCTTCAAATCTTATTTTAAACATCAAACGAAGAACCGAAAGGTGAAGTATTGATGTTGGATCTATGAAATTAGACAAGGGAATCAACACATGAGAATAGTTTTGAAACTCTTGAGACATTATAAAGGTGTTATGCTTAATGGGTTTTGGTGACAATCAACCATGAGAATAGGCTTGATTGTTAATTCAAAACACGCTCTTGTACTCCGAAAGGAGACATTAGTTATATTCGCTGCCTTGTCTTTGAAATATATTACTCTTATAATTTGTTGAATAGTCTAAAGAAATTATTTTGGTTCCTTATTGTTGTGATAAAACTATAAACCTGAGATTGTTTGTTTTTATTTCTAAATTTTACAACTCCTAAAAACCATTCCTTCTAGCTAATCAACTTTGAAAAATTAAATTGGTAATCACTTAGACTCTCCCTGTGGATCGATAACTCTTTTATTACGCGATACGACTCGTGCACTTGAGAGCCTATCAAGTTTTTGGCGCCGTTGCCGGGGAGGCAGTGATATTAATTAAGTTTTTCGAAACCGGTTAGACTGAAGTTTTATTTTCTTTATTTTTACTTTTTCTTCTCTTGTCCCTCGAATACAAAGAACCAGATGTTTCGGTGAAACTGTTCAACAAATTCCCGAAATCGAAAGGTTCTTACATAGAAGGAGGAGAGAAATTCCCGATAACCAAATGGCGGCTAATGAAAATCGTGCTCTCAAAGAGTACGCAACACCTTCAGCGGAACCATCGGCTGTCATTTTACATCCAAATGTGGAAGCAAATAATTTTCAACTCAAATCATCTCTGCTTTCAATGGTTCAACAAAACCAATTTTTTGGTTCTCCCACGGAGGACCCAAATCTTCATATTTCAATTTTTCTGGAATACTGTGGAACTCTCAAATTAAACGGGGTACCTCAAGATGCCATAAGACTAAAGCTCTTCCCTTTTTCATTAAGGGATAGAGCAAGAGCATGGCTACATTCGTTGCCTTCGGAATCCATTACCAGCTGGGGCCAATTAAAACAAGCCTTTCTTACTAGGTTCTTTCCCTTAAGTAAAACAGCTCAAATGAGAAGTCAAATTACTCGATTTTCTCAAAACGACGGGGAATCTCTTTATGATGCTTGGGAACGTTTCAAAGAAATGTTAAGGCTATGCCCCCATCATGGACTAGAGAAATGGCTCGTTGTTCACACATTTTATAATGGATTACAATATGCAACTAGAATGACTGTTGATGTAGCTGCAGGTGGAGCTTTGATGAACAAAAATTTTACTGAAGCTTATGCACTCATTGAAGATATGGCTCAAAACCATTGTCAATGGGCAAGTGAGCGAGCCATAGCAGATAAACCAGCATCATCAAAAGAGCCAGGTAAATATGAAATATCTGTTGTTGATCATCTTGCCTCAAAAGTGGACGCACTTTTTCAAAAATTTGAAAAATTAAATATAAGTGCTGTCTGAAAAACTTTTTCTCCTACTACTCCACCATGTGAATTATGTGGGGTTGTTGGCCATATTGGAGCTGAATGCCAGCTTGAGGCATCTAGTACTGGAAATGAGCATATTAACTATGCTCAAAAGGAAGATCCATTTTCAAATACTTATAATCCTGGGTGGAGGAATCATCCAAATTTTTCTTATAAAAATCCTCCACCCAATCCAGCACCTAGACCACCTCCTGTCTTTCAAAATCAAAGGGTTTTTAACAACCCACAAAACAACCCGCAAAAGTCGAACTTGGAATTTTTGATGGAAAAATTTGTGTCATCTCAAACAAAACAAAATGAAGAATTCAAAAATCAAACTGGTTATTTGAATGACACACTTATCAAATTAGAATCAAAAATTGACTCTATTGCCGCTCATAGTGAGATGCTTGAAAATCAAATAACTCAAGTGGCAACACAGGTGGCTTCATCCTCTAAATCTTCGGGGGTATTTCCCGGACAGCCTGAACAAAATCTAAATGGCCAAATATATGCCGTCACCCTTAGAAGCGGAAAACAATTAGAGGAACCAAGAGAAAACCAAGGAAAAATTGTGAGTGAAAAACATAATTTACCATGTGAGCAAGAAGAGAAAGAAAAAGAGAAAGAACCAGAAAAAGAAAAAAAGAAAGAACCAGAAAAAGAAAGAGAAGAACCAAACATCCCCCCACCACCATACGAAACATCTCCTTTATCTTATTTTTCACCTTCCTCTGTGAAAATAACATTTGATCTGGGGGGAATTGAAAATAAGATCTTATTGCTTTTACAACTTCCATTTTACAAGCCATGGGATCCAGGAATATGTTTTCATTCTTCATGTGTCACTTGGTCTTTATGCTTCAAGCAATGGGACCCAGGAATAACTTTCCTAAGGGCAAAGGTCAAGCTAATGACCATAAACGAGCGCTGCGTGGGAGGCAACCCACTGGTTTACCTATGTTTTATTTTCCTGGAAAAAGCAGAAAAGCTACAAAATGCCAATCAATGTGAGCTTTCTTACCCCTCTCATATATTCTATTCTGATCTACATTGAGGACAATGTTTGGTCCAAGCATGGGGGGTATTTTATTGCTTTTCTTGGGTATGTCTTTATTGCTTTGCTGAGTTTTTATCTTTTTGTACTTTAAGTTGTATCTGCTCCCTCCATCATGAAAATTTGTGAACCCTAAGCATGTTTTAGATAAGCCTTTTCTGGACAAAATTTTTTTCAAATTTTCATTAGCAATCATCTAGGTGGGCTGGTTGGGAACAACAAAATTGTATCATGATTTGATTTCTACTTCTAGGGCTTTTTCACACACCCACTATTGAGATTTTTTTTTCAGTTATTAATACAATTAGAAGGACTGAAAAGAAACTACTAACCTGGTTCTCTTGGTGACATTCACTGGATGCGCGGTTACTGGAGAAAAACGTCTGAGTTGGGGTATTCAAAAAAAATAATAATAAAATAATAATAATAATAAAATAAAAATGCAAAACCAATTCAAAATGCAAAAGTTGGTGCATTTTAAATGTCAAAATGAATGGTTAGCATATGAAATCAAAAAGAAAAAAAAATGCTTGAATGCCCAACATATAAAGACCCTCCTTTGAGACCCGGTCTTAGTGAATGAAGGACCCAAGCTTAAGAATGCTGGGGAACCGGTTCTATGATGACATTGATATCCTCTCTAGAGTATTGATACTTTAAAACTGTCTCCCAATTCCACAAGAAGCCCGGATAGTAGTTCTCAAACCAAAGTGTTAGAATTGCCCCACAGTTCACTTAAGGTTTCGATATGAAAATAAATTCCCTTCAGAATTGGCCTAAAGATTTACACTGTTTTTGCTTGAGGACAAGCAAAGGTTCAAGCATAAGGGAGTTTGATAAGTCTATTTTTAGAGTCTTTTTAATAGTTATTTTTCTTAAGTTTATTTGGTATTTTAATTATATTTTTGAGCTATTTTACTACAAATGTTTACTTTTTCTTTTCAGGTGTTATTTTGAAGCAAAAGAGAAAATATGAGGAAAAATGAAGAAACAAAGAAAATATTTGAGGAGGAAAAATTTTTAGGACCGCTTGGCACTCAACAGGGCGCGAAGGGAGCCAAGCAGCAAAAACTGGCGCAGAGCCTGCGCACGACCCTGGCACATAGGCGCACGACCCATGCTTGCCAGCAACGCAGAACAGCTGTTGCCAGCACAAGGCGCACGACCCAGGCTCCATAGGCGCACGACCCTAGTGCAAAACTGGCGCAGAACAGCCAAAATTGACTGGCCAGGGCGCACGACCCAGGCACATGGGCGCACGACCCTGGCGCCAGACAAGTCAATTTTGGCTGCACCCACTTGCTGATGGCTATCTTTGCCAACTTGATTTGCCACTTTTTTTTGGACCATTTTGCCCCTCCACTCAAGTGCCTTGGCCCTCATATTTTCCTATAAATAGGACGTTGATCCTCACTTGTAACCAAGCTTGAATTTTGTTAGAAAATCAATGACAAGGTTTCCTCTAAGATTCATGACTTCAATTTACTCTTCATGCTTTTTATGATTCTTGCTCTTTTAAATTCTCGCTCTTTTACTTTCTCGCTCTTTTACTTTCTCGCTCTTTTATTTTCTCGCTATTTACTTTCTCGCCCTTTTATTTTCCAAGTCATTTACTTTCCTTGCTATTTACTTTCTTGCCCTTTTATTTTCCAAGTCATTTACTTTCCTTGCTATTTACTTTCTTGCACTTTTATTTTCTTGTCATTTACAATTCCGCTATTTATGATTTTGCAATTTACCGCTTTCTTTTATTTCTCGCTATTTAATTTCATGTCTTTTCTTCTTCTTCTTCTTCTCTCATATTTAATATGAGTGAGTAGATACAAAGTCTTGGGTTATTGGGAGTAATCCAATGATAGGTCCCTAATAATTCCCAAGACTATTCTCCACTCCAAATTGTTTTATATTTCAATCTAATTTTATTGCCCTTCAAATCTTATTTTAAACATCAAACGAAGAACCGAAAGGTGAAGTATTGATGTTGGATCTATGAAATTAGACAAGGGAATCAACACATGAGAATAGTTTTGAAACTCTTGAGACATTATAAAGGTGTTATGCTTAATGGGTTTTGGTGACAATCAACCATGAGAATAGGCTTGATTGTTAGTTCAAAACACGCTCTTGTACTCCGAAAGGAGACATTAGTTATATTCGCTGCCTTGTCTTTGAAATATATTACTCTTATAATTTGTTGAATAGTCTAAAGAAATTATTTTGGTTCCTTATTGTTGTGATAAAACTATAAACCTGAGATTGTTTGTTTTTATTTCTAAATTTTACAACTCCTAAAAACCATTCCTTCTAGCTAATCAACTTTGAAAAATTAAATTGGTAATCACTTAGGCTCTCCCTGTGGATCAATAAATCTTTTATTACGCGATACGACTCGTGCACTTGCGAGCCTATCAATGTTTAATGGGAAAATCGATTGTGTGCTTTGAGTATGTTTAATGGGAAAATCGATTCTTGCTTGTTTAGAAAGAGATGCAAATCGATTGTATATCTAGTAAAAACAATCGGAATTGATTCTTTGCTTTGAAAGGGAGTTTAGGAATCGATTATATACTTTCATATTTAGTTAAAAATCGATTTTGGTGTTTAGTTAAAAGCAGTGAATCGATTTCTCTCTTTTTCAAAATGGTTTTTAAGTTTACGTGTGCATGCATGCAATTTGAAAATCATGGGATTTTGAGAGATGAGCTGGCCCTCGGAAGAGCTTACACTTTTTCCTAAGATAATCCCAAACCCTAAGGACTACCCTTATTTCTTGAGACACCAATTCTTGAGTCTTGATTGCCTTGGATTGTGACTTTGATATTTTGTCACTTTCATCAACTTTGGCCATCAACTTTGGCTTTGTCTTTTTCATCATCAAAACCTAACCTGCAATATAAGTTACCTGCAGTACAAGATATCCACAAAAAGTTCTAATTGTATTATAACAATTGCTTTTTAATTTTAATTCTTCACTGATAACTCACAGAAATGTGATTTATTTGCATTCATTCAAATAAGAATTATCTTGACTCTTAAGTAAATTATGCAAGAAAATGTAGTAGATATCTTCATATTAGACACTAATTGATTTTTTGGATGTCAACTATAATCTGGGAACGAAAGTGCCATCTTTGTGGAATTTAATATGTGTCCTAGTGTGCAGGATACTTTCTAGTAACGGCAGTGCTACGGCAGGTGCTACGGCAGCAGAGCAGCTAATTAATGGGCAGGGGCGTGTACAAGATCACTGTTATCCAGTACTCCCAGCCTTGCAATAGCACCACCCGTCAGTAGTTGTGTAACACCTCCATGCTCGTCGGTGTAACTCAGCCCTTAAGTGCTTTTTTCTATGTTGATGAATCTGTTTACGGTAACTTTGTGTTGTTTTATCATGTCTAAGCTCATCATGAGCTAAATCCTTTGATAGGCAAGACGATGGTGATATAAACATATTCTTTTAGAGTGCTTTAATGTGATTGATTTGTGATGCCTTGTTAGCTTGTGTGTTTTCGTTGTTATAAACCCTTTTCGAACTTGATCACTTTGACTAGGGTAACGTGTTTTAACTCACCGATTTCATAAGTTAATATAGTTTGAAGCATAATAGGAATATTATTCTTTACTAACGAAGGATAGGAATATGAAGTTAGGGCTATAGTGTGAACTGAAATAAGCTTTTCAACCTACGTAATGAACCTCAATGGGTGCTTAAGAATAAGGAAACCTTTACGACAATACATTTCATAGCGATAGGAATATCCACTTTCATTCTGCACACTGAGTGCTATCACAGCATCAATCACAGCACTACACCTACAGGTTTTGTTTATTGATCCTAGTCTTGACTATTACCATCTCTCGTATCTTTACCTGTTCATATCTTGTTACTCTCGTTCCAATTACGTTAATTATTGCACAACAAACTTCACTTAATTATTTGGTTCGTTTACTCACTAAATCAAACGCTGCCCCATGGGCTTAGCAATTGAACCTTAATTAATCCTCGTGGGAACGATCTTTACTTACTACTTTATTACTTGTTAGACTGTGTATACTTGCAGATTGTGTCCAGCGAAGAAAATGGGTGATGAGTTTTTGGAGAGAGAAGGACAAGGGAACCTTCTGATATTTTAGAAAACGACCGTTTATCCGCAAGGGAACCTTAACTTGTGTTGGTTTATTTCTCACAAGATGGAAGGGATTCTGGTGTGCTTTGGAGGTTTTTGAATGACTTAGAAAGGAGAATCGGGTGGATAAGGAGACTATGAAGTTAATGGTTGCTATTATGTGTGGGTGGATGAAGAAGTTGATTCAGGAGAAACACGGGGTTGGTTATGTTGTTGACCTTCTTGTGGATATGGATTGTGTTGGTTTGAGACTTGGTTTTAGTATGATTGAGAAGGTGATTTGTTTGTATTGGGAAAAGGAGGAAAATGACGGTGCTGTATTATTTGTTGAAGAGGTTTTGAGATGGGGGATTTCTTGTTCTTGGGATGATCCTAAAGAGATGACGGTGAGGGGTGAGACATGAGAGAGATGACAGTGAGATGCCTGGGAGATGAGTGAGATGCGAGGGAGAAGAGGGGTGTAGAAATAAAATTAAAAATCAGTTCTTTTAATAAAATCAAAATTTTTTAATTCAAAATCCAACATAGCGTCACGCAACATAGCTTAAGTGAGTGACAGCTCAGCAACAAGTTTGACCAAAACAGAAAAGTCATACAAATAAAAATTACAAATCCTAAAAATTTTAAACCCATAATCGGTAAAAAGAAAATTTAGAATCAATTTTTTTAAGAAAACCCACAAAATGGAGAAGCCATAAAATAAAAGCTGGAAACCCTAAAAATATGAAACCCAATATCGCTAAAAAAAGAATAGAAACTGTTTCAAGTTTTAACCCAAAACCCTAAAAAATGAAAGCTAGCGAAATAGAGATTAATAGAAAGCAATTGAACCTAGATAACCTAAATATGAACACATTACTAAAAAACTGAAATTGTAGAGGAAAAATAAGTGACCGAAAATGTGAAATTTGTCACCAATTTAGTTTTTTTCTAGTAGTAGTGGACCAAATAAAACCCCTAATAAGCAGAGAAATATAGAATGAGAGTAAATATAGAGAAACATGAATTAAAAACAACGATCAAGCTTCTAGTATGTAGAAGGATTACTAGTATGGGCGGAGAAAATGGTGAAACTAGGCATAATGGGACGAGAGAAAAGAACGAGAGAATGAAGAAGGGAGCATGATTGGAAAGTGAGTGGCGACACCACATTGTCGATCTTTGAATAGAAAGCACAACAGCATCGAACTCGTTTACTCTGCTAAGGTTTCGCGTTAAGGTGAGCGAGATGAAATTGTGAGCCAAGAAGCTAGGGTTGGGTTAACGTGTGAAATCCAATGGAAGGCGGGTTTGAATTACGATGGATATGGGTTTGTCCATCAATTCCACCCAACGAAAGGCGTTTACCCACCTTGGGTAACCCAAGCCCCACACGCCCACCACAAAATCACTCGCAACTTTTCTTTTCGTTCAGTTTGATCGAGTTACGATCAGGCCGAACTCTTTTGTTTCGTATTGCATTTGTGAATATCTTACTTTTTTCAAATTTAATTAAATTCTATATTAACTTTTTTAGAAAACAAAATAAAAATCCCAAATTACGAATGGTTTCCAATTACATTTTTTTAACTTTTTAAAAAAATAAGATGCGAATCCCAAATTCCGGTTTCCAATTACAACTCTTTTAAATTTTTCTGAAAATAAAATGAGAATTCCAAATCGCGAACAATTTCCAATTACAATTCTTTTATTAACGCGTCTAATAATAATATTTCCAAATTTACAAATATATGCATGGTAATTAAGACACCGTAAAATTTTTAATACATCCTTTTTCTGATACTATTCATGCATAATAATAATAATAACAAAAATAAAAAATAGTATTAATAATAATAGTATATTTTTTCCGTAAAAAAAAAATCATACATGGTAATAAAGACACGGTAAAATTAATCTAATATTTTATTGAGCAGCCCTCTATGACCATTTAGTTTTTTTCACTGCAGACGAAGTGACAACTACCACTCGTAAACTCACACACGCAAAGTGGAGATCCCGGGTTCGAATTCGGGTGACCACGAAAAGTATCAAACCTAACAATCCAACGTGCTAGGCCTTACAGATATGACCGTCCAGTTGGGTCAAAACATTAAAATGCTACCATTAAATAATTAATAATTGCCTCTTTAACCTAAAATTAATTCATTAATTATATATATACATTTAATTTTTACACTTTTATTATATAGAAAAACAATTCAAATAAGTTTAATTTTACTATGGAAATATGGCTACAGGGAAAGTGTAAAATAAATTTATTAAAATATAAATATTAAAATTAAATTAGATGCAATCTATAAAAAGGGGTCCTATGAGCAAATCGAATACATTCTCCCAATTTCCTTCTTTCTTCTTTGTGCTCAATACCATCATGGGAGGAAGGAAAGTGGAGTTGGCCTTCATAGTGAAGGATTCAACAAGGAAGGCAGTGTACAGGAAAAGGAGAAAGGGTTTCATGAAGAAGCTAGATGAACTCACAACCCTTTGTGGAGTTGATGCTTGTGCTGTCATGTACAAGCCTGATGATCATGCGCCAGAGGTTTGGCCATCCCCTCAAAAGGCAGAAGAAGTGGTTGTCAGATTCATGCAAGTTCCTGAATTTGAACGTAGCAAAAAGATGCAGACGCACGAGAGTTACCTTAGGGATGAGATCGCGAAAGCAACCGAAAAGCTGAACAAAATAAGCATGGAGAATAGAAGGGAGAAGATGGCCATTCAGATGCTTCAGTCTCTTGAGTCAGGTAAACCCTATTTGATTATAACTTATTTTATAGTAAAAATGTATTTGCGGATAAATTTAAGAAAAATAAACAATACTTTCTTTTCGTAAACTCGCTTTAACATTGAAAACCAAAAACTATTTATTCGTTTAAAATACTAATGCTAATAATGTATTTATTTTTTCATTGGAATCGAAATCTTATTTAGTCCTTTTAAATAATTATCGCCGACATTAAACATCATACGGTACCGAACTAATAACATAAGTCATTTCCTGCTTAGGTGTGCTTCCTCCTAATTTGTCTGCTGTTGAGAAGGATGATCTGAATAACGTGATTGATCTGAAGCTTAAGGAAATTGAGAAGAAGATGGCAGAATTAGCTGTGGCTGAAAGAACTACGAGTCAAGAGACTGTGGTAGGACCAGAAATGCTTGCCGGAACATCCATGATGGATCGTGGAATATAGCTGAAGGTGGAGAAGGAAAAGGGTCTTTTAGGAATAAAAAGTGATTATTTCACTATTTCAGTTCTTGTTGTTTGAATTCATTTCAGGTTTTCTTTGTTTTGTGTGTAGATTGGCATTATATGTCCTGGTACATGGGTCTCTAGTCCTCACCTTGTCATTTCCTTGTTTCAGTGTGTCGATTGTTGTTGTTTTTTAGGAATTTTTACTTTTCAGTAATGTTGGAGCTGAATTAATGAATAGATTTATTAGTTTGCTCTCTTATATTGTTTAGTTTTTAACTATGATGCACAAATACGAATCCAATACGGTGATATGAGATTCCTTAAAGTATAAAGTATGTAGAAATGCTAAGGTGCACGAAATGACATACATCAGAATAATAATTCCTGTTTAGATTTTTTTTTGTTTAGATATTGAACACAGCTAAAAACTTTTTCGATGATTAACATCAAACAGTCTTAACATTCCCTAACTTAATTGAAAACCATAACGGTTCCATGTCTTTCAATATTCTCATGACCTAGTTCAATACCATCACAAGAAGAGCGGAAACGATTACATAACTTAAAACAAATTCAAGTCATAATATCGAATTACAGAAACAACTAGGGAAAACTAGCATAAGAAATAAAAATAATCTTCGACAACTCCTCGGATAGGTCACACCTAGCCATGCCTCTTTGTCTTAGTCTTTCTCTGCTTCTCTGTAAAAACCACAATTATAAATGGTGAGATAAACATTATTTCAGTGAGTCCTATCAAGACCCCTTTCTAACATTGTGAGCTGAAGGTGTTTCAACACTAGGAAATGACCGAAATACCCCTGTCCTCAAATTCTCGTCTAAACCCCAAATAACTTAACCAATCAATTAATAGTTCGCATGACTTATATAATTAAGTAATCAAACATTTAATTAATTTACTTAATTCAAAACCATCACCTCATAATCAATTAATAAAGCTAACATAAATTATTTAGCTATCAATTAACTCATAACCTCAGGCTAATTTCAATAAACGAAATTAGCTAAACCGGGGATGTTACATATTACAAAATAATAAAAACTACACAGATAAACCAAAAGAAACATAAGCTAGCAAAGTAAAATAGAGAGACACAAATAAACTAGCGAGTTACTTGTAAAACAAAGATAGGGGATTACAGTTTGCTCTCGTGTTTGTATGGCTCCTGTTACCTTTGTTCTCGTATTTATAAGTCGTACTGAATGTGTCCTCACGACGTATAGAAACATTTATTTTAAAATAATATTTTAATATTACTCTGGCACATACTCTTGACGTATCAAAAAATTATTGGGAAGTATCAGATATGGATTCGTTCTTTTATGAAAAATACTAAATAAACTAATTCTTTTAATCAAAACATTAACATATATTAAATATTTTAATCAAACAATATGAAAAAAAAAACATATAAAAGACTGTTAATCAAATCCCATGAACATATTTCAAAATCACATACATACAACTACAAGTTTTTAATTGTTTTTACAATGAATCATCCAAAAATATGTCTAAGCCATGTCCAAGTCAATAAAAACAATAAATTTTAAGCTGGATAATAATCTTGGGAAACTTTTACAAATGTGCAATGTAACATCCCCAATTTAGCTAATTTAGTTAATAGAAATTAGCAAGAGGTTATGGATATTTTATTAAGTATGAGATGATTGTCAAAGCTAAATAAATGAATTATGTGTTTTATTGCTAAGTTAGTTAAATCAACTGATTTGCTTAAGTGCTTGATTGTTAGATTAATTAGGCAAGGTTTAAGGGAGTGTTTAGAATGCAAGGGTAGCTTGATCATTTCACAGTGTTTTAAACGCCCAACTGACTACAACACAACACACACCTCTCTTTCTCAAAAACACAAATTCAGAAATAGAAACTTGAAGGAAAAAGAGAGAGAGCTTGGGGAGAAGAGGAGAGAACTTCCTTGAATGTTGATGCATGTTCAATCTTCTTGCACCATTGTAATCCTTGTCATCTCCTCTCCATTTTGATACTAATTGCATCACCAAAGAACCAGCCATTCCCTTCTCACCATTTTCGCACCTAAGCTCCATTTTTGGAGAGAAGTGAGTTTCAAGTTTTCATGTGGTTCTAGGGGAGGTTCTAGGAGCTGTTTGTTGATGCATGTCAGTTCGGTGTGTTGTTTGTCAACTTTGAGAAGCTACAAATCGAGTTAGGAGTTGTTGGAGAGGGTTTCAGTGTCTGGTTCGAGTTTAAAGGAGTTGGAGCTGGAATTTGAAGTTAGGGGTTGAAGAAATCAACTTACAACAAGTACTGCAGAAAACGGTTTTGAACAGTCCATGGTAATTCCTTCATAACTCACTGTACAGAACCCTGATTAAGCTCATTTTTGTTGCTTTAGAAACTAGACACGATACCCTTCAAAATAGACACAATAATCACCTTATTGCATTATGTATTTAGGAAGATATCATGTCCACAAGTTAGGTTTATGAATCAGTTACAGTGTTTACCTTTTCTCAGTGTTCTCGCTGTAACTCCCCAGATAGCTGTCGTATAAACACGAAACCTGAACCCTCAGAAAATAGACAAAATTATATACACATTAGGCCCTGGATTGAATGGTTTTGGTTAGAAATCAAATACGTTATGCTCATCCCAAAACTGCTCCCTGATGCTGTCCAGAAATAGGCCCAGTGATTGTTGAACTGAATTTTTGGAACCACTGCCTCGAGGCTTGTCTAAGTCCATATAGGGATTTATTTAGCCTACACACTCTATTCTCCCCCTGACTTGGATAGCCTAGAGGTAGGCGCATGTAAACTTCTTCTTGAAGCTCTCCATTTAGGAAAGCATTGTTGATATCCAGTTGCAATAAGTGCCAATTAAACTGAGCTGCTAAGGAGAGAAGTATTCTGACAGATGTTAGCTTAGCAACCGGAGAAAAAGTGTCTAAGAAATCAATCCCAGCCTGTTGAGTGAAGCCTTGTGCCACTAATCTGGCTTTGCATCTGTCAAGAGATCCATCAGCATGATACTTGACCTTGTAGACCCACTTGCAGCCCACTGTACGTTTCCCAACAGGTAGAGGAACTATGTTCCAGGTGTGATTTGCCTCAAGAGCTGCCAGCTCTTCAGCCATTGCTTTTTGCCACTCAGGATATTTAATAGCTTGGTAGAAATGTTGTGGCTCAAAAACAGAGGATATGTTGTGGATGAACTGTTTGTAATTTGGGGAAAGTTTGTTGTAATTAATGAAAGATTGAATTGGGTGTGGAACAGAGTTACAGTCGTACAGTTGAAGATGTGAAGGGGCTTTGTGTGGCCTGCTAGAGCGCCTAGGAGCAGAGACTGTGGAAGGGGTAACAGATTCTAGGGCAGGGTCCATAGTAACAGTTTCTGGGACAGGGTCTATAGTAGTAGTTTCTGGGACAGTGTCCATAGTAATGGTTGCATCAGAAAGACAATCCTCAGATACAGGGAGGGGAATGACAGGCTGATCTTGTATGTTAGTGTGATTTGTTTGGGTGTTTTGAATGGAGGAAAAAGGCAACAGTGAGTCAGGAAATAGAGCCAGTGAAGGGTTGCCATTGATGGTGTGGTATGGAAAGGTGTTCTCACAAAAAAGCACATCTCTAGAGATGATGAACTTGTGAGTGGTAGGATCAAGCAGTTTGTATCCCTTGACCCCAGTGGGATATCCCATGAAAACACAAGGGGTAGCTCGAGGAGAAAACTTGTGTCTTTGGGAGACAATGGTGGAAGCAAAGGCAAGGCAGCCAAAAACCCTTAACATAGAGTAACTTGGTTCAATCTTATAAAGGAGTTCATAAGGAGATATACCTTTGAGAGATGGTGAAGGCAGCCTATTGATCAAGTAGGTTGCTGTAGATACACACTCCCCCCCCCAGTATTCAAGTGGCACTCTTGATTGAAAATAGAGAGAGCGAGCAACATTCAAGAGGTGTTGATGCTTCCTTTCCACCACAGAGTTTTGCTGAGGTCTATGTGGACATGAGAACTGGTGCAGAGTTCCTTCAGCCTGTAAGAATTGGTGTAATGACAATTCTTTTGCATTATCAGTCCGAATGGCTTTGATGTGCTGGTTGAATTGTGTTTTAACAAATTGAAAAAAACACTTAATGAGATTTGTGGCATCTGATTTGAGCTTCATGAGATGAGTCCAGGTAAATCTTGAACAGTCATCAACAATAGTCAAGAAGTATTGATTCCCATCATGTGTAGATTTGTGAAAGGGGCCCCAAACATCAATGTGAATCAAATCAAAAGGTGAGACAGCATGATGATTATTTGCAAGAAAAGGTAAACGATGCATTTTAGAAAGAGGACAGATAGTACACAAATTTGTATTAGAAAATGAGTTTTTATTACAACCAGCAGTGCCAGATGAAGGCAACTTGCTGGACAACATTTCTAAAACAGAATCAGAGAGATGACCTAGTCTAGAATGCCAGAGATGGTCAGAAGAAACAGAATTAGTATTTGTTACAGAAACAGAATTCACAGATTTACAAGAATGTGTAGAAGTGTAGAAGTATAAGCCATTTCTAAACTCACTCTTGCCAATCACCTGCTGGTGGTATGTTTCCTGGATCAAGAACGTATTATCAGAAAAGGAAATTTGATAATCAGAAGCTTGATGCAGGGAACCAACTGAAATAATATTCACATGGAATGCAGGAATACATAATACATTGTGGAGTAGCAAACCAGAGGGCAATTTTACGGTGCCAGAAGCAATCACAGGGACTCTGTGATTGTTGGGAAGGGTAACAAAGGTGTTTGACATGCGAGTAAATGAAGTAAAAGAAGACAAGGAAGTGCATATGTGGGCAGTGGCGCCAGAATCAATTATCCAATCACATGAATTCATGATGGAGAAAATGAAAATCAGGGAACTCAAGGAGCATGTAAAGTGAATAAGGTGTATGGGAACATCACCTGAAGGATCCTGGGATTCAGATGCAGTGATAGAAGCCTTGGCCATCTGAGCTTGCATATAATCGATCAATTGTTGGTATTGACGGTGATCAACAGTTGCCTCAGGGGAAGATCCAGAGTTGGCAGTGACATGGAGCACATTAGCAGGGCCAGCATTGGCTTTGTTCTTCTTGTATCCAGGTGGAAAACCGTGAATTTTGAAGCACTTCTCTTTGGTGTGGCCAAGAACACCACAATGTGAGCACTGTGGACGATCCCTCTTTGTGCCCCTAGTGTTGTGGTTCACAGCAAAGGCAATTTGAGATTGTTGTTCAACATTGGAGGAACCAAGAGAGCGTTGTTTCTCATCTTGGAGGACATGAGAGTACACTTTGTTGATGTCAGGGATGGGTTCTTGAAGTAATATGTTGCCTCTGACATTGGCAAACGACTCATTCAAACCCATTAAGAAGATCATTACTTGTTCCTTCTTCAAGTATGTGCCACCACAAGCACAATCAGAAGAGGAATCGTGTGCAGATAATGCATCCCATAATCCCTTGAACTTGCTAAAGTAAGCACTGACTGAAAGCGAGCCTTGAGTACAGGTGAGGACTTCCTTCTTGAGTTCATAGATGCGCGGACCATTGCTCTGCTGAAAGCGATGCTTCAAATCGCTCCAAATTTCAGCGGCAGAGTCGGAATACAGAATGCTGTTGTGAAGCTCTTTGGCGATGGAGTTTAGGATCCACGATGTAGTCATATCATTGCCGCGCGTCCACTTGGCATGATCTGCAGAAGTTTCGTCAGGTTTGGGAATGGTTCCAGTGACAAAACCTAATTTGTTTTTCGCGCTGAGTGCGATGCGCATCGCACGAGTCCACGAGCCATAGTTGCTACCGGATTCAGTGAGGATCTGAGAAACAAGCACTGCACCGGGGTTATCCGACGGATGCAGGTAATAGGGATCGGCACCGGTGTCCGCCATTGATGGGTAGAAGAAAAAACCACAATTCTTGAAGGAATTGGAATCAAGGAAACGGAAAAGAGGAACGAAATCGCCAACAGGAACGAAGACGAAGAATCGGTGAGG
Source organism: Astragalus membranaceus (assembly GCA_039519185.1). Classification (NCBI taxonomy): domain Eukaryota; kingdom Viridiplantae; phylum Streptophyta; class Magnoliopsida; order Fabales; family Fabaceae; genus Astragalus; species Astragalus membranaceus. The sequence continues at coordinate 145,364,283 of CM076849.1, read as the reverse complement.
AAAAATCAACCGATAAGATGAAGCGGAAACGAATTTGCGATTGATACCATATTGAATCTATAACCGAATCAAGAAACTGGAAAAATGAATGATTCAATTAATTCTGAAATGGATACAGAGAGTTATATACAAGGTAGCTACATCAGCTAACCGAATGATAACCAACTAACCTCTAACTACTGATTAGCTAACTATAGTCTAAATTAACTCACAATTCCTCAACTAATGCTAGTTAATTTAACTAACCTACTTAGTCAGTTTGTTACAAAATATAAACTGCATATCAATGATCAGCTATTTCCATAGTGACTTGATAGGTCTTATGAGCAAATCGAATACATTCTCCCGATTTCCTTCTTTCTTCTTTGTGCTCAATACCATCATGGGAGGAAGGAAAGTGGAGTTGGCCTTCATAGTGAAGGATTCAACAAGGAAGGCAGTATACAGGAAAAGGAGAAAGGGTTTCATGAAAAAGCTAGATGAACTCACAACCCTTTGTGGAGTTGATGCTTGTGCTGTCATGTACAAGCCTGATGATCATGCGCCAGAGGTTTGGCCATCCCCTCAAAAGGCAGAAGAAGTGGTTGTCAGATTCATGCAAGTTCCTGAATTTGAACGAAGCAAAAAGATGCAGACGCACGAGAGTTACCTTAGGGATGAGATCGCGAAAGCAACCGAAAAGCTGAACAAAATAACCATGGAGAATAGAAGGGAGAAGATGGCCATTCAGATGCTTCAGTCTCTTGAGTCAGGTACACCCTACTTGATTATATCTTATTTTATAGTAAAAATGTATTTGCGGATAAATTTAAGAAAAATAAACAATACTTTCTTTTGTAAACTCGTTTTAAGATTGAAAACCAAAAACTATTTATTCGTTTAAAATACTAACGCTAATAATGTATTTATTTTTTCATTGTAATCAAAATCTTATTTAGTCCTTTTAAATTATTATCGCCGACATTAAACATCATACGGTACCGAACTAATAATATAAGTCATTTCCTGCTTAGGTGTGCTTCCTCAGAATTTGTCTCCTGTTGAGAAGGATGATCTGAATAACGTGATTGATCTGAAGCTTAAGGAAATTGAGAAGAAGATGGCGGAATTAGCTGTGGCTGAAAGAACTACGAGTCAAGAGACTGTGGTAGGACCAGAAATGCTTGCCGGAACATCCATGATGGGTCGTGGAATATAGCTGAAGCTGGAGAAGGAAAAGGGTCTTTTAGGAATAAAAAGTGATTATTTCACTATTTCTGTTCTTGTTGTTTGAATTCATTTCAGGTTTTCTTTGTTTTGTGTGTAGATTGGCATTATATGTCCTGGTACATGGGTCTCTAGTCCTCACCTTGTCATTTCCTTGTTTCAGTGTGTCGATTGTTGTTGTTTTTTAGGAATTTTTACTTTTCAGTAATGTTGGAGCTGAATTAATGAATAGATTTATTAGTTTGCTCTCTTATATTGTTTAGTTTTTAACTATGATGCACAAATACGAATCCAATACGGTGATATGAGATTCCTTAAAGTATAAAGTATGTAGAAATGCTAAGGTGCACAAAATGACATACATCAGAATAATAATTCCTGTTTAGATTTTTTTTTGTTTAGATATTGAACACAGCTAAAAACTTTTTCGATGATTAACATCAAACAGTCTTAACATTCCCTAACTTAATTGAAAACCATAACGGTTCCATGTCTTTCAATATTCTCATGACCTAGTTCAATACCATCACAAGAAGAGCGGAAACGATTACATAACTTAAAACAAATTCAAGTCATAATATCGAATTACAGAAACAACTAGGGAAAACTAGCATAAGAAATAAAAATAATCTTCGACAACTCCTCGGATAGGTCACACCTAGCCATGCCTCTTTGCCTTAGTCTTTCTCTGCTTCTCTGTAAAAACCACAATTATAAATGGTGAGATAAACATTATTTCAGTGAGTCCTATCGAGACCCCTTTCTAACATTGTGAGCTGAAGGTGTTTCAACACTAGGAAATGACCGAAATACCCCTGTCCTCAAATTCTCGTCTAAACCCCAAATAACTTAACCAATCAATTAATAGTTCGCATGACTTATATAATTAAGTAATCAAACATTTAATTAATTTACTTAATTCAAAACCATCACCTCATAATCAATTAATAAAGCTAACATAAATTATTTAGGTATCAATTAACTCATAACCTCAGGCTAATTTCAATAAACGAAATTAGCTAAACCGGGAATGTTACATATTACAAAATATTAAAAACTACACAGATAAACCAAAAGAAACATAAGCTAGCAAAGTAAAATAGAGAGACACAAATAAACTAGCGAGTTACTTGTAAAACAAAGATAGGGGATTACAGTTTGCTCTCGTGTTTGTATGGCTCATGTTACCTTTGTTCTCGTATTTATAAGTCGTACTGAATGTGTCCTCACGACGTATAGAAACATTTATTTTAAAATAATATTTTAATATTACTCTGGCACATACTCTTGACGTATCAAAAAATTATTGGGAAGTATCAGATATGGATTCGTTCTTTTATGAAAAATACTAAATAAACTAATTTTTTTAATCAAAACATTAACATATATTAAATATTTTAATCAAACAATATGAAAAAAAAAACATATAAAAGACTGTTAATCAAATCCCATGAACATATTTCAAAATCACATACATACAACTACAAGTTTTTAATTGTTTTTACAATGAATCATCCAAAAATATGTCTAAGCCATGTCCAAGTCAATAAAAACAATAAATTTTAAGCTGGATAATAATCTTGGGAAACTTTTACAAATGTGCAATGTAACATCCCCAATTTAGCTAATTTAGTTAATAGAAATTAGCAAGAGGTTATGGATATTTTATTAAGTATGAGATGATTGTCAAAGCTAAATAAATGAATTATGTGTTTTATTGCTAAGTTAGTTAAATCAACTGATTTGCTTAAGTGCTTGATTGTTAGATTAATTAGGCAAGGTTTAAGGGAGTGTTTAGAATGCAAGGGTAGCTTGGTCATTTCACAGTGTTTTAAACGCCCAACTGACTACAACACAACACACACCTCTCTTTCTCAAAAACACAAATTCAGAAATAGAAACTTGAAGGAAAAAGAGAGAGAGCTTGGGGAGAAGAGGAGAGAACTTCCTTGAATGTTGATGCATGTTCAATCTTCTTGCACCATTGTAATCCTTGTCATCTCCTCTCCATTTTGATACTAATTGCATCACCAAAGAACCAGCCATTCCCTTCTCACCATTTTCGCACCTAAGCTCCATTTTTGGAGAGAAGTGAGTTTCAAGTTTTCATGTGGTTCTAGGGGAGGTTCTAGAAGCTGTTTGTTGATGCATGTCAGTTCGGTGTGTTATTTGTCAACTTTGAGAAGCTACAAATCGAGTTAGGAGCTGTTGGAGAGGGTTTCAGTGTCTGGTTCGAGTTTAAAGGAGTTGGAGCTGGAATTTGAAGTTAGGGGTTGAAGAAATCAACTTACAACAAGTACTGCAGAAAACGGTTTTGAACAGTCCATGGTAATTCCTTCATAACTCACTGTACAGAACCCTGATTAAGCTCATTTTTGTTGCTTTAGAAACTAGACACGATACCCTTCAAAATAGACACAATAATCACCTTATTGCATTATGTATTTAGGAAGATATCATGTCCACAAGTTAGGTTTATGAATCAGTTACAGTGTTTACCTTTTCTCAGTGTTCTCGCTGTAACTCCCCAGATAGCTGTCGTATAAACACGAAACCTGAACCCTCAGAAAATAGACAAAATTATATACACATTAGGCCCTGGATTGAATGGTTTTGGTTAGAAATCAAATACGTTATGCTCATCCCAAAACTGCTCCCTGATGCTGTCCAGAAATAGTTCGGTTCGGAGAAAGACTGATCGCGTCTTCCGTTATTCGAGTTGTTCATCGCTCCGGGTGAGTTCTTTACTCCCTTAGGGATTGTCTTTAAAACTAAGTTTACATGTGTTCTGGAACTGAGTAATGTTTTCCTTGCATTTCCTGAAGTTCCACAAAAAAACCGTAATTTCAAATATACGTATATTTGTGTTTGAATGTGATGAATGTGATTGTTGTACTGGATATGGCTGCTGTTGTGTGTTGGAATAATGCAGGGCCACGTTTGGGTATCGAGCGGAACGGACTTTGGAATCGAACAGAATGGAAAGTTACACGAAAAATTGCGTTTCGGAAATACTTATAGTCAAGCACGGACCGTGCGCCCCTGCGCACGGGTCGTGCGCCCTATTCACAAAAATGTTTTTAAACCAACCACGGGTCGTGCGCCACGGTTCCATTTATCAAAACATGTTTTAAATCATTCCAATTGATTCCAAGTCCATTCCAATCACTTCTCCAAACTTACGAAATGATAAAATAACCGTAATTCATTGTAATTGCTTTTGGTTGGATAGAATTGGGGAAAACTCCCTAAGTTATAAGTAATGTGATATGAGTTGGTTAAATCAATGCAAATAAGTGGTGTTTTCCTTTATGTATTGGTAAAAACATTGTTGCTTGTGTTTCATTGATAAATGGACCATAAGTCCCATGAGGTTGAGGTAAGTTTCATGCTATGAGGTTGATTTGTTCATGCTATGATTGTAATTGATTGTGATTGATGTAGTTATGATCGGATTGAATTGAAGACTTCCATAAGTCATGTTAATGAATTTAGTAACTACGAGTAAGATAATGTCACGAAAGAATAAGACGGACTAAATGTCCCTTAAGGTTATAATAATAACAACAAGGTCATGTTATGTTTATGCCATGTTAGGTTCAGGTGATATATTTATAAACATATATCAGGTCTAGGGGAGGGGAAGTCATGAGCCCTATGAACCTAGGACCCATCAGTGGTCCCTGACGGATTAAGGCTCAGTGGAATGGGTTCACCGGTAGTTTTATATACAATTGTCGAGGATATGCTAAACATGTATCAATTATATTTCTCGTAGTCGTCTATCAGGGCTATGGGTCATATTACGAATTGTCTCTTGTAGTCGTTTATCAGGGCTACGAGTTTCAAGGTTAGGATTTCCACGTAGTCGTCCCGCAGGGCTACGAGTTAAGAATAAGCATGATGAATCGCGAGGGTTGGTAAGGGGTCTCGATAGGACTCACTGAGATAATGTTTATCTCACCATTTAATGTTGTTGTTTTTCAGAGAAGCAAGAACAGTTAAAGGCGATGAGGCATGGTTACAGAGAAACTTAGAGGAGACGCCGATGTTTTAGTTGTTACATTTATGTTAACTCCTTATGTCAAAATGTGTATCTTCGATTGTACAACTTACACTACAAGAAGAGCTGGACTTTGCGGCGGGCGAAATCCACCGCAAAAGCCAAATTTGCGGCGGATATTTGGACTTTGCGGCGGAAGTTTTTCGCCGGTAGCCAGCTCGAAGCAAACGCGTTGCGGCGGATTATCCGCCGCAAGTTTGAGGCGGATTTAGTGGCGCCGCAAAATCCAACGCAAATTTGCGGCGGATAATCCGCCGGAAAAGGGGACAAATTTTTGACGCAATATATCCGCCGGAAAGTACCCAATTTCCGCCGCAAATTATCCGCCGCAAAGTACCCCATATCCGCCGCAAAACACCGTTTTATTTAAAAAAAATGAATATAATTTTTTTAAAAAAACGTTTTATTTAAAATTCCGCCGCAAACGACACAAATCCGCCGCAAAGTACCATTTTTTTAAAAAAAAAATTATTATTATTTTTAAAAAATAAATTTTATTTTTTTAAAAAAATCGTTTTAATTAAAAATATATATTATTTTATTAATTTTTTTAATTATTGATAAAAAAATAAAATCCAATAACTAATTAATTTTTAATTTAAAAAAATAAAAATTGGGAAAAGCAGTAAAAATATCCATACAATTAATAAAATATCCAGACAATTAATAAAATATCCAGACAAATAAATAAAATAATCTAAAGCTACTGGGTTGCCTGCCGGTCAATGTCATCAACATTATTATAATATGTATCATCTTGAAGTAAAGCACTGAGCGATGACATTTGGACATTAAGATCAATGTCCAGCGGGGGTGACCGCTGCTGGGGGTACTGCTGGTTTGGCTGGATCAGGGGTGACTGATGTGGGGCTGCTGGTATGGCTGGCGGGGTGACTGATGTTGCTGCTGGTATGGCTGGAATGGCGGCGCATACTGCAGTGTATACTGCGGGGGATATTGGGATGCATACGGCGGGGGATACTGGGGTGCATACTGCTGCTGGTAGTACTGCTGCTGTGGCGGCGGCGGGTAGGATGCTGATGAGGATGGCCTCGAGCTAGACACCATCTGATCCTGCAAGAACTTAAAGCGCTCCTCCATGCGCTCCTCAGCTACCCTAGCCTGGTCCCGAATCGCCTGGATTTCCCGCTCACTTCGATCCCGAATCGCCTGAATTTCCCGATCGCTTTGCTGCTGACGCTGAGCCTCGCTCAGTTGCTGCGTCAATTGCCTAACCTCATTCAACTCACCAGCATTGGGAACATAATTGCGACCAGTCGAGGATCCAGAATGTGAATCTGATAGACTCGGAATAATGCTTGTTCGAAAAGCAGCCGGTCCAATACCACCTGATCCTACCAGACGATTAGTCTTTTGGGGACCAACTGCTCTCTCCCAAACATCACGAGCTACTCTAGCCTCCTCCACTGGATCGACAGCTGCCCCACTGCCCTGTTGTGACTGATGGTACTCAGCCATCCCACCCTCGAAGCTCTCCTGAAAAAATAACCCAACAAATAAATAACTAATTATTAATATAAATAATACACATTAATTAATATATATAATTGTAAAAGTAGTTTTACCTGAATACGCCTCGCCCGATCTGTAACGTACTCACCAGTCTCCTCCACCATATGCATGTGGCAATGCAACTCAGGCAAAGTGATTGGCCTTTGTTCCCTCTCCACCTATATAATATATATGTACATAAATATATATATTATTAATTAAATACACATATTGAAAATGACTAGTTAATTATTATAAATAATTAATTAATTAATCAAGTAATAAATTAAGTAATAAATTTACCAAACGTATGTAATGCGTTGCAGTATTAACACTCCCCCCCGTGTGTGTGCAGCCACCTTTTTCAGAAGCACGGTTCTTCTTGGCTTTCTCACAATAATTCTTAAATCCTTCATCTTTCTCCCAATACTCATTAAACTCAGCCCAAGTTGAGTCTCCCATATAAGATGGCTTCGTACGCGTATTGCGCGCCCTCCACATCAATTCAGAATAGCGATGAGAACATCTCTTATGGAACACTCTCTCAACTGCGGCTTGCTCCCCTGGATACCATGTACATTTCTCCTATTTAAGAAATTTACAATAATGTTGTTAATTATAAGGCAATAATTAATTAATTAATCAAGTCAATATAAAAGATAATACACCAAATTAATTATTTCGTAGAATCGAATAACTTACCAAAAATGATCTTAACATCTTCTTATTTGCATCCTTATCTTTTCTAACTTCCGTCCAGTTCGTCCAGCTCTTGGTAAAATTCTCCTTGATTGTTTTTGTGATGGCGGTAGCTGAAGCCTTCGAAGGAATAAAACTGCATTAAAAAAAGATGAATTTTGTTACACCAAATATAAGTTATATATATATATATAAATGGCAACAAAAATAAATTAATAAATAATATAGATATATATATATATATATATATATATATATATATATATATATATATATAGACTTACGAATCGCCAAAAATCTGCAATATGATACGCCCATCAGGTGTAACCCTAATCACCTCAGTCCCATCAATGAATGTGCGTACCCCATCCTGCATCAACATGTGTCGGGGATAAGCCCTCAGTACCAACAGGAATCGATGGGCCCCCTGCAGTACTAGTACTAGCACCATCCTCAGACACAGGTGGTGGCAAATATCCGCCAGTAGTAACAACAACACGCGCAGGCTGAGTACGGCGCCCTAGGCGAGTAGATGTCTTCCGCCTGCTAGTGCTGGCGGTATCGGGAGGTGGAGGAGGAACATATGCGCCGTCATGATCGGATCCCGAGTCATCATGAGATGCCATATCTGTATAGATCTAGCTAAACATATACATTTAAACAAAACCAACATATACTAAACAAGGTTAACATAAACATATACAAAACTCATGCATTAAAATAAATAATTTGAATCTCATTCATTCTCAAACAAATAACATCCTTCATTAAAAATAACATCTTCATTAAAAATAGAATTGTTGAAACATAAATTACATTCATTCTAATTTGAATCCCATTCATTCTCAAAATCATCATCATCGGAGGAGTGAATTCTTGATACACCAATGTGGTCTGTTGCATCATCACCATCAGCATCTTCGTCATCAACAACTTCATCGCCGGTGTTTGGCTCATCACATAAACGAACAATGGGTTCAACTTGAATCACTTCATTTACATTAGACATCTCTTCCATTTGATATGGCATATCTTCCACCGTGTCATCATTTGTCTGATCAATGCGACCTCTTGGTTTTGTTTTAATTGCGACACACTAACCACGCCTATCAGTCCGCATTGATGGATAAGGCACATAATAGACTTGTCTCACATTTTGTGCAATGACAAACGGATCATACGATCGATATCTACCATTCATTTTAATGTCCACTGTATTTGACTTTGGATTCACCTTTGTTCCTCGAGCAGACGGATCAAACCAATTACAATAAAAAAACCACTACCTTTGGACTAAAATCTAGATGGGGGTACTGAAGTTCATATATGTGTTGAACCACACCATAAAAATCATCTTCACCTCCTCCAGTGACCCCCTTCATGCACACTCCACTATTGACTGTCTCTCTGCCCTGTGTCCATTCATTGGTGTGAAATTTGTATCCATTGACCAAAGTATGTGTGCCATTCTTTAACACATCTTCGAGGACCGTCTGATATGTTCCTCAAGTGTTGGTTGGTAGGATTTGGCGGGAGGGAATACACATATTGACTAAACCACATTGGAAAATGCGCATGAATATGAGCAGAAGATTGGTCTTCACGTACTGCCTCTGATGACAAGAACTCCCTAAAAAGAAATAATTTAATTGTTACACTTGTCTACTATATTAACTAATTAAGATCGATTGTTAATGTTGAGGAACATACTCAATAAATGGTTGCACCTCAGTACAGTTTATCAACACATTAACATGTGCTGAACTTAACTCTTCATCTGTTAGCCAGTGAGTTGACTCCTTCCCAGATGGACGACCGGGTAGACAAAAGACAGACAAAGCCAAAGGATGTCGCCATTCAGTATCCACTTCATTTCGACTGCTTCCAGGAGCAAACTGATTCTTGAAATAATGAGAACAAAAATGTGTTGTTTCACGGTGTAGGTAAGAAGAACATATCGATCCTTCAACTCTAGCTTTGTTTTTCACCGATATTTTTGAATCACCCATGAACCTAGAGAATATGATATTAATATATTAGTAGTCATATATTTTAATTTAAACTTGTTAATTTCTTATATTATTATAGTTAAAGCTAGCTGACCTTTCAAACGGATACATCCATCTGTATTGGACAGGTCCGCCAAGTTTAGCTTCATATGCGAGATGCACCGGTAGATGCTCCATAGAATCAAAGAAACCAGGTGGAAATACTCTCTCCAACTTGCATAAGATAAGTGGGATGTCTTGTTCCATTTTTGAAAGATCATCAGCTTTTAGCGTTGCAGAACACAAATTCTTAAAGTATTGACTTATTTCATTGAGCGGATTCAAAACGTGTGTTGGCAACGAACTAAAAGCGATAGGAAGTAAGCACTCCATGAATACGTGACAATCATGACTCTTCATCCCATGCAACCTCCCATTATCCACATCCGCACATCTAGATAAATTGGAAGAATAACCGTCTGGCATTTTCAACTCTTTTATCCACTGATAAACTGCTTTCGCTTGTTCGGTAGATTAAGTATAATTGGCTTTGGGTTTCAAAATCCTAGTACCTTGCTCAACCAACAACAAATCCTTTCGTCTACAGAAATGATCTATATCCTTCCTAGCTTTCTCATTGTCTTTCGTTTTGCCTTTCACGTTCATGACAGTGTTAAATATGTTGTCAAAAAAATTCTTCTCTATATGCATGACATCGAGATTGTGTCTCAATAGATTATCTTTCCAATAGGGAAGTTCCCAAAAAATACTTTTTTTTGTCCAATTGTGCCATTGTCCATAGCCATCTGGACGAGAAACAACACCGGCTACGACTTCCACAGGAGGGATATCCCTAACATTATTCCAAACTTCCTCTGGTGTCAACTGACGAGGAGGTCCAGCTGTTTCAACATTTCCCTTGATGAACGCATATTTCTGCTTTCTAAATGGGTGATCCATAGGTAAGAACCTACGGTGCGAGTCAAACCATGAAACTTTTCCTCCGTATTTAAGACTAAAAGCCTTTGTGTCAACCATGCAAATCGGACACGCCATCTTACCATGTGTCCCCCATCCAGACAACATTCCATAGGCAGGGAAGTCATTTATGGTCCACATCAAAGCCGCCCTCATCACAAAATTTTGTTTGCGTGCCACATCATAAGTTAAAACACCATTCCACAACCTTTTTAGGTCATCAATCAAAGGTTGCAAATAGATGTCAATACCAGCTGTTGGATTACTTGGCCCTGGAATAATAGAATTTAAAAACATGTATGGTTTGGACATACACATTTCTAGAGGAATGTTGTATGGTGTAACAATAACTGGCCAATATGAATACGGTGTTGCCGAGGCTTGAATATATGGTGTGAAACCATCAGAGCACAAACCAAGCCGAACATTGCGCGGATCACTGGCAAAATCTGGATGAACACGATCAAAATGCTTCCAAGCTTCACCATCAGATGGGTGACGTAATTCACCAGAATTATTTCTATTTTGATGGTGCCATGTCATTTTACCTGCGGTCTCCATTGAAGTAAACATCCTCTGTAGCCTTGGAATAAGAGGCAGATAGAACATTGATTTTCGTGGAACCAGTTTGCCTCTGCTCATCCCTGATCTACTGACACGATAGCGTGGTTGTCCACACAACTTGCATTCCGACAACTCTCCATCATTTATGCCAAACTCATTGTTATAATAGAGCATGCAACCAGACACACAACAATCAATCCTTTTAGATTTTAAGCCAAGCTTCGATACCACTCTTTTAGCTTCATAATAACTTTGCGGTAAACTCCCTCTAATGGGGGTTGCATCCAACATCATTTTGGTCATATATTCCATGCACAACTCAGCAACATTAAATTGAGACTTAAGACCCAACAACCGAACACACATTGATAATTTTGAGTCTGTAGATCCTTCAAATATGGGTTTATTTGTCTCACTCAAATACATGTAAAACCTTTGAGCTTCCTCATTTGGAACTTCGTCAGCATCTGGTTCTTCAAAATCCAAATTTACTCCAACAGCGTCAGATATCATTCCCTGATAAACATCTAACGGTTGTATTCCCCATCCTTCAGATGTCGTAGTCACTGGATAACTACTTGATGTGTGATCTACTACTTCAACCGGAACATTAACCGCAGGAACTGCAGCTACCCCTGACGCTCCTTCCCCGTGACGACTCCATGTCCAATAATTTGGCCTAAACCCATTATTGTACAAATGAAGTCTAACTTCATGTTCATTTTTTATAGCTCGAAATGAACATTTCAAGCACGGACATCTAATACCGCCTTGTCGCCCAAATTCTTCATGATCAATGTACTTAGCACAAAAAATAAACTCTTCTACTCCTTCTACAAAACGTCGTTTTACACCAGTTCTTCCAGGATACAATCGATCATACATCCAACTACGATCCATTTTCAAGAACTATACGTATACTACACTACAATATAAATAAAATAAACTATCAATTACTTCATATTTTGATATATATATATATATTTATTACTCATTTTATTTTGATATTTCAATAAACTACCAATTAATTACAAGCAACAGAATGAATTTTTTAATAATGTTATATACAAATAATTTAAATATTATAAATAATAATTCCAAATTTAATTTTAAATTTCAATTTTTATAAGACAATATATGTTAATAAAATTTATAAGTGAACTTAATAAATAAGTTTTTTCAATATAAATTAATTTGTATTATTATTGCAAACAAAATACTAAACAAAATTTTACTAAAAATAGTGAAGTAAGTAATATTTTATTAATTACTTTAACAACTAACCGTAGTGAAGAGAAGGCTCTGGCTTGAAGCTTATCCTGAACTCAAGCAGAGAGGAAAAAGCAGAGAGGAAAAAGGAGGAACCCAAACAATACCTAAACAAAAAAAACAACACAATTAGTAACAAATTCATATTATTATAAAATAATTTAAAAACGAATATTAAAAAAAAAATTAAAAACTAAAACTATTAACTAATATCAAAAACATACCTTGAAGAAATTTCCCAATAAGAGCAGAAGACAATTCGTAGGGAGGAAGCGCTACACTTCAAAAACAGATTTAGTAGAGAAGGAGAGAATTTGAGAGAGAGTAAAAGAGAAATTTTAAGAAGAGAATGGGAGGATTGTTAGAAGTGTGAAGAATGAGAAGTGGGGAATGGATATATATAGAAAAACGCAGCCCAACGGTCAAAAGGGATTTGCGGCGGATTTGGACGGTTGCGGCGGATTTTGAAATTCAATATCCGCGGGTTTTTTTTTTCGGTGCTTTGCGGCGGATTCTGGACGGTTGCGGTGGATTTTTAAATTTAAAATCCGCGGGTTTTTTATTTACGGAGGTTTGCGGCGGATTCGTGGTACTTTGCGGCGGATATTCAAATTAAAATATCGCGCCTTTTTTTTTAAAAATACCAAATAATCCGCCACAAAAGCTATAATCCGCCGCAAAGATCCGCCGCAAATGCTCAACATCCGCCGCAAAAAACACAAATCCGCCGCAAAGCACCGTAAATAAAAAGCTCCTCCTCATTATTTCACCACAAGTGACATATACGTTAATCAAACGCTCGGTATCATCCTTCAACTTAACAGCCCGTCCTTGCAGTTCCTCAAACTTTCTTTTTAGAGATTCAACCATATTTTCATAAAAGAAAGTTTCACAAGAAACCATCTTTTGAAAAGATGATTGAATCTCTAAATAGAAAGTTTGAGGAACTGCAAGGACGGGTTGTTAAGTTGGAGGATGATACCGAGCATTTGATGAGCGTATATGTCTCTTGTGGTGAAAATAATGAGGATGAACTTTATGCTGATAAAGGGGTTACTTTTAACGAAAAAGATGAAGGGGTCTTCATGACAATGTGGAAATTTTTTTACAAAAAAATGGAGACGTACGCCACTCAATTGGAACCCCGCTGCCGACAATGCTCAAGAGAGTGCCGTATTAAGAGATCGAGTGCCGTATCAAGAGAATGAGAGTATTGGTAGAGGTGTGAAAAAAGAAGAAGGGGAGAAGGGGTTTATATAGGAGAAACGAAGTCAAACGGTCAAAAGGCAAGATCCGCCGGAAACGGCAGTTACCGGCGGATTTAAGGGATTTGCCGCGGACATAAGGGATTTGCGGCGGACGGAGGTGCATTTGCGGCGATTAATTAAAATCTCGTAAAAAAAAAAATTGTGAACCCAAATCCGCCGCAAGAACCGTTAAATCCGCCGCAAAAGCCAAGACGAATTTTAATCCGCCGCAAATGTCAATTTTTCCGCCGGTAACTTTGAGGCGGATAAATTCCGCCGGAAATTCGTAGATTCCGCCGGTAACTTTGCGGCGGATCTATATCCGCCGGAAACTCCTGGCTGGAAAAACCAATAATTTTTGTAGTGTTATAATGGTTACAAGTTGTAAATCGCTTCCGCAATTTTCTATTTGGTATTGAACACTAGGCATGGAAATTTTATAAGACTTGTAATCTAAGCACTTTTGTTAAGTTAATGGGGTTCAGAGAACCATTTGATATCTATTTATCGGAATTTTTTTGTCGTGTTCGATATGCCAAGTGGTGCATTTCGGTATTTCTACAAGTTAGAAAATATCGGGGTGTTACATGCAACTATTCTCCATAAAAGTAAATTACTCTCTATATAACAATCAATTTGTTCTCTTAATTATGTTGAGTCCACTAAGAGCAAAAATTACTTCTTCATAAAGCTTCTGCATATTGCCACGATTAAAAGAACCTGCAGCTAACAAAATAAGGAATGGGTTAATCACTACAAGAAAAATGAAGAATAGCGGTGATCGAAATAAGGATTTAGCGGCGGTTCGAACCGCCGCTAAATTTCTTTCTACGGTTCCAAAACCGCCACTAGATATGGCGACGCTAGAATGACATCGGTTTCTGCAACCACCGGAAGCCATATAGCGTCGGTTGTAATACTTAGACCTCGTAATATAATTTTGTAGTTTATTAGCATACTTAACCTTGTAACATAATTTTGTATTTTATTTAATAAGTTAAAGTTTTAAAGCTAGGTGAGTTTATGTTTTAATCTTTATAATTGCTCAATGAGAGTGTCTTATACCTTATAAACATACTTAACCTACTTAGCATGCTTAACATATATTAATATAAAGAGTACAATGATTTCTCAATTAGACAAGTTATTAATATAAACATACATTATAAACAAGAAGCATACATTTTAGGTAACATAAATACCCTATAGCATATTGTTCCCATCCGGACCGGTCGGCATATACATCCGCTCGGCTCCCGAAGGACCTCCTCTGATGATCGACCGATCGGCCCAAAATATCTCGCATGAATCTCTCCCAGGAAGGAGTGAAGCGTGATCATAGGAAATCAGAGGGAAATATCCCTGATTTCCCTCAAATCTGTCTGTAACGGTCAACTCGGCCATAAATTGTATTTACTGCCATTTAATCACCATTGTACTATAACTACCGCCCGTAGAGGCCAATAAACGGATCCAGATTCCATTTCTCTCAGTCAAATACTTTTTCTTTACATTCCACGCTGAGAATATAGTAACTCGTGTTCGGTCCTTTTCTCAACCAGAGAAACCGATCGTAACATTGGCGTCCACCGTGGGGCCGGAGTAAAACTTTTCCCACGTCCCACACAGAAACCAAATCAAAAAAACCACCACTATCAAATAATGGTGACTACTAGAAACGGAACCAGCGATTCTGGCAACTCCAATGGCCAACAGCCTAACGTGGATCCAAGGCTGGAGAAACTGATGACTGCAGTATAGTTCCTTCAGACGCAAAACGCTGATCAACAACGCCGAAATGAAAAACAGTAACTCCACTCCCAGGCTTTAGAAGCAAGGGAAGTGAATGTGCAGCAGCTACTCGCAAACATGAGGAGATTCACTCAGGTGCTGGAGGCCACCAGGACCCCGCTACGTGCATTTCAGCCATTCACAGCAGAAATTCAGGCGGTAGAGATACCACCCAGATTCAGGGAACATGCCATCGGAAGCTACAACGGCTCCAGCGACCCCCAGAGCCATTTGGATGCCTTTCAAACCCAAATGTTCATCAGCGGTGGCAACGATTCCATCAGCTGTAAAATGTTTGCTGGGACATTGGTAGAGGTGGCCCTGAACTGATTTAAAGGACTCCTGCCACGATCCGTGGCCGGGTTCGAGGACTTAGCCAGCAGGTTCGTGCAGCAATTCTCAGCGAACAAGAAGAAGGAGGTGGGCCTTGGTGACCTATTCGATGTGCCCCAAGGACAGTCTGAACCGCTCAAAAGCTACCTTGATCGGTTCAACAAAACCACCGTCCTTGTTGAAGAGTTGGATGAGAAGTTCTTCGTAACCGCTTTCATAAAGGGCTTGTGAAGCGGAACCTTTAGTGAAGCACTGATCGTCTGGAAGCCCCGAACAATGGATGAAGTGCGGGTCAGAGCAGAGAAGCATATAGAAGCCGAGGAGTCCAGCGCAGGAAAAAGGGAAAAAGAAGCAGGGAAGCAAACACCAATAGCCGAGCGAGTAGAGCAGCAACGTGCTCGGCCTCAGGGAAGAGACAGAGGAAATCAGAATAGGAATCGGTCGACCAGGCCGAGGGCAGAAGAAGGGTACACCCCTCTTAACGTAAAACCGGACATCCTGGATAAGTCTTTGCAGGACAACACTGCCCTCGCTAATTCCCTCGCTAAATTTTTCTTTTTCAGATGATGGGACTTAGCGCAGGGGTTGGTAAAGGGGCAGAAATTAGCGAGGGACAGTTCCCTCGCTAATTCCCTCGCTAACGTTAACTTTTCAGATGATGGGACAGTTCCCTCGCTAATTCCCTCGCAAATTTTTTTCTTTTTTCCTTTATATCCGTTTACACCCTCACTCTTCTTTCTCACTCACTCACTCACTCACTCTTCACCATTCCTCTTCCCTTCCTCTTCCCCCTTCCACTTCCTCTCACACCCTTCTTCTCTCTTCACTCTTCCAGCACCACCACCACCACCATCATCACCACCTCCTCTCACACTCTTCTTCTCTCTTCACTCTTCCAACACCACCACCACCACATACCTCCTACCACTCTCACTCACTCTCTCTTACTCTTCACCACCACCAACCCACCACCCCACCACCACCACTCTCACTCTTCTCTCTTTCTTTCTCTCTCTCTCTCTCTCTCTCTCTCTCTCTCTCTCTTCTCTCTCTCTCTCTCTCTCTCTCTCTCTCTTCTCTCTCTCTCTTTCTCTCTCTCTCTCTCTCTCTCTCTCTCTCTCTCTTTCTCCCTTACTCTTCTCCTTCTCTCTACTCTAAACCACCCATCACCACCACCACGCCACCACCACCACCACACCACCACCACGCCACCACCACCACCACCACCACCACACATCACCACAAAATTAATAATATAATATAATATAATATTTATTAATTAATATATATATAAAAAAACAAGCCATTCAGCACTGGACACGTGTCATTTTTTTTTGAAAACTGCAGTCATTAGCGAGGGAATTAGCGAGGGCAAAAGCCGTCGTTAATTCCTGCGCATTTACCAACCCCTGCAACTGAGTCCCATCACCTGAAAAGCTGCAGTCATTAGCGAGGGAACTAGCGACGGCATAGTCCCTCGCTAATTAGCGAGGGATCCAACTTCCTTCGCTAATCCCATTTGCGAGGATGTAGAGGCCGTCCCCATTTGTTGGAACAATGGGCAGAAACCCGGACTCATACTGCAGGTACCACCGCACGGACAGCCACACAACCAATGATTGCTGGACATTAAAGCAATAGATAGAGCAGCTGATCTAGAGAGGGCATTTGAAGAAGTTCGTAAAGGAAGGTGAAACCAAATATGGGAAGCGTCGGAAAGGCAACACGAGCCTCATGCAAGAGGTGAGCGGTGAAAAATTTCAAGAAGACACTCGGGAACAGACCGAGCATGAAAGAGCCGACAAAGGGGGAATCAACTCCATCGCCGGAGGATTTTAGGGTGGAGGAGTCACCCCATCGGCAAGGAAAAGGTACGTGAAATCGATAATGTCAATTGGTAGTAATGAAGGGCTTGTTGTGCAAGAGTATCCAGGGATCTCTTTCGAGGTTCAGGATTTCAACGGGGTCCGGCCCCAAGGTCGCAAGATGATCCAATCGTGATTTCAATCACCACCAGCGGCTTCAAGGTCGCAAGGGTCCTGATTGATGGGGAAGCTCAACCAATGTGATCTACGGGAAATGCTTCGAAGAGCTCAAAATCCCATCCAGCATGTTGAAAAACTATCCTGGCACCTTGGTGGGATTCTCAGGAGAGCATGTGGCAGCTCGTGGGTATTTGGATCTCCGCACGACGTTCGGAGAAAAAAGACAATGCAAAAACGGTGGTGCTACAGTACATGGTGATCCAAGCTTTGTCCTCCTACAACATGATCATGGGAAGACCATCCCTCAACGCTCTCCTCGCTGCGATCTTCTACCCGCACATATGCATAAAATATCCCCTGCCGAACGGCAGGGTCGGGATAGTGAAAAAGCAATGGCGAGGAAGTGTTATGCCGAAAGCATGAAAGTCAAGCTGGTCCAAGGGACGAACGACACCAATTGCAACAAGACGATCAAGCCCACAACTGCAAGCAAGGAAGACAAGACAAAGAAGAAACCATCCACGGTGCATGAAAACTCCAAAAAGTCGGGCTAAAGAAAAAGGGCCGAGCCAGAAATGTTGTAACATCCCTGAATTTCGGTTAATTTCGTTTTATGAAAATAACTAGCTAATTATTATTCGATGAAATAATGAATCAAGTCATGGACATGTGAAAAGCGTGAAAGCAACATTTAATTGTTAGTCCAATGAATTATGTGATTGTTTTGGGGAAGAAATAGAATTATGTAATGATTAGAGAGGCGAGGGCGTTTTGGTCTTTTCCAACCATTTAACCCTCAGCTCATTAGACCACCTGATCCTACTCCTTTCCATCTCATTCAGCAAATTGGAAACAAAATTGGAGAAGTGAAAGTGAAAGAAAGGAGAATTTAAGTGAGAGTTGCACATAAAGGCAAAATGGTCATTTCCTTTTCTTTTAAAACACCTCAGCTTTTAACCCATCTGATTACCACTCTCTTGCCACCCAAACCAGCAAAGTGAAAAATTCAGAAATAGAGAGAAAGGAAGAGAAGGGTGGGGAAGGAGAAGAGGAAAGGGTGAAAAGGAAACCACATCAAACCTTGTTGCATGTAAGCTCTTTTTCCATCATCCTACTCCATAGTTCTTTCTCTTCTCATTGATACCAATTTAAGAACCTAACTCTTCCTAAATCATCACTTGCCATTGTTGGATTTTGAAGCTCAAAGTGAGTTTTCGACTTCTTGAAGCCTTGCATGTGCTCTTTGGAACCATGTGTCATACCCCAATTTTGTCCGACTAATTGAAAAGTCCCAAATTTTATTGCTTCGCATATCGTTCTAAACGCGGGTCCCTCTGGCACTCTCGTGCAGCGATTTTGTTTGTCGCTCGTTATTTTCAAAAAAAAAGAATCCGAAAATAAATAATGAAAATAATAATAAATAACGCGAGCGCGCGTTTCGTCTCGAGTCGTGTGAGTAACTGCGTCGGTGCGCGTTTATTTTTACCGTTTTCTTTTTAGAGAAGTAAGGATAAAATGAGATCAGTTTTAATAACTTACGCGTGTGCGCATTAAGTCAGTTACGTGTTCATAGTCTTAACGCGAGTGTGTGTTGGTTGCGAATCGTGCGCGAGGGGTTGCGTCGGTTCGTGTTGTTTTTACCGCTTCTTTTAAGTATTATTAGTAAAAAATAATAGTAATAAGATAAAACCAGTTTTTTTATTAGCTGTCCCTTTTTTTAATATGTAGACAAAAAAAATTAAAAATGCAGAATAGTACAAAAAAGAAAGTCAGATGTTTTATTTAGATGTAGACAAGAAATTTAATTACAAATAATACAAAAATCAAAATACAAACAAAAATTAAATACAAAAGTACAAAAAATAAAAGAATAAAAAAAAAGGGGGACAGCTCAAGTCGCTGCTGCCCCTGTTTGTTGCTGTGGCTGAAAAACATTTTGAGCTTCAAACTCAAACTCCTTTCATCTTGCCCTTTGCTTTTTCCATTTTCAGCAAAACACTGCTGCAGTGGCAGCCACCCTGCTGCCATCCCCTTGCTGCTCCAACAGCTTTGTCTCCAAAGGGATTTGCTCCCCTGCTTCATGCCACACCTACACCACAAATTCTCTGCCTATAAATACAACAAAGTTGAAATCAGTTGGTGGGGAGAAGACAGTAACACAGAGAGCAATATACACACACACCCAGAAATTGAGGCACAAACAGAAGAAATTCAGAGCGAAAACCTAAAACCCTAAACCACAAAGCATCAAAAGGAGGTTCTGATACGGAGAAGGGCAGCAGCAGTAAGAGGTCGCAAGCAGCAATAACAAAAGGCTGATACTAGAAGGAGTTCGGTAATAGCAATTTCGCTTTCTTTAGTTTAGTACATGATAGGCTGTTTTACAAAGAACCGTATGTATTATTGAGCTGAAATTAGAAATGAAACTGTATATATCAATTAAAGCGTGATTGAGTTCAGTTCAGGTTCTTTTTTAGATAATATGGATACTGTAAATAAATTAGCATCATGAGCAGAATATGGTTAAAAGGATTTGGGGTTCATAATCAACAGATGCTAAAAAAACGAACCCATAGTTATCTTGAAACCGTTTTTTTTTGTTAGAAAATTAGGGATTTATTAGCAATAGGTTTAGTGTGGAGATTTAAGGTTAGAACCAATCTGTTCTTAAAAAAGGGGAGTACTTAAGCCATAGGTTTGGTTAATTAAGGGTTTAAAGTTTTTTTTCTTAAAAAAAAAAGGGAATATATAACTATATGTTCAGAAATAAAAAAAACAAACAAAAAAATGAGAAACAGATATGAAAGATGATCAGAGCAGAAAAGAGGAAAAAAGGGTACAGAACCGTAAAAAGTAAAAAGATAGAACAGAGCTCACCTTCGCCGCCGGCCACTGTACGGTGGTCGTCGTCCCTAAAAGCACACCGGCGTCGTTATCCCCTCCGCGACGGACCCCCTCCGCTAGCGTCTAAAACTGTAGCGTATCCATCACAACACCACGGTCTCCACCGCCGTCACTCCTCAAAACAGATCCACTACCACCCACACAAACCGTAAGCCACCCCCCTTTGTACGGCCAAACCTTCCTCCATCACCAAACCACCTCCTCCAAACTGCAGCCCAACCATCACCGAACCACTCAAACGACCACCTCCGTAACCCTCATCGCACCCAATCAACGCCAATACACCCACCCTCTGTGGTCGTCGTTCACGCAGGACTTCGTGAGAGGGAGAGAAGGATAAGGCGGCGGATCTACAGCTAGGGAAGGAAACATGGCGCCGTGAGAGAGAGTTCGTTGGTGAGGGAGAGAGAAAAACGAAAATGGGTTTAGGAAGAAGAAGGTTCGGTTCACCATGGTTGTAAGGAGAGAGAAGTGAGAAATGGTAGAGGGGAAGTGGGGAGAGGGATACGGCCGTGGAAGGAGAGAGAGAGAAAAATTTTCAGGTTTGGTTATTTTGGGGGTGGGGCGCCGCGTATGGAGAGAGGAGAGCAAATTAGGGTTTCCAATTTAGGTTTAGTTTTTATAGTATGGACCCAAGGACAATTTCGTCTTTTCACCCTTTTTTATTTTTCAGACTTCTACTAACACCCCTGCATTTTACTTCTCGCGCCCTCCCATGGAGCCCATGATTTTTTTTGGAACGCAGCCCAGCTTACAAAAACATGCTGGGCTCACTATCTGCACCCCGGTTTTAATAATACAACCCTCCTTTTATTTACACCCTTATTTTACTACCACGCCCCCTGTTTCTCTTATTTTAAATTTCGTTTCTTTTCCCTAAGCGAACTTTTTTTTCACAAACCTTTTTTTTTTCCAAATGATGGATAAATGTTTCCCCGAACAAAAATTAATCCAATGGCGAAAACGCTTCAAAATCAAAACTTTGTTAGTAGTCTTGCGAAGCCTTCGCTTGCATGATTATTAACAATGGAGTGCTAGTGATAATCACCCATAACCTTTGTAGGTTTGATTATCATGAACGCTTTCAATTTCAAAAGATATTTTCCCAAGCATCAAAAATCATGGCAAGTGCTAGTAATGATCACCCATAACCTTTGTTAGTTTGATCATTATGAGCACCCTCCACTTTTCAAAACCTAAGCAAAAATACTTTCACTTTCGAGGCTCGTTAGAACTACGTCGCTTTGATTCCCATTTGGGATACGTAGGAGCGAGTCACATTCTCGTCAAGCGCAATCATAAAAAGTTTAGCATTTGTATAACAAAAATAAAAGAGTTATTTTCATAACGAAAAAGAATCACTTTTGCAAACCAAGATCATTTTCAGAACGAAAACCTTTTCCTTTCTGAAAACATTTTCAACCCATTGTCGCTGGTGGCTAATCAGAACCTTTGTTCGTCTAGCCATTGGTGGCGATGTCTTTTTCCCAAAAGAACAACAAGCGATGATCACTCATAACCTTTGTTAGTTTGATCATTCGTGTCAATCAATCTCTTTCGAAAACCCCTTTCAAAAGAACAAATAAAAACGAGTCGCTACTAATAGTCAATCAGGACCTTTGTTCGTCTGACTGGCGGTAGTGACTCTCATTTTCAGGAGTACTTAGCGGTGATTACCCATAACCTTGGTTAGTTTAATCATTCACTAAATGCTCGTCCTATTTCGAAAACTCGCTAAAAAGATAAAAGACAAAAACCTTTTTCAGGACAAAGAAGAACTACGTGGCTTTGAGTTCTCCATCGCACCGGGAGATACGTAGGAGCGGGCCACGTCCCGTCGAGCGTTTTTTTCTAAAAACCCATTTTCCCCCTTTTTCATAATAAATAAAGGTTTTCATTAAGAATTTTTCCATAAGAAGTAGAGAGGCAAAATTAAGTATTTTCAAGTCAACACACTAAAACCACACATTTAATTAAAGGTTCCCTCTCAGTAGAGAGGACGTGTTGGGTGCTAACACCTTCCCTGCGCGTAACCGACCCCCGAACCCTATTCTCTAGTTTCGTAAGACCAATCGCTTTCCAAAAAAGGTTTTCCTAATATTTTCCTTAATAAATATTGGTGGCGGCTTCATTGTCTTAGGAAAAGTTGTGAACGAGGAAGGTTCTTCCTCGGGGACTTTTTCGGGCGCAACACCATGGGAGTAATCCTTAGCAACCCTTGAAGCCACATTGTGCTTAGGATCAGATTGGAAGTCATCTCAATAGCAAAGAAGCTCAGGTTTTGAGATAGGAGTTGTAGGTGTCGGCTTTGAAGCGGTTTGGTCAAATACGGGGATTGTTCGAGCGGTTACGTTTTGATCGTTTCGTGTGAGGACGTGATTTCTCGCGAGTTCGTCAAACCGGTGAGTTTTACTCACGTTTAGGGTTTTATGTTTTGTTGTTGAAATGTTGGTTGCAATCGGTATTTTGATTTCGAAAGATTATTGACTCGAAACCGTTTTTCAGAAAATAACGTTTTACGGTTTTGACAAAAATTATATATGTATTATGTGGATTTTGATTGTACTGGAATGTGTTTGTATTCTGGTTGTGTTGTTGGAATTTTGATTGGGTTACGGATTGTATATGATCGGAAAAGCGGAACGAAACAAACGAAGCGATCTGTGAATCTGCACAAGACGCACGGACCGTGCGCCCCTGGGCACGGGTCGTGCGCCCTCTTCTGTGATGCCTGTGAAAAATTTAACAATGCACACGGACCGTGCGCCCCTGGGCACGGGTCGTGCGCATGCTTCTGTCACCTGATGCCAAAATTTCGTTTCGCTGCTCCTTTCGATTCCAAACCTCTTCTAATCTTCCTTCCAACCAATTGTGATGATATTCACTTGATAAAAATATTGTTTCAAATGGGTTCAACAGAATTTGGAAGAATGGTTTTGGAAAACTATAAATGTTTTGAAAAACCGAAAAGTAGACCACGTGTGAGTACAAGCTTTTGAATAACTAATCGGATTATACGTTCAACTTAGTATAGTATTATAACGCCGGATGTCAACTATTGGATTCATCTAAACGGGTCATAGAAAAACGATATATATATATATATATATATATATATATATATATATATATATATATATATATATATATATATATATATATATTATATCGAAAATAGAAGTCGGCCCAATGCGGGTATGATATATAAATTATATCAATGTCGAGTGACGATCCGACGAATAGCATACTAAGCGGGGAAGGTCATGATCCCCTACCCTAGGCCCTGGACACGTTGGGTAAAGTACTAGCGGAGGTTTATCGGGATTGTGGTTGTTGCACGGCCAATCTTATGCTACGTTAGTTGCACAATTCACCGAGATTGTGGTTGTTGCACGGTCGGTGTTTCGATTGGTAAGCTTGTAATTATTAATTAACTTACGAGGCTTAGAAATATTTGAATAGCACATTATATGCCGAGTGGTTGTTTGCACGGTCGGCGATGGGCTATGGATGAGCAAGTGGTTGATAAATTAAACTATGTTGCAACGGTTTTATAATTGAACCGAGTGATTGTGAGGGGTCATGGTAGAACTCACAGAGAATTGTTATCTCACCCTATCATTATTGTGGTTTTTACAGAGAAACAGGGTAAGAGGAAGACAAGGCGACACGAGTAGGTGACGTGCTTATGGAGATGCCGAAGACTTGTAGTCTTGAGTTTCTGATTATGTTTCTCTTGTTATTTTCTGTTATGGTTATGTAACTTGTATTGGATATGAGTTGTATAAACCTATTCCGCTTCTCTGGTTATGATATTGAACAATAGACTTTGTATCCCTTTTTAAGTGGAGAACCAAGTTAAATTTTATGGATTTGAAGACAGGTTGATCCGAGACATGATGTTTTATTATCGAAAATATTTAGTGTGTTCAATATCTAAACAGGGATTGTGTCCTCTGATTGTTGCTAAGTCGTGCACTTCATTATATCTACATGTTAGAAATATTTGGGTGTTACAAATGCACTAACTCGGCCCTCCAGAGAAAAAATAATATACTTTTGTAGAACGGCCACATAGGCCCCCAATTGTACCAAAAACAAATAAATAAAAAAGGGACCGGATTATTCTATCCTTGTCTTACAAAATCTAGAATGGACCACAATAACTCCAGATGTAAGTCCCGTCAGGTAAGAACCGAGCAATGTCTGGACATTACCCTTGGGTGAAAAAATCAAGTCCCAACAGGCAATAGGCGGGGCAGACGAGTCCTTGCCCCACCGTTAGGCGAACCTTATGGGAAAAAAGAGAGCCTGGCAAGCCCGCCGCACCATAAGGAATCTCTCTAGAAAACCGGCACCAAAAAATGCCGCAACATGACCGGGCGGTCATGTTGATCTATTGAGGAAATGAATGAAGTCCCGACAGGTGGAGACTGGCGGAAGCCGACATACACCATTGGGGAAAAACGTGGAGCGCGTACGCTCCCATTAAAGACCTAAGTCCTGACAGGTGAAGACTGGCGAAAGCCGACATACACCCTTGGGCACCAGCCATTCTATGAATTAACTGTGAAAAGCGACAAAAGAAGTGTCAGGCTGGAGCCCGTACGGCCCCAGCCCCAAACAAACTCGGCCTAAACAGATCCAAAAAGAAAAACAAGTCAAAGATAAAACAACATGGAGCATCAAGGAGTTATATTACAAACCAAAGTGCCTTGCAGAAATGTTCAAAAAGGGGCTCAAAAGCCAATTCAAGTGAAAGTGGCACGCAAGCCAAGCAAGCTCAAAAGAGGCACGCATGCCGACCATATAGAAAGCATGATAAATTAAGGAGTGGGTTCGGAGTCAGGGGAATCCATCACCATGTCCTGACGATGGGCATCCACATTCAGCAGCTCAACCTCCGGCTCTCTGATCAAAGCACTCAGATCATCACCTTCGGCTTGAAGCTCCTAATGACCAACAACCAAACCAAAGGAAGGGTCCTCCATGTCCTGTGGCATTTCCTTCCGCAAATCCTCCTCCTCCGTCGGCGCATCAACCAACTGACCGTCCACCACAATCTTGTCCAAGTCCATTCCAGAGATATCAAGACCCGAGTGCAAGACTTGAATTTGAGCAACAGCAGTGTTAAAACCATTGTCAAAGTTGGTGACACGCTCCATTTTTCACTCCTCCAAACCATACATCCCTCAAAGTCTGGATCCTCTCAGACTCTGGAACCCTAGCAGCTTTGGCCTCCTTTAACTTCTCCTCAGCAGCTTCCAACTTTTTTTGGGCCGACCGCAAGTCACCCTCTATGGTCTTAAATTTAGCAGAAGACTCCCTGGCTTCCCTGGCCATCTTTGACAACTTGCCCTCCAGCATACTCTTATAACCATCGAGGGAGAACAGTTATCTTCTTCTTCGATCGGTTCATTTCCTCTTCCAATCGGCCATACTCCTCCACCAACCGCCTGAAGGAGGTTTCCACAAGGTGAGCCATAAAAGAACTCCAAATACCATATGTTTTAATAGCCGCCATTGTAGGCCCGAAACCCATGATAATGGCTTTCTCGGTGTCACCGGGGGGAAGCACTCCGTTCAGCACCCTCGGCAGTAGCAGTCGTCACCACCTTCAGATGTTTACGCCATGAGGGGTCGGCTGGGGGATCGCCTGCACCAGCTTGAACCAAAGCGGGAAGCCCAGGGGTCTCCGACTTCCTCTTCTTTGCAGGTTGCTTTAAAGGAGAGGCTTCTTTTGACGGAGTACCGTCCGAAACCTCAATAGCAGCAGTAGGAGAGGCATTAGCAGGGGAAGCAACTTCAGTATACCCTTGACTTTTCCTTTGCTCGGCGCAATAGTCGAAACGCGATAAGCACAAAAATATTGACAAATCAAAAAACTATAGTGAAGAGAAAGAAAATTACTCAGGTATGAAATTAAAGTCGTTTCCAAATTTTCAATACTCAGCAAAAGAGTAGACTTGGTCGGTGCACCCTTCCAAAGGTGCTCAATATTCGTCGGGACAAAAGAAGAAAGATCCTGCTCGTCTATCAGCCGCCCCTTTCGGAGTTTACGAGTCCAATACAGGGGAAATCGCTCCTCACCTTGTTCACTAAGTAACAGCGTGGAACAGGACGGCCTCGCCTCCAATTTAAAGAAACTCTCCTTAAAATGTTTATAACTACTCTTATAAATAGTCATCAATGGGTGCCGGTGAATATTGCATAGAGAAACCCACGTACGTGGCCTCGGCGACTGCACCCTAAAAACGCTCAACAACTTCTCAACTGTCGGTTCTATACTCAAACACTCGCACAAGATCTCGAACCCACGCATAGAGGCCCAATCATTCGGATGAAGCTGGGAAGGGGCGACATTCAAAGTCTGGAGCACATCACAGTAGTAAAAAGAAAAAGGTACCCTAACCCCCAGATCTTTGAACAAAGTCTTGTACATGTAAGTAAAGGGAGGAGACCCGGCAGCCACAGGGACATGACAAACGCGCTCACCAAAACCATCCGGCCGAGTGGTGGCAGCGAGCGGGCATGCCCTTACTTCGTCCTTCACCCAACTGTAGGGTATTTCTGGGTCAAAAATCTCCTCTTGATTCGAGCCCTGAATCGTCAGACATCCCTAAAGAGGAAGATGAAGACCAACTATAAGAATCTACAAGTTGCTTAAGTTCAGATATCAAGTGTTTCCCCTTACCCACCAAACAATCAACACACCTACCGGAACAAATATCCTTCCTAGAAAATCTAATGGCAGAGGTAACCTCCGTATCACTATCGCTACTTATCAATATCACTCACATTGTTTAACAGGGTTTTGGGCAACAAGCAAAGGAGAAATCCGAATCAAGTACGTACCTTGATTCGACTAAGCGAAGAAATGCAAAGAAGTGATCCAACGGAGTGACTCTGTAAAACACCAAACAAAAAGAACAATGGTCTCTCAAAGCAGCGAAAGAAAACTAGAGAAAAACCAGGGAGGACGAAGTACAAATGCGAAGTGACGAAAAATGGTAACGGCATACGCGAAAGCATATATATAGGTTTTTTGAAAACTGAACAAACGACTCTGATCTTCTAGGCCACGCTCCATCTAACGGTGAATGGGGGCATGGAATAGGCGACACAAATCGATGCACCTTTTCGCATCCCACCGTCAGATGAAGACTGTAACACCCCATTTTCATTTAAATGCTTATTTAATTATTTGTGTGATTCATTTGATTAGATTTATTTGGTAGTTTTAATTAAATAGAGATTAAGTGGTAAAAATAATAATAGAATTAATTATTATTACATGATTAGTATGGGTTGGTCCATGAGGGATTAGCATTAGCGAATTATAAGTAGCTAAGTGGAGGCCCATGATTAAGTCATTAGACTAATGAGAAAGCCCACGGTGAGTGAGTAAGTCGAATAGGGGTTAAGTTAGGGTTTCAAGTCATGGTTAGAAAGAAAACAAAAAACCTAATCTAAGGGAGAATAGAGAGAGGGCGACGGCTAGAGAGTGAGAAGAGAAGAAGAGGTGCGCTAATCACAAGAGAGAAAGAAGGAGAAAAGGGGCGTGAATCAAGACTAGAGTGGAGAGGGCTTGCGACTAGGAGGAAGAGAGAGACAAGGAATTCGTGGTCTTCTATAGCAAAGGTAAGGGTGGGATTTAATTCAATATAAGGGTTTATGAGGGATCTACATGTGGGGTTTTATGGTGTCTTGATCACCATATTGTTGTCTTGAAAAATCGCATGCCCTATGATTGTGTGCCTTGTTGAGTAATTTGGTGTATGCTTGATTTCCTCACATTCCTATGCCTAAATGATCTATTGTTATGCTCATAATAATAATTGTTGCCATATGATGATTTGTTGTTGAGAATTTATGATTTTGCATGTCAAGTGTTTGAGCGATGATTTTGATGATGTTTTGATTGAAATAATTGCTCGTTGGTGATGGTTGCAACTCTAGAAATTTGGTGCTCATAGGTGTTGATATGAATTGCATGCTAGGTGTTTGACAAATTGTATTTTATGTTGTGATTGACAATTCATGGTGATTGATTATAATGAGTTTTACTTGCTTATAGTTTTTATGCGTTTCTGGACACTGTTTCGGTCCTCCTAAAACTGGTATTGTTAGGTTGATCCAAAAATTATGTTGCTGATTGTTTTTGAAAATATACTTAAAGCCGGTCGTTTTGGCACTAGTTTCGCTCAATTTGGAGTTGTGTAGCTCAAGTTATGAGTCCCCGAAGTTAGGTCAAATTTCTGGAATTGAATTGTGAGTAGGTTCGGTTTTTGTAGGTTTTGAGTTCTCAATCGAACTCCGTTTTGAACTATTCTTGTTTCAGTGGAAAGTAGACTTAATTCTCTACGAAATAGGCACTGGTTTCACGAAATTTCATTAAGAAATGAGAAAGAAAATTTGGTTGCAAGCTGGGTAGAGAGTTCTGTCCGATTTTGGTACCACAGTGTAGTGTTTTGAAAAACTGTACCAACTGGATACTTATTTTGAAAAATAAAAATCATAGGAAGAAACTAAACTCAGAGGGCTTTCCAATGAGTGGTCTTTTGTTGAAATCCGATGTCGTTTGCTATTTTAATTAATTCGCCGAAGTAGGTGCACTGCTGTAGGAATTCAGCACTTGTGCTGTGTTGCACCTGGGCGCCAGTGTGCTGCCCAGTGTGCACCTGTGTCTTAGTTGTGTTCCAGTTTGCTGTGCCTGTGTTGCTATCTGTGTTGCGCCCAGAGTGGCGCAGGTTTCCTCTGCGCCAGTTTTTGTGTTGCTGCGCCAGTTTTCCGTGGCTGCGCCATTTTTAGGATGTCTTAGTTTTCTCCTAAACTGTTTTCGAAATAACTTTTGACTCGGGAGTCCGATTGAGGCGTTTCAAAATGTTTTGGAAAGCTTATCCAGGTGCCTAACTGGATACTCTAATTTTAAGGCATTCTGAACTATTTTTCTAACATTGTTCTCTGGAGTTGTTTTGGTGTCCCGGGATGCCCTTGAGGCGTCTCCGGTGTCTTTTTCAAAAAGTGGTCGTCAACTCTAAATGTTTTGGAAAAGTGATGTGATTTAGGCCTATGGCCAGTGACGTTGATGTGTGATTGTGGGACTACAGTGTTGTCTATTGTTTTAGGCCCTTCGGCCAGTGATGTGATTTAGGGCCTATGGCCAGTGACGTTGATGTGTGATTGTTTGACTGTTGTGCATGCATCATTGAGTCGCATGCATACCATGAACATTAGGCCTTGTGCCAGCGACGAGAAAATTAGGCCTTTGGCCAGCGACGATATTTTAGGCCCTTGTGCCAGTGACGAAAATTAGGCCTTTGGCCAGTGACGTAGGTTGGTACCACATGCATGTGCATTGCTTGAGTCTCATATCGCATTCATATTGCACGACTGATTGAATGAAGTTGTTTGGCCATTGTGACGCGTTGTTAAAGTGATAGGTTGTTGTGAAAGTGACGCGTTAATGTATACTTAGCTGTTATTAACTGTTAAGAGTGATGTTGCTTGCTGTGATTAATTGATGTCTTGAGCTTTGTATGTGGTCTTTCATACACTTCTTATATTGTATGGAATCTCACCCCTTTTTGTGGTTGTTACTTTATAGGTGAGCCCGAGTGAAGATTGTAGTCTTCCTTTTGCCTGGTGTCGTCTGCTCTGATAGGTAGCACTTGGGGAAGGGATCGATTACTGTTTTTAATTATATTTCGGTTGATGTTGAATCTTTTAATAATTGGTGCACTTTGCACTTTGTCGATTGTTGATGTTTTTAACGATGTTGAATAGTTCCGCTGCATGTTTTGAAAAAAAAAACTACGAGGTTTTGTTTTACGTTGAAAAATGCGACAATCTTTTGGCGCGAAAAACTCTGATAAATTATGAACAAACGATGGGTGAAAAAAGGGTGTTACATTAGTGGTATACGCGTCAATTCGCAAGAGGAAGAGTTATGAGGTGACCCTCATTGGAAACAGGCACGATAATTACGCATCAAATGTCACGCCACATCAGTCAAATCAAAGCTTCAGATCAAAAGCCATTGAATACCGAACGGTTCAAGTAACGCCAGTCACACCAACTAAACCGAGGGCAAAAACAAAAGGCAACAGACAAGGTATGAGTACTCCATTCAAAACGCAATTTGATTTTCCAAAATAACTTACGATAAGTCAATATTACATATCGCATGTACATCATAAAAATAAATACAGTTACATCAACATATATGTATATGCATTCTAATCCCGAGGTCGACCGGTTCCCCGCCGAGTTGTTGTCGAGGCTTCCTCCGTTTCCTTGTTTTCCAGAAGACTTTCCCAAGATAAGTGCCCGGTAGAAGAGCATCCTCCTTGGACAAACGCCTGGTTGAAGGAGACTTTCCCAAATCAAGTGTTCGGTAGAAGAGCATCCTTCTTGGACAAATGCCCAGTTGAGGGAGACTCTCCCAAATCAAGTGCACGAAAAGGAAGGCCGCCAGCAGGGAGCCCTCGGAGGGACACGTGTAGCTCCACCCCCACTCTCCACGATGCCTTCAGGAGCAACCCGAGGCTAAGAGACTAGGAGACACCATCACCGCCCTGATTGCGCCAGAAGGCTCCTCCTTTAGAACCTCCACCAGAAGAAGCAGTGGACTAAGGGAGGACGGCACGGTGCTCTGCCCAAACGGAAGCAGGCACATCGAGTTCTCTAAGTATTCCTGCAAGAAAAAAATAACAAAGAAAGCAACTGACGAAAACCCGCGACTCCCGCAAATCAAAGACTCCCACCTCGAGTCATCTGGTACTCCCGTCGCACACCAAAATGCCTACGGGATTACTCAAAGAACTTGAAGAAGGAGATTTGGTATCAAACATAGAGACAACAATGTAGATCAAAAATGGAAAAGGAGGCAAGAAAGAAAGAAGACTGAGGCACCAACACAAGTAGAGTCCAAAGTCAAAGTCAAACGGTCAAGTCAGAGTCAAACGATCAAAAACCATCAAATCAGTCACATGACTATGTGCTAAAATTGTATGTTTTTATGGTGTTTATAAGTTGCATTAAGGTTTGAAATGTGTTGGACTGAAGAGAGATTGTTTTGGAATGTTTAGTATGGTTTTAAAATGCTTTTTATGCAACATAAGAGTCCATAATAGATTATCATAATCTATTATGACAGTTCTGGAATCGTTTTGTGAACATTTCGCGACAGTTTTCAGATCATACGGCTCTGTGCATGTGATTAGCGACGGAATTTTTAGGCCCTCGCTAATTAGCGACGGAATTTTTAGTCCCTCGCTAATTTCTGATAGTTTTCAAATCATAGGGCTCCGTGCATGTGATTAGAGATGGAATTTTCAGTCCCTCGCTAATTAGTGACGAAATTTTTAGTCCCTCGCTAATGTTTATTGATTTTTTGAGTTTTCAGCTTATTTATCCTCTCACACTCTCACACTCTCCTACTCTCCTCACACTCTTCACTCTTCTCTCTTCTTCTCTCTCACCTTCCCATAACTTCCACCACCACCACCACCATGTAGGATCCTCTCCTGTTCCTCTCCTCTCTCCTCTCCTACGAATTGCTCTTCTCTCACCTACGAATTTATTTCCTTTTTCTCTCTTCTTCTCTCCACCTCCCACCACCACAACACCACCTACATGAACTCCTCTCCTCTTCCTCTCCTCTTTCTCTCCTACGAATTCCTCTTCTCGCACCTACGAATTTCTTTTCTATTTCTCTCTTCATATCTCCACACCACCACCACCACAAAATTAATATTATAATATTAATTAATAATATAATAATAAATATATAAAAAACGGGTTTAAAATAATTAAAACAAGCCATTCAAATTGGGACACGTGGCAGTCAGATTTGGGACGCGTGACAGTCAAAATTAGCGAGGGAATTTGATTCCCCAGCTAATTAGCTAGGGAATTTAGCGAGGGAACTGTCCCTCGCTAATTAGCGAGGAGCGATTTAGCAAGGGAATCAGTCCCTCGCAAACGGTCATTAGCGACGAAAATTTGACGTTTTGCGAGGAAAAATTCCCTCGCTAATAACCTTTTTTTTTACAGTGTATCATAATAGATTTTCACGAACTCATAACAGATTATGATAATGGATTATGATACTTCTGGAACCATTTTCTGAAAATTTCACTACTCGTAACAGATTATGATAATAGATTATGGACTGGTTTCTACAGATTTTTATTAACTGTTTGAAGCTGAAAAACTTTATCTTTTTCTTCCTTTTCTAATTAGTAAAGTTCTACCTTGTTTCAAACCTTGATATTATGATAAATGGTATGAATTGTTTTGTTTATTGTGTTATTGTTTGTGTCAACCGAGAGAGAGAATATGACCTTGTGTCGAGCAAACGACTTAATGTCCGAGTTAAAGAGAGAATATTATGGGGTGACGACCTCGAGTTATAGCATAATAAGGGAGGGAAGTCATGAGCCCACCACCTAGGTCTAACAAACAACTCGTTAATCAGATATTAGCGGGTGGGTTCATCGGGGAACCGTGCAGTGGTTGTCCGATGTTGTGCTAAGAGTAGCTGCTAGACTGGGCTACGAGTAAAAGATTAATAAAACACCGAGAGTTGAGTTGTGAGGGGTCACGAAAGGGCTCACTGAGATTATTATCTCACTGTTTATGTTTGTGGTGTTTACAGATAAATAGGGAAAGGCAAAGGAAAAGAATAATAAGTAGTTGCCGTACTGAGTTACTGAGACTTGAGGGATCATTGAGATCCAATGCTTACTTTTCTTAGTTTCCCTAAGATTATGTTGTACCTTCGATATTATGACTTAGACTTATTCGCAAAGTTGTGTATCGTTTTATTTGATTCTAGTTTGAGATATTGGACAATACGGTTGTAATGACTTTAAACTTCAGTTTGTGTCATTTTATGAATCCTTTTGAAAATTGGTTTAGTTAAAAGGATATTTGGATGAGTTTTCATCAAGTTAGTTTTGTTCAATGTCTTAAAATAGAATGATTACTCTTTTTTTTTTAAAACAAAAAGGAAAGGAGTCTCGTTAAAACCTTCTGATGCAAAACCCTCCTTAGGGATAAAAACACCAAGAAGGAAAGAGTACTCCCCCTATTTCATTAAATAATAAAAAGAAAAAAAACAAAAAGCAAGAGGGGACATAAACCAAAACCCCTGCAAACAAAAATTACAAAAATTACTTGCTGAATCGAAAAGAAGGAAGTCCAACCCTATTACGGTTAAAATCATCCTGAATAAAAGTGGGAATAGAATTCCACCATTGGAAGCCAGACAGGGTAGTTCCATGAGATGCAAGCTTATCAGCACAGTGATTTCCTTCCCGAAAAATATGAGTGCAACTGAAAGTCATGGATTTTAGAAAACCCATGCAATTAAGCCATCGGTTGCGGATACTCCAAGGCACGATGGAATGAGATGAAATAGCCATAACAGCAAGCTGAGAATCACCCCCAATCCATAAACGATGCCAACTTTTATGGAAAGCCACTTCAATGGCTACCATGATACCAACCAGCTCTGCATGAAGAGCGTAATTTGTACCAAGAGGAAGCATGAAACAACCAAGAGATTCAGCATTACTATCGCGAAAGATACCCCCACAAGCAGCTAAACCAGGCGAACCTCTAGTAGCGCCATCTGTATTACACTTAACCCACAAGCAAGGAGGGGACTTTCAAATAACCTCTATAGGTGTAGGAGCCTTACTCTGATGTAAGCTAAATATGAATGTTCTGGTATTTAATTCTTCCATGGTTGAAATACTAGGGTGTTACAAGATGTTAGTAAGATGAAGTTGTGAGGTAAGAAGCTAGGGTTGGGTTAACGTGCGAAAACAAATGAAGCGACATATTCGTCGGGCGGGTTCGAATCATGATGAATACGAGTTCGCCCATCAATTCCGCCCAACAGAAGCCGTTTACCTACCTAGGGTACGTAACCCAAGACCCACACACCCACCACAAAATGAATCGCAACTTCTCTTTTCATTCAGTTTGATTGAGTTACGATTAGGCCACACTCTTTTGTTTCGTGTTACATTTGAGAATATTTTACTTTTTCAAATTTAATTAAGTTCTATATTAACAATATCAAATTACGAATGATTTCCAATTACATTTTTTTTAACTTTTTAAGAAAATAAAAAGCGAATCCCAAATTGTGGTTTTCAATTACAATTCTTTTAACTTTTTCTGAAAATGAAATTCGACTACCAAATCGCGAACAATTTCCAATTACCATTATTTTATTAACACATCTAATAATAATATTTCCAAATTTACAAATCTATGCATGGTAATTATAACACCGTAAAAATTTAATACATTCTTTTTTCGGTACTATTCGAGCAAAATAATAATAATAATAATAATAATAATAATAATAATAATAATAATAATAATAATAAAAAGAATAGATAATATTATAATAATAATAATAATAATATAAATTTGCCATAAAAATATCATACATGGTAATTAAGAGAGAGTAAAATTAATCTAAAATTTTATTGAACAGCCTTCTATGGCCATTCAGATTTTTTGACTGCACACAAAGTAACAGCTACCACTCGTAAACTCATACACGCAATGTGGAGATCCCGGGTTCGAACTTGGGTAACCACGAAAAGTATCTAACCTAACAACCCGTTGTGCTAGGATTTACAGGTATGACCATTCAATTGGGCCAAAACATTAAAATGCTACCATTAAATATTTAATAATTTCTTCTTTAACCTAAAATTAGTTCATTAATGATATATTTACATTTAGTTTTTGCACTTTTGTTATATAGAAAAACATTTCAAATAAATTTAATTTTATTATGGAAATATGGCTATAGGGAAAGTATCAAATAAAATTATTAAAATATAAATATTAAAATTAAATTAGATGCAATCTATAAAAAAGGGGATCTCTAGGAGCAAATAAAATACATTCTCCAAATTTCCTTCTTAATTTCTTCTTTGTGCTAAATAGCATCATGGGAGGAAGGAAGGTCAAGCTGGCCTTCATTGTGAAGGATTCAACAAGGAAGGCAGCATATAGGAAAAGGAGAAAGGGTTTCATGAAGAAGCTAGATGAACTCACAACCCTTTGTGGAGTTGATGCTTGTGCTGTCATGTACAAGCCTGATGATCATGCGCCAGAGGTTTGGCCAGCCCCTCAGAAGGCAGAAGAAGTGCTAACCAGATACATGCAAGTCCCTGAATTTGAACGAAGCAAAAAGATGCAGACCCATGAGAGTTATCTTAGAGATGAAATCACGAAAGCTACGGAAAAGCTGAACAAAATAACCAATCAGAATAGAATAGAGAAGATGGGCATTCAGATGCTTCAATCTCTTGAGTCAGGTACACCTTATTTGATTATAGCTTATTTTATAGTAAAAATGTATTTGCGGAAAAAATTGAGAAAAATAAACAATATTTTTTTTTCGTACACTCGTTTTAAGATTGAACAAGAAATCTTATTTAGTCCTTTAAAAAAACACTACATTAAAACATCATACGGTACCGAACTAATAATATAAGTCACTTCTTGCTCAGGTGTGGTTCCTCAAAATTTGTCTCCTGTTGAGAAGGATGATCTGAACAACGTGATTGATCTGAAGCTTAAGGAAATTGAGAAGAAGATTGCCGAATTGGCAGTGGATGACAGGACGCGGAGCCAAGAGACTGTGGTAGGACCAGAGATGCTGGCTGGTGGGGCATCCATAATGAATCATGGAATATAGCTGAAGTTGAAGAAGCATAATTGTTTTTTATGAATAAAAAGTGATTATTTCACTAGTTCAGTGTGTCGATTGTTGTTGTTTAAGAATTTTTACTTTTCTGTGTATCAGATACGAAGACGAAAACAAAACTCAAGTATGGATTTTGGTTCAGGGAGGTTTTGAGGAGACCCCCCCTTTCTTGATTTTTATTGTAAGGGTTGGGCACCTCTTGTGCTCCCTTCAATGAAATCTTTGCTTATCTAAAAAAAAAAAACTCAATTATCCGTGCATCATTGGTTTTTAATCATTTGGGATAAAACATACCATCACAAAATTTAGAGAATGAAGAAGGTTGAGACGCATTTCAATTTTAGGTTGATATTTTATAAAGAAAAGAATTGGAGAAAAAGGAAATTATTATTGATTAAAATGACACCGGTGATCTTACAATTGTTTTTGGGGGAATCTGAACGTCAACCTTATAGGCACAACAAAATTTTTGACTTTTGTCCATAGACAAAAACGGTCACTAAATGCGAGTTACCTATAGGTAAAAGTAACCATGTTAAGTTTATAATAGGGAGTTGGTTCATAAGAATAGAATGTCGCAATTCAACTTTTAAGATTTCTGATTGGTGGAGAAATCCTTTTTGTCTTATTCTTCTTGAGGTACTCTTTTTCCTCCTCGGGTCTTTTTACTTATGTTTTGGCCCAAAAAGATTTTAATGAGTCCCCTTGTATTTATAAGGGTTGGGGTGCCCCTTTGTACCCCCTTTATTGTAATATTTTACTTTTAAAAAAAACTTTTGACGTTTCCCCACAGTCATCTTCTCTGTAGATAATATATGATATGTAACCCACATAGTTGTCGGTGGGTATAGGTTCTCTCTATGATCCAATTACCTTTATCTTTGGTATTTTACTATCACTATATCTTCCACATGTAGATTAATAACTTCAAATTTTTACTTGAACCTACCGCGCTGCATGTCACTAAAAGTGATTTCTTTCATTAATTTTAATTATTTTATTGCAATTATAAATTATAATTTATTGTCAAAATTTACCATTTTAATTGCCAATTCAATTATAAGTTAAACAATGCTTATATGAAAAATACTAAATAGTTTACTTCTTTTAATCAAAACATTAATATATATTAAATATTTTGATCAAAAAATATATAAAAAACTATTAATCAAATCCCATGAACATCTTTCAAAATCACAAACATACAACTACAAGTTTTTATTTGTTGTTACAATGCACCATCCAAAAATATATCTAAACCTTGTCCAAGTCAATGAAAATAATAAATTTTAATCTGGATAATAATCTTGGGAATTAATCCTTTACAAATGTGCAACTATTCTCCATAAAAGTAAATTACCCCCTATAAAACAATCAATTTGTGTTAAGTCCACTAAGAGCAAAAATTGCTTCTTCATAAAGCTTCTGCATATTGCCACGATTAACACAGCCTGCGGCCAACAAAATAAGGAATGGGGGCTAATCACTACAAGAAAAATGGAGGATAGCAACGGTCGACATTGGGATTTAGCAGCGGTTCGAACCGCATCTAAATGTCTTTCCACCGGTCCCAAAAGCAAGCAACATCTATAAAGCTATAAGCAAGGAACATAAAAGCAACTATCAAGTGGCATAAATTTACATATTATAAGCGAGTAACATAAATTAAAAACAGTAACAACTAATAGATTATAAAAAATTCAAAACAAAAATAAAAGCAAGTAACAAATAACTATGTAACATAAAGCGAACTCAATTAAGCTCATAAGAAGAACATTGTTTGCTCCAACTATAACTCCAAGTCAACAATGATCTAATTCGAAGCTCGAGTTGTTATTGTGTATGCACTACAAGAATAGGCTGATTTACCTACCAGATATTTCCGAGGGATTTGTTTCGGTCGCTAATACCTGCGTTTCCGACGGAAAACTCCATCGCTACGTGTTTAAGGGTTTTCCCGCTTAACTTTCCGACGGATTTGAAATCCCTCGCTACGTTCTGAGGGAAATTTCCCTCGGAAACGCATAAAATTCCGTCGGAAACTTTTCTCCCTTAAAAATAAAAGATAGATTCATCGAATCACACTCTGAACCTTCTCCACTCACTCTCCTCAGCCACACTCACCGTAACCCTAACCTTCTCCACTCTCAGCCACCACTCTCCCCGTCACGTCGCCGGCGACCGCAACTCTCACCGGCCACCACCGTTCCTTCTTCTCATCACTTCCACTCCCTTCGTGCGAGCGCTGAACCACTCTCCCTCTCTCTCTCCGTCTCCCTTCGTGCGAGGTTCTCCCAACTCTCCCTTCGTGCGACCGCAACTCTCACTGTGAACGATCTCTCTCCCATCTCCGGTTTCGAATCTCACTGTGAACGATCTCTCTCCCATCTTTACGGTAAGCATTTCAATCTCTCTCTCTCTCCAATCTCTCTCTCTCATAAATATTCATGAACAACATAAAAAGATTAATGAACAATCAATTGAAAAAAACATCATACCAATACAAAGTAGTAACATACTTAATCAATTAATCACCTTTGTTGTTTTGTATCTGTTTGCTCCTTCCTTTACTTGACCCTAAGCGAATAGGTCTGTAAAAGTCAAAATCATGATGTTACTCAAATACAAAATCAAAATGTGTCAACGACATTAAAGCCAAAACACAAATATAAACTCAGAACTGAGAGAAAAACCAAAAACTCTTAAAATTAAATCGTGAAATCCGTCAAATTAAAGTCAGAAAGCCTACAATTTTGAAATCCACAAAACCGAAAAGACCTAAAAATGAAGCAAAGGACCCCTTAAATTTGAAACCGATAAAAAATTTTAAACCAAGAAACTCACAAAACAGAGAAGCCATACAAATAAAAGTTCGAAACCCTAACAATTTTAAACCCGTAATCGCTAGAAAGAAAAGTTAGAAATGACTTTTTAAAGAAACCCACAAAATAGAGAAGCCATAAAAAGAAAGTTGGAAACCCTAAAAATATGAAACCCAAAATCGCTAAAAAAAGAAAAGAAACTATTTCAAGTTTAAACCCAGAAACCCTAAAAAAATGAAAGTCAGCAACCCAGAGATGAATGGAAAGCCATATAAACCTAGATAACCTAACTATGAAACCCACGGACAATGACAGGAATAAGAAAAGTGAAATTAGAATGGGAAAGTTAGTGACGGAAAATGTGAAATCTTAAAATAGAGTGGAAAGGTTAATAACAGAAAATGTGAAATCTGTCTCTAATTTCGTAATAAATTTTGAGGCGCAAAAATTAGTGATGAGTTTCAATTTTTTTGTCACAAATTTAGCTTTTTTCTAGTAGTTGAACAAATAAAACCCATAATATGTAGAACAATATAGAATGGGAGAAGATACTTACAAACTAGAATAAAAACAACAACCATCAAGTTTCTAGTATGAAGAAGGCTTACTAGTATGGGAGCTGAAAAGAGAGAAACCAAGGGTTATTAATGGCACGAGAGGGAAAGAACGAGAGAATGAGGAATGATAGCTTGGATGAAGAGTGATTGGCGACGCCGCATCACCGATCTATGAACAGAAAGCACAATAGTGTTGAACTCGTTTTCTCTGCTAGGGTTTTGCGTGAGAGTGAGTGAGATGAAGTTGTGAGGTGAGAAGCTAGGATTGGGTTAGTAAGAGAAGTAACGTGTGAAACAAATGAAACGATGTTGTATGTGTTACGTATAGTAGTATAAAAATCTTCATTCATATTCATCAAGCTGGTTCGGGATCTGATGGATTTGGGTTTGCCCATTGATTCCGCCCAGTAGAAGCCTTCTACACCCACCTTGGGTCACCCACGTTCAGTATGATCGGGTTACGATCGACCCGGACTCTTTTGTCCCGTGTTACGTATGTGAATATCTTACCATTTCAAATTTAATTAAGTTTTGTATTAACTTTTTTAGAAAATAAAATAAGAATCCCTAACTGCTAACGATTTCTAATCACATTTTTTTAACTTTTTAAGAAAATAAAATGCGAATCCCAAATTGCGGTTTCCAATGACAATTCTTTTAATATTTTCTGAAAATAAAATGTGAACTCCAAACCGAAAACGATTTCCGATTACATTTCTTTTTTAACGCATCTAATAATAATATTTCCTAATTTACAAATCTATGCGTGGTAATTAAGACACGGTAAAAAATTTAATACATCCTTTTTTCGATACTATTCGTGCATAATAATAATGATAACAAAAATAATTGATAATAATAATAATAATAATAATATAATTTTGCTCTCAAAAAAATCATACATGGTAATTAAGACACGGTAAAATTAATTTAAAATTTTATTCAGCAACCCTCTATAACCATTCGGTTTTTTTGATTGCAGACGAAGTGGCAACTACTCGTTTGTTATGAATAAAAAGTGATTATTTCACTATTTCAGTTCTTGTTGTTTGATTTTATTTCAAGTTTTCTTTGTGTTGTGTGTAGTAATAGAGATATAGATTGCTAGTCCTACAGCTAGAACAAAAGTTGTATATGTAACTCTTTGACTTGCTGATGTGGCAGTGACGAATCAACTATGAGCCACTGTAGTAGTACTATATGAACTGTACGTGTAACAAAATCAAATAGAATATCAATTTCAGTTCAATTCAGTTATGAATTGTTACTATTCAACTAGGGAAATTGCCTTCTAGCATGGTATCAATCATGTCACTCGAACTGGTGCCATTGTCTCTGAGCTTGCTTCCTCATCGCTTCATCAACGAGTTTTCCTCTGATCTGCAATGGCAACTCCAGAATCATCTGTGGCCACGACGGAGTGTCAATCCATATCGGCTTCAATATTTCAGCATGGAGGATCGTCTTCCAACTTCGCCAATGGATCAAAATTATCTCTAAAACTCGACAATAAGAATTTCTTGTTGTGGAATCAACAAGTTGAAGGAGTCGTGACAACGCACAAGCTGCACAGACTTCTCGTCACTCCAGAAATTCCACAGCAGTTAGATTCTGTTGAGGACAAACTCAAGAACAAGGTCTCTGAAGCGTATGATCGCTGGATCGTGCAAGTTCAAGCATTATTCACATGGTTGCTTTCCACCTTATTTGATTTCGTTCTTCCACAGGAGCTCGATTGTCGCACGCTTATCATGATTGGGACACCATTCACAAGCAGTTCTACGCACAATTGAAAGCCAAAATGCGACAACTTCGCTCTGAATTGAAGATAACGAAGAAAGGTAATCGCAGCATTCACAAATTCATCACTCGCATTTGTGCAATCGCAAGTTCCCTTGCTGCTACCAGTGATAATGTCACTTATACAGATCTTGTAAACATAGTGTTCGACTGTTTGCCTGAAGAGTACAACTCCATTTTTCTAATGGCGTTCACCAAACCTTATGCGCTAGATCTTTCTAATATTGAGTCCTTTCTACTGATACAAGAATCTCAGTTGGACAAACTCCGTCAAGAGCTCCCAACACTAGTTGTCTCTGCAAATCTGGCGCACATTTCTCATCGGGGAGGCGCTAATGTTGGTCGTTACTATGG
The DNA here is from genome assembly GCA_039519185.1 of Astragalus membranaceus. Lineage (NCBI taxonomy): Eukaryota > Viridiplantae > Streptophyta > Magnoliopsida > Fabales > Fabaceae > Astragalus > Astragalus membranaceus. The sequence continues at coordinate 145,322,466 of CM076849.1, read as the reverse complement.
CCAAATGCACAACAACTACACACCCTCCAACTTCAAAGGCAGTGGTCGTTTCCATCATGGGTGTGGGCACGGTCGGGCACGCACCATTGGTCCTAGGCCTACTTGCACTAAATACACCTAGACATATTTCCTTAATCGCAAATTAGATGCTTTGACAGCTTTCCAACAATTTCATACCCTAGTCAGAACTCAATTCACCACACATATTAAGGCCGTACAATTTGTTTCAGGGGAAGTTCAAAGCATTCACACCATATCTCACCAACTTAGGCATCTTTCACCGATTCACCTGCCCATATACCTCCCACCAAAATGGCTCTTTCGAATGAAGGCATACACAAATATGCGTCCTTACCTATAACTTTATGGGACCACGGTTTCACTAATGCAGTTCACTAATCAATAGGATGCCTACCAAATCTCTCCCTACCTTTATTTCACCTTACCAAGCCCTATACCATAAACCACCCGATTACTCAACACTTAGATCATTTGGCTGCTTTTGTTTCCCATTTCTCACTCCGTATAACAAAAACAAACTACAATTCCATAGTCAAAAGTGTGTTAACCTTGCTCCTTCACCCCAACACAAAGGTTTCAAGTTTTTAAGTCCCAATGGTCGCATCTATATCTCAAAGTATGCCACATTTCATGATTCTCACTTTCCATTTTCCTGTTTTGAAACTCCTCAATCTGCCTCTAGCTCTCTGAGCACTTCTGACTCTCACTCAAGTTGGCCTTTTCCTCTCCAAGACAAGCCTATCTCCACTCCTTTACCCTCACCAGAAACTACACAAACTTCACCAACTAACTCTGATGCTCATATCTCCTCCGCGGAGTCACCACAGCCTAGTTCCTCTCCCACATCGATCTCCTAATCCTTTACAATCCCCTGCACCTAACTCATATTCTGCCCACCCATCTATATCAGAACCTGCCTCTGTAGAGACTCCTTCCCCTCCACCCAACCAACCCATATCCAATCACAAGACCCATCCCATTATTACCAGAGCCCAAACAGGTAACTTAAAACTTCGTGTCCTTGTTGCTCATTGTAACATCCCAAATTTTGGACGTCATAAATTCTAGCATATTACATTTTGCAATTAATCAGAGGTACTCAACTCTAGGTTCGGATTAAAATACTTCATGATTCAAATAATACTTTAGTTCCTTAAGTACTATAAGAACTTCCTTAACTTTGTGGTATAATAAAAACCACTTACAACCTTTTACATTGTTTTAATCCAAACTTAGGGAAGCGGACTATCCAGTCACTTCTAAAGGTAGTACATAAATAAAATCATGGATGTAACATCCCCAATATAATTAAGCTAATTATTTTGAAGTTAAACCCAATCAATTTATTTTTATGGTGCTTAATTAATAATTTCATTAATTGGGTACTAAATTAATTATTGATTGGTGTATATTTATAAATGTAAGAAGTTGGTTTTGGGTGTTAAAATCCAATAAGGAAATAAGTCAGGTTAGTTTAGAATTTTTGTATAGAGTAAGGGTAAAATGGTATTTTACCCTACAACTCTTAAAAGTCTTCTTTTATAAAAGAAATGAAAGAAAGGGATAAGAGAAGAGAGAGTGGAAGCCGTAGGAAAGAAAGAAAAGAATAGAGAAAAAGAGAGAGTGTTGGCGTGAGAGAGAAGAGGAGAGGAAGAAGAGGTTTCTCAAAGTGAACTCCAATTTTATTGCACAAAATGAATCACCATTCTTTCCTCTTCATTTTGATGCAAAGATCACAACCTATGATCCACTCTCCCAATTTCTACCATTTTCGAATTTTAGGGTGAGTTGAGGAATCTTGAGTGTTGTTCTTCATTTCCATGCTTAGGAGGTTTGAGGAGTTCACATAAGGGTTGGGTACTAACTTGGAGTGAAGAAATTATAGTTTCAAGGGTTAGGGTTTGTAAAACCAAAATTTGGGGTTTATGTGTGAGGAGCAATTTGAAGTTGAAGATGATGGATAGTGATTCATGAAGCTTAGGAATGATGGTGAAGTTCTAAGGGAAATTATGAAGCTTAGGAATCAAGTTGAGGCTTAGGGATTAGTTTTGAAGCTCTAGGAGCTTATGTTGGTGCCTAGGTGCAATTGATCCCAAGCGAGGATTTCTCGTAAGCGGAATGTTCGAGTGGCGAAAAGTGTCGGTGTTCGTGATTTTCATCACGATAGGTGAGTTCTTCGATAGTTGAGGCTTCGTTTGATTGTTAACAATTGAATGATATGATGAAATTGAGGTTTGAGGAGTGATTGAATGTTGTTGATTGATTTCTAAAGTTATGTTTGATTGATTGTCAAATTGAAGTTGATGTCTCGTTGTTTATGCCGAGAAAGGTTTTTTGTGTAAAAACAGGTAAAAACGTGTTTTATGTCAAATCCGTTTTTAAGTGTTTAATGGATATGATTGGATGTGTTTTGATGTGGTTTTGAACTGTTTTCAAGTTACAAAGGTCATGGAATGTCTCGGTGCCGTTTAGAAAGCGAAACAACACAAAACTGAGTTTTGAAAATCTGTTTTTCTTCACTGTCAGCATTGGTCGCGTCGCGGCCAAAGTGGTTCATGTCTCGACCCTTCAGGAAATAAACAGGGCATAATTTCAGTCACTTTTCGCGTCGCGACAAAACCTGTTCGCGTCGCGACCCTGTGCAGTTTTTCAGCAACAGTACACTGAAATGGTTTTTGCGATAACTTTTGATCCGGGAACCCGATTGAGAAGTTCTCAAGTGCGTTAGAAAGCTTATTGAAAGGCCTAATAAAATAAATGATTTAATTAGGTTGTTCAGGTAGTTTTGTGATAGAAAATGAATAAGGTTACGTTACGGTTTAAGTACAAACTGAGCTATTTAAGTTTCACCGTAACAACAAGTAATTCATGATATGTCTTGATTGCAAAACGAGTAAGGGTTGTATCGAGTGTGAAAACATTTGTAATCAAATGTTAGAGTTTTGAAAGAGTGTTGAATTTAAATGTTTGAGTTGTTGAAAAATGTTTATGAGTTATCATGTTTGATCCTTTAAATTGGTACTTAAAGTACGACATTTAAAGCGACGAGAAATGTTTGTATATTTGTGTATGCATATTCTTGAAGATGACCCTTGCCTGTGGTTCTCCAATGTAATGTATATCAACCCAGTTATTGGAGGACCATAGTTCAGTTTTCAGAGACAAAGTTGCTGAGGTCGGTGTCCTTCCATAGTGGAGTTCTGGTTGACTCATCAAGGTCCCAAACCGGAATTTGAGTATAGAAGGCTTGATCAGCGTAGGTGTCTTCTTTTATCGTCGTTTTGGGAAATTTCTCAAGTGTATGGTCCTTGAGCAGTTCTTTGTATGGGCATTTTCGTGTATGTATCAGTAGAGATAGTAGTCAGTCTTAGATTGAGCGTGTCGTTATCTCAAACAAATTTTGTCCTTGCATTGTACACTTTTTTAAAAAACAGGTATCATATTGGTGCAGGAAAGTAAATTTATATATGTCATATTTCAGATTTAATTATTGTATATTACATTAAGAGATGAATCATGTTTCGAAAATGGTGCAATACTCTGATTGTTTTGAAATTGATTTTTTTAAAAAAATAATAATATGTTCTCAGAGAGAGGCAGGAAGTGTATTTTTTTACAAAAAACATCTCATATTAGGAGTTGAGTTCACTTAGTAGTGCTCCCAAAATCGGGGTGTTACATTGTGGTATCAGAGCTCGGCTGTAGATTTCTTTGGGGCTGTGAGTTGGGCGTCCTAAGCTGATCAAGCGTCGGGTTTCGTGGGAGTAATTAATTGGTGTAACATCCCTAATTTCGTTAAATTTAATTCATGGAATTTACGAGTGATTTATTATTCAAATGAAAAATAAATCATGTCACTAATATGGGATAGTCGAGGAAGCAACGTTTAGTGGATAAACCATAGGATTAAAATGCAAGTTAGGGAGAACTTAGGCAAAAATAAGGATTTAGAATGAATTAATGAGCCAAGGGTATTTTGGTCTTTTCCAACCATTTAAACCCTCAGCCCATTACCTCACATAACTCAGCCACTTCCCTCATTATTCATTACTGTTAAGATATGTTGTAAATAGTAGTTTTATATGTATTCGGCTCAGGCCCGTTAGGTTTTCCCTATTTAAACTCATTAGTGCTTGTACTCATTACACATAAATATACAATTAATTTCAGTTTGGTCACACTATAAAGGCTCTCCAAACTGACTGGGGGGGGGGGGGGAGAATTCCGCCCCTTTAGTCAGTACCTTGCCTTCCTAGGCATTGTTCATCGCCTCATTAACCCTCATACTCACCACCAAAATGGAGTGGTAGAGAGAAAACATCGTCACATAGTTGATATGGGACTTTCCCTTCTCTCTCAAACCTCCATTCCCATTCAGTATTGGGATCATGCCTTTCACACCTCAGTTTACATCATAAATAGGTTACCATCACCTCACCAAAACAACTCCATTCCTTACATCACTTTATATCAAAAGTACCCTAACTATGGCTTTCTAAAAGTCTTTGGATGCTCCTGTTTCCCTCTTCTTCGCCCATACAACAAACAAAAGTTTCAATTCAGGTCATCTGAGTGTATTTTCCTAGGTTATTCCTCGAATCATAAGGGTTACAAGTGCCTTGACTCCACAGGTAGACTATTTTTATCTAAAGACGTTATTTTTAATGAGAATGCTTTTACTTTTCCAAATTTTTTTCCATCTACACCTCTTACACACACCGCTCCTTCATTTACTTTACCTTCACTCACTGTAACTACACCTTTATCTACCTCACCACGAAATATGCCTCCCTCCCCTCCCTTGTCTATTTCACCACCTCTGCCTCCCTCCCCAAATTTACCATCTTCCAACAACCCTACTCCTCTACCATCCTCAGCTTCTAGTACAATTGATCCAAACTCACCTGTCACATCCTCACCAACCTCTTCTCTCTCCACTTCCACCTCACCACAACCACCACCACCCACAAATACTCACCAAATGATTACTAGATCCAAAGATGGCACCCTCCAACCAAGATTATATCCAACCTTACACCTCACCACAATAGAACCCCATACTGTTCAGCAGGCCCTCTCTTATCTAAAATTGAAAGACGCAATGCAGCTAGAGGACAATGCCTTGATTGCTAACAAAACTTAGACCTTGGTTCCTCTTCCCAGGCATAGGAAGGCCATTGGCAGCAAGTGGATATTTAGAATCAAGGAAAACCAGGATGGTTCAGTAAACAAGTATAAGGCAAGGTTGGTTGCCAAGGGATTCACACAAAAGGAAGGTGCTGACTATTCTGAGACTTTTGCTCCAGTCATCAAACTTATCACAGCCAGAATAATCCTTACTCTTGCTATCACTCATCATTGGCCTATTCAACAAATAGACATAAACAATGCCTTTCTTCATGGTCTTCTAGAGGAAGAAGTTTATATGTCTTTGGGTTCAAAACTAGCAAGTGTGACCCTTCATTATTTGTCCATTCATTCAAAGGCTGCTATCTCTATGTGCTCATCTATGTATATGACATTATTACTGGTTCCTCACCTACAGCAGTGCAAACCTTAATCACCAAACTAACAACTGTGTTTGCTCTCAAACAATTTGGTGCTCTTGACTACTTTCTTGGCATTGAGGTCAACCACATGAAATATGGATCTCTCTTACTTACTACGTCAAAATACATCAGAGAGATACTAGAAAGAGCTGGTATGTCATCTGCAAAAGGCATTTCCACTCCTCTACCTGCTAAGACAAAGCTCTCCAAATTTGGCTCTGATTACGTGGCTGATCCTACATTTTATAGGTCTATAGTTGGTACTCTTCAATATGCAACAATTACTAGACCTGAGATAGGCTTTGCAGTCAACAAGGCTTGTCAGTTTCTATCACAACCCTTGGAATCTCACTGGTCTGCAGTCAAAAGAATCCTTAGGTATCTAGAGGGCTCTCTTCAGCTTGGTTTGCATCTGAAACCTGCCACTCCATCAGTACCTCTATCTCTGCAAGCCTACTGTGATGCTGACTGGGCCAGTGACATTGATGATAGGAGATCTACTTCTGGCGCCTGCATCTTCTTAGGCCCTAATCCTATCTCTTGGTGGTCTAAGAAACAGACACTAGTAGCTAGGTCAAGTGCTGAAGCTGAATACAGAAGCTTGGCCCTTGCAGCTTCTGAAATTCTATGGGTTCAGTCCCTTCTTCAAGAGCTCCAGATCAATCGTCCACTCCTTTAATTTTCTGGGACAACCAAAGCACTGTTGCCATCAGTCACAATCCTGTGTTGCACTCCAGGACAAAACACATGGAGCTAGATCTATTTTTTGTTCGTGAGAAGGTTCTGAGCAAAACACTGATTGTCTATGATGTCGCTGCTAATGCTCAGATTGCTGACATCTTGACTAAACCTTTGGCAAAAGGACCATTTTGATTCCTAAAGGACAAGCTCAACATTTCAAGCAAAGCTTTGCTCTCATGCTGATCTTGTGGGGGAGTAATAGATGTATTAGTATAGCTTTACTTCAAGTATTGTTAATAGGTTAAAATTAGATGCAGTTAGTAGTTTGTTACTAACTGTTTTCATTCTGTTAGACTATCTGTTCAGGCTGTTCAAATCAGTTAGTTTGTAACTAACTAACTGATCAAACAGCCAAGCCTTTCAATCCTTGTAAATCCTATATAAACCTATTGTATCTCTCTCACAAATCAATGAAATGATTCTGCAAATTATGAAAGATAATATCAGAATAGTTCTGTTTCTATCATGTAATGGGAATGAAAAGAGAAATAAAGATTTAAAACTAATTTCCCATACAAGTACACCCTAGTTTGTTACTAACATAATTGTTTCTTGTAGTTTTACTGGCATGATATCATTGGTTTGTGAATATTGAAATTAATTGCTTGTGACTTGTCTCTATACTGTATATGTTTCTTCTGATCTGCACAAAATTCGTTGGCTAAATTAAAGTTTTGGTCTTCCTATTTTCAAAAATTCAGATATTTGGTCCCCCTATTTTAAAACTCAGACATTTGGTCCCCCAATTTTAAAAAATCAAATACATTTAGTCCAAAGAGGGACCGAATGTCATTGATTTTTTAAAATTGGGGGACCAAATGTCTTTGATTTTTAAAAATTGAGGGACCAAATGTCTTTGATTATTAGCCATAAAAAACTGAAAATTCCTCTTGGGACTAAATGTCTTTGATTTTTTAAAATTGGGGGACCAAATGTCTGAGTTTTAAAATAGGGGGACCAAATATCTGAATTTTTAAAAATAGGAGAACCAAAACTATAATTTAGCCAAATTCGTTTAGGTAATTAAAGATCATTCACATATCTTATTTTACATTATCAATGCTTCATTTTGCAAAATTTGCAGGACGATGGATCCAGGCGTCCTTGTGCTCGGAGAATAAATCCAACAAAATCAGGTAAAATAGTATTAAACATACTTTTGACTTTGGTTAACTTGTATTTCATAATTCAAATAATGTAAAACATCTTTTTCTACATGGAATCACGTTCTCTCGTTTTTGGGAGTCTCGCTTCCGCACAAAAACCCTAGCCGCCATCCCCTTATTGTTGTTCTGAAAACACTGTTCACGAAGTACTGTTCATCGTGCACTGTTCATCGTGCAATGTTCATCACACACTGTTCACCGCACAAAGTTCATCGCGCACTGTTCACGGTACTGTTCATCACACAGGTACTGTTCACTGGCACTGTTCACCTGTACTGTTCACAGGTACTGTTCATCTGTCGGTACTGTTCATCACAGAGTTGTGACTACTATTGGCCAGTGGGTCTCACGTCTTCAGATTGTGTCTTTAAGTGCTGTTTGGTGCTGTTTGATTTCTGTTTGGTGTTATTTTAGTGGTAGCAGTTGGTATTTTTCGTCTTTGTCAAAGATGGATTCAGAACAATTTGATAAGGACAACAATAAGTTTGGCTCTTTACATAAGAGGATTGTGTCGTATGTTTTCTCCGGTAATCCCTCTATAACAACAAAGAAACTCAATGGTGATAATTATTTGAATTGGTCGGCTTCCGTAAAAATGTGTTTTTTGGGACAAAGGCTTTCCGACATTGAAAAAGATCTGCGTGAAGATTGGGAACAAGCAGACTGTCAATTAGTCTCTCTTTTGTGGCGAAGTATTGAACCCTTTTTATTGGTCCACTATCGATCATACACCACATGTTATGATATTTGGGAGAAGCCTAAGAATGTGTATTCTAATGATATTCAACGTCTTTATGGTGTTATTCATAGTTTAGCCACCCTTCAAATGATAGAAGACAACATCATGACATATGCAAACAAAGCTCAATAAGCTGTAAACGAGTTCAAGCTCCTTGTGACCGACAATGACCCGAAGAAGATGCTTGAGAAACTAGATAATGTGTGTATGATTTATGTTCTTCATGGTCTCCATCACAAGTATGAGTCAGTACGGAGCAACATTCTTTTTGCATCAGACATTCCCTCTACAGAGGATCTTCTCAGGCGTCTCATACGACTTCCTGGATTGGAAGGAATTGGAGGAAATGGATCTCAGACTAACATAGAATCTTCTGCTCTTGTTTTTTTTTGCAGGTCATGGGGGACGTGGTCGTGGTCGTGGGGGTGGTCGAGGAGGTCGTGATGGAGGACGTCCTCAGTGCACTTATTGTAAGAGACCTGGTCATACTGAAGACAGGTGCTATTCCCTTCACGGCTTTCTAGAGAAACCAGTAAATGTGACTCAGGTTAATGTTTCTGAACAGAGAAATACTAAACAAAATGTTCTTTTTGATGAGGAATATAAGGCATTCCTTCAGTATAAGGCTTCCCAGGCTTCATCATCATCGGCAACAGTTGCTCATTCTGGTAAACCTTTACAAATCTGTAATTTTTGATGATGATTATTTTGTTATACAGGACCGGAGTACAAAGCGGACGATTGGTACAGGATACGAGTCACATGGACTTTACTACCTCCAGCCCATCCAGACTTCATCTACAGTGGCCTCCACATCTACTACAGAGTCTCCAAGTCTTCTTCATCGTCGTTTAGGTCATCCAAGTCTCAAGAAGTTTAAAGTTATGGTTCGTCATTTGTCTCACCTGCAGTCATTAGATTGTGAGTCTTGTCAGCTTGGGAAACATGTTCGTTCTTCCTTCCCTAGCAGTACTCAGTCACAAGCTCGTTCTCCTTTTGATGATATTCACTCTGATGTATGGGAACCAAGTCAAGTCACTTCTGTTGTAGGACATAGATATTTTGTCACTTTTATTGATGAGTTTTCTAGATGTACGTGGATCTACCTACTTAAGGATAGATCTGAACTTATCGATGTTTTTCAAAATTTCTTTAAGGAAATCAAAAATCAATTTAATCATTCTATTCGTACTTTACGCAGTGATAATGCGAAAGAGTATTTTTCTGCATCATTTAATTCCTTTATGGTTGAAAATGGCATCATACATCAATCATCTTGTCCTCATACCCCACAACAAAATGGGATTGCTGAACGTAAGAACCGTCATATAATTGAAACAGCACGCATTTTGCTTATTCATGCTAATGTTCCTTTGAAGTTTTGGGGAGATGCTGTCCTCACTACAAGGCACTTGATTAATAGAATGCCATCATCTGATATCCAGAATAGGGTTCCTCATTCCATATTGTTCCCCGATGAACCCTTATTCCGTATCTCTCCTCGAGTCTTCGGATCCACTTGTTTTATTCATGATCTCACTCCGGGACTTGATAAATTGTCTGCTCGTGTAGTTAAGCGTGTCTTCCTTGGCTATTCAAGGGTCCAAAAAGGGTATCAATGCTACTGTCCATCTACCCATCGCTTCTACATGTCTGCTGTTGTCACCTTCTTTGAAGATGCACCCTTCTTTGCATCTCCCATTGAGTCTGAGTCTGTCTCTCAAGTATTACCTATTCCTAACCTTGTCCCGGTAGTTCCAATCGCACCCATCATTGATTAGATAGATCACCCTTCTACTCCAGAACTTCCTAGTCCTCCTCCCTTGCAAACTTATCAGCGTCGTGCTCGTCTCCCTCCACTCGACCCACCTCCTACAGAAGATCCTAGTGACTCATCTCCTGCCTCGGTCTCCTCTTCTACTCCGGATCTGCCTACCGAGTCAAATGACCCTCCTGTTGCCCTGCGTAAAGGTACACGTTCCACCCGTAACCCTCATCCTATTTATAATTTCCTCAGTTATCACCGCTTATCACCTTCACATTATACATTTGTGTCTGCTATTTCTTCCATCACCATGCCTAAGTCCACAGAGGAAGCTCTTTTTCATTCAGGTTGGCGACAGACTATGAAAGATGAGATCACAGCCTTAGAATCTAACCAGACATGGACTCTGGTGCACCTCCTCCTGGTAAATCTATTGTTGGGTGTCGTTGGATATACACTGTCAAAGTTGGTCCAGACGAAAGTATTGATCGTCTGAAAGCCTGCCTCGTGGCTAAGGGCTATACTCAGGTTTTTGGTCTTGATTACAGTGATACTTTCTCACCGGTGGCTAAAATGGCTTATGTTCGTCTATTCCTTTCTATGGTTGCAATGCGACATTGGTCATTGTATCAACTTGACATCAAGAATGCATTTCTCCACGGTGATCTAGAAGAAGAAGTTTATCTCGAGCAACCACCTGGTTTTGTTGCTCAGGGGGAGTGTCGTGGGTATGTCTGTCGTCTTCACAAAGCCTTGTATGGTCTTAAACAATCCCCTCGGGCATGGTTTGGAAGATTCAGCAGTGTTGTTCAAGACAATGGCATGATTCTGAGTGAAGCTGATCACTCTGTCTTTTATAACTTTTCCTCTCACAAATGTATTTATCTGGTTGTCTATGTCGATGATATTGTTATTATAGGTGATGATCATGATGGGATTGCAGGACTTAAACAACATCTAGTCCACCACTTTCAGGTCAAAGATCTTGGGAAGTTACGATATTTTCTTGGCATTGAGGTAGCTCATTCTAAGGCAGGCATTGCTATTTCTCAGAGAAAGTATGCTTTGGATATCTTAGAAGAAACTGGCATGCTGGATTGCAAGCCAATTGACTCTCCTATGGATCCTAATGTCAAGATCCTACCGGATCAGGGAGAGTCCTTTTCGGATCCAGGAAGGTATAGGAGGCTAGTTGGGAAGTTGAATTACTTGACCATAACGAGGCCAGATATTTCATACGTTGTTAGTGTGGTGAGTCAATTCCTAAATTCCCCTTGTGACAGTCATTGGGATGTTGTGGTTAGAATCCTGAGGTACATCAAAGGAGCTCCTGGAAAAGGTCTTGTTTACACAGATAGAGGTGATTCAAATGTTGTCGCTTACACAGATGCCTATTGGGCTGGTTGTCCCTTTGATAGAAGGTCCACATCTGGGTACTGTGTTCTTATTGGTGGAAATCTAATCTCATGGAAAAGTAAAAAACAAAATGTTGTTGCCAGATCCAGCGCTGAGGCTGAATATCGAGCTATGGCACTTACCACTCAGGAGCTTATATGGCTGAAACATCTTCTCCAAGAGTTGCACTTTTGTAAAATAGGCACCATGAATCTCATCTGTGATAATCAAGCATTCCTACATATTGCGTCCAATCCAGTCTTTCATGAGAGAACCAAACACATTGAAATTGATTGTCACTTTGTTCGTGAGAAGATTGTGTCCAGTGACATTGCTACTTCATTTGTTGGTTCTAATGATCAATTGGCAGACATCTTCACAAAAGCTCTTCAGGGACCAAGGATAACTTACATATGTGACAAGCTGAATGCCTACAATCTATACGCTCCAGCATCCAGCTTGAGGGGGAGTGTTAAGATATGTTGTAAATAGTAGTTTTATATGTATTCGGCCCAGGCCCGTTAGGTTTTCCCTATTTAAACTCATTAGTGCTTGTACTCATTAGACAGAAATATACAATTAATAAGATGGAAATACAGCTGCTCTGTAGTTGCAGGCGTAGGAAAAGATTGGCCGAACTGCGTGACCAATATCGTGTCTCCTATTCCTCTTTTTCTACAATTACCTTGCTGAAATAGAAAAGAATAGGAGGAGAGAAAGGGGAGAGTGGGGCGAAGGAGGAGAAGAGGGGAGGAACACCACCACCATCAAACTTGATGCATGTAAGTGAAATTTTGTCCATTCAATTCCATTTTTCATCCTCTTTCCAACCAACTAACTTTCATCATCTCATTCCTCCTGATTCTCAATTCATCATTTTCGGACCTCCTAGCTCTCAAGTAGCGAAAATGGAGTTTTGAGCTCCTATGACCAAAACTTGATGCCAACTTCATTGCATGTGTTTAGGAATCCTTGAAATCCAGTTTGGAAGCACCATTAGCCACCACATTGTCGACTTCAAGGAGGGATTGACTGAGGAAGTTACTATTTTCGGAGTCCATGGTGAGTTGGTTGCAGTTTTGAAGCGGTTGGACGCGTGTGGTGCGAGTTCGTGAAGTTTTGACATCGTGAGCTTAGGGAGTCTCGGTGATTCGTGATTTTCATCACGATAGGTGAGTTTTACTCACGTTTAGGGTTTTATGTTTTGTTGTTGAAATGTTGGTTGCAATCGGTATTTTGATTTCAAAAGATTATAGAGTCGAAACCATTTTTCGGAAAATAACGTCTTACGGTTTTTATAAAAATTATATATGTATTATGTGGATTTTTATTGTATTGGAATGTGTTTGTATTCTGGTTGTGTTATTGGAATTTTGATTGCGTTACGGATTGGATACGATCGGAAAAGAGGAACGAAATAAGAGAAGCGAACTGCGAATCTGCACAGGTCGCACGGACTGTGCACCCCTGGGCACGGGTCGTGCGCCCTCTTCTGTGATTCCTGCGAAAAATTAAAAAGCACACAGATCGTGCGCCCCTGGGCACGGGTCGTCCGCATGCTTCTGTCACCGGATGCCAAAATTTCGTTTCGCTGCTCCTTTCGATTCCAAACCTCTTCTAATCTTCCTTCCAACCAATTGTGATGATATTCACTTGATAAAAACATTGTTTTAAATGTGTTCAACTGAATTTGGAGGAATGGTTTTGGAAAGCTATAAATGTTTTGAAAAACCGAAAAGTAGACCGCGTGTGAGTACAAGCTTTTGAATAACTAGTCGGATTATATGTCCAATTTAGTATTGTATTATGACGACGAATGTCTATTATTAGGTTCAACTAGACGGGTTATGAACAACGATATATAGATTATATCAAAAGTAGAAGTCGGTCCAATGCGGGTATGATAGCATACTAGGCGGGGAAGGTCATGAGCCCCTACCCTAGGCCCTGGACACGTTAGGTAAGGTACTAGCGGGGGTTTATCGGGATTGTGGCTGTTGCACGGGCCGATGCTATGCTACGTTAAGTACACGATTCGCCGAGATTGTGGTTGTTTGCACGGTCGGTGTTTCGATTGGTAAGCTTGTAATTATAAATTAATTTACGAGGCTTAGAAATAATAGAATAGCACATTATATGCCGAGATTGTGGTTTGTTGCACGATCGGTGAGGGGCTATGGTTATATGAGGCAAGTGGTTTATAAATTAAACTATGTTGCAACGGTTTTATAATTGAACAGAGTGATTGTGAGGGGTCACGGTAGAACTCACGGAGATATGTTATCTCACCCTATCATACAGGGTAAGTGGAAGACAATGCGGCATGAGTAGGTGACGTGCTTAGGGAGATGCCGAACACTTGTAGTCTTGAGTTTCTGATTATGCTTCTCTTGTTATTTTCTAGGCTAAATTATAGTTTTGGTCCCCCTATTTTCAAAAATTCAGACATTTGGTCCCCCTATTTTAAAACTCAGACATTTAGTCCCCCTATTTTAATAAACTCAGAACATTTAGTCCAAATGGGGGTTTTTCTTTTTTTTTGCTGAATTGGCCCCTAACAAAAAAAATTGCTGATGTGGCTCTCATTAAATGACGTGGCAGCTGACTCAGCTTGCACACATCATTTAATGAAGCCACATCAGCAAGCCACATCAAATATATTATTTATAATTATCAAAATAATTAAATAACTATATTATTTATTATTATTATTACTAAAATCAACAACACTTCCAGAAGACCTAATTTCATCAACACACTTCTCCCTCTTCTTCTCCATCGTTCCTCTCTCTCTCTCTCTCTCTCTCTCTCTCTCTCTCTCTCTTCTTCTCCATCAACACACTTCTCCCTCTTCTTCTTTCATCAACAACAACAAAAACCCAAAAGAGAGAAAGGGACAACAACAGAAGACCTAATTTCATCTCCACCAGCGTCGTTCTTCCATTCCTTTGAGAGAGAGAAAATTTCGAGGAGAGAGAAAGGGAAAAACTGGGAGAGAGAGAAGGAAGGAGAGAGAGAGAGGAAGCGACGGGAAGAAGGGAGAGAGAGGAACGACGGAGGAAGGGAAGAAGGAAGGGACGGCGAAGAGAGAGAGAGAGAGAGAGAGAGAGAGAGAGAGAGGGACGGTGGTTGGTTGAGAGACAGAGGGAAAACGAAGGGGGAGAGAATGATGGAGATGATGCTTTTGGTGTTGTGGTTGGTGTTTACGGTGGTGAGAAAGAGGGTGGCCGTGGGGTGGCCGTTTGGATGGTGGTGACCACCACATGGTGGCCGGAGCTCTCTCCTTTTTTCTGATTGTTGTTTGTTGTTCTGTCCCCGCCCGTTTACGGATCTGGATTTGGTTGGCAAAGGAGGAACCTTTTGGCGTTTACGGATCTGCGTTCTGGGTTCTGATGGCAGCGGTGGTGGGTTCTGATGAGAGGAAGAAGAAGAATCTGAAAGAATCTGGAAGTGGGTTCTGATGGCAGGGAGAGGAAGAAGGTAATATAGTTATTTAATTATTTTAATAATTATAAATAATAAATTTGATGTGGCTTGCTGATGTGCCTTTATTAAATGATGTGTGCAAGCTGAGTCAGCTGCCACGTCATTTAATGAGAGCCACATCAGCACTTTTTTTTGTTAGAGGGCCAATTCAGCAAAAAAAAAGAAAAACCCCCCTTTGGACTAAATGTTCCGAGTTTATTAAAATAGGGGGACTAAATGTCCGAGTTTTAAAATATGGGGACCAAATGTCTGAATTTTTGAAAACAGTGGGACTAAAACTATAATTTAGCCTATTTTCTATTATGGTTATGTAACTTGTATTTGATATGAGTTGTATAAACCAATTCCGCTTCTCTGGTATGATATTGAACAATAGACTCGGTAATCCTTTTAAGTTGAGAACCAAGTTAAATTTTATGGACTTGAAGACAGGTTGATCCGAAACATTATGTTTTATTATCGGAAAAATTTAGTGTGTTCAATATCTAAATAGGGCTTGTGTCCTCTGATTGATGCTAAGTCGTGCACTTCATTATATCTACATGTTAGAAATATTGGGGTGTTACAATTGGTATCAGAGCGGTTCAACCTAGTTGGACTTAGATGTTAAGAGTCTTTTACGTCTTCTAAGTCTGATTCTTCTTAGTATGCTATTAGACATTGAGCCTGATCAACTTAATACTTTGTGCATATTTCGCAGAATCATGGCTGGAAGAGGTAGGAGAAATCCGCCCATTGATCCTCATCAGGAGTGGATGCAAAATGTCATAGAAACTCAACAGTAGATGATGAATGACATGATGCTAATGCAGCATCAACAGATGGCTCAAATGGCCCAAATGCAGCAGATGCATCAAGTGCCCCAACCGCAACCGAATGAGCCAGTCAATGTACCACCACCTGAGGATCCTAACAGGATGTACTTCCGGTTTCTGAAAATGAATCCTCCAATCATCAAGGGGGGATGCGAACCAATGAAAGCTCATTTCTGGGTGGATGCCATGGAGAGGATTTTTCTGACATTACAATGTAGTGAGGAAGAGAAGGTGATCTGTGCTGCCAATGCTCTGGATGAAGATGCTCATACATGGTGGACCAATGCACGCAGGATGCTTCAAACTCAAGGGACACCTCTTAATTGGGATAACTTTAAGGAGTTATTCCTGGGTCATTTCTTTCCTGATGCCCAGAGACTTGCCAAAAAAGTTGAGTTCGTTAATCTGAAGCAGGAGGACATGTCAGTTGGGGAATATGCTGCAAAATTTGAAAGATTGTCTCAATTTTATGAAGTAGGAATTCATGCCCCCAATGACAGGTGGAAGATGATTATGTTTAAACAAGGTCTTCGTTGTGATGTGAACCAAGGTTAAGTTCTTACACTATGACCACTTATCCTACTTTGGTACAACAAGCTCATACTGTTGAGAAGAAGGACTTCTGGAAGAACAAGAAAAGGGGTACTGAATCAACCTCTCCTGATACTAGGTATAAAGGTAATTCTGATAAAGGAAAGCAGGTCAGGCGATTGATTCTTCTAGGCCTAGCAAATGTTTTTTCTGCAAGAAGAATCATAGAGGTAAATGCCAAGCTGTACAGAATCAATGCTACTTTTGCAAAGAAATGGGCCATTATGCTAATGAGTGCCCGACGAGAAAGGCTTTCCTGGATTCTCCTAATGCTCCAAGACAGGCTCGAGTCAACACCTTGGACGCTCAAACTATCAAGCCAGATGATAATCTTCTGAGGGGTACAGGTTCTCTTTTCCTCTTTTCCATAAATCTGTTAATATACTGTATGATTCTGGTGCTACTCATTGTTTTATCTCTGAGGCATGTGTTGAACGGTTAGGATTAACGATATCTCCCATATCCGAACCAATAACCATCCTTACGGCGGTAAGGGGTCGTGTTCGAACCCAGTCATTATGTCTTAACTATCTACTCACTATAGGAAGCGGGAATTTTGTTGTTCATTTTATCTGTTTGCCTATGAAGGGAATGGAGGTCGTTTTGGGGATGAATTGGATGACTACCAACCATGTTACCATTGATTGCTTCAACCGTACCATTGGGTTTCCTTCTGAAGTGGTGGAACATTCCCTGCCTAAAACTGATAGTGTTATTTCTTTCACTTCAGCCAGTCAGTCTCTATTTCAAGGTGCGGAAGCTTTTGTTGTTATATTATCTGCATCAACTGAAGCTAGTTTGGATTTATCATCTATCTAGGTTGTTAATGAATTCTTAGATGTTTTTTCTGATGAAGTTTCCTCTTTACCTCCGGATCGTGAGGTAGAGTTCTCTATAGATTTGGTGTCGGGTACAGGGCCAATATCTATAGAACCTTACAGGATGTCTCCTCTTGAACTAAAGGAACTAAAATCCGAACTTGAGGAATTAATTTCCAAGAAGTTTATTCGCCCGAGTGCTTCTCCATGGGGTGCTCCAGTATTGCTGGTCAAGAAGAAGGATGGAAGCATGAGATTATGTATTGATATCGTCAATTGAACAAAATCACCATCAAGAATAAGTATCTGTTACCAAGGATAGATGATTTGCTTGATCAACTTCGAGGCGCTGCAGTATTCTCCAAAATTGATCTAAGATCGGGATATCATCAAATCAAAGTAAGAGCTTTAGATATTCCGAAGACCGCTTTCCGTACTCGATATGGACACTATGAGTTTGTAGTGATGCCCTTCGGTCTAACTAATGCTCCAGCGGTATTCATGGACTACATGAACCGAGTTTTTCATTCCTACCTGGATCAGTTTGTGGTTGTCTTCATAGATGACATCTTGGTATATTCAAAGACAGTTGAGGACCATGCTCAACATCTCCGCTTTGTTTGAATGTACTCCGAGAAAAGAACTTATATGCAAAGCCGTCGAAGTGTGATTTCTCGATGTCGGAAATAAAGTTCCTAGGTCATGTGATTTTGTAACATCCGCAAAATAATTAACCGAATTATTTGGATGTTAACCCAATTGAATTAATTTAGTACTTGACTGGTAAATTTACTGAGTGCTAAAATTATTTATTGGTTGTCATCGGATCGTTAACCGGATAATACGGACCAAGGAAGTTTCGGAATCGAAATAGGAGATTTAGATCAATGTGGTAATTTGACCACGTTACCAATTATATATTAAATAAATATATGTATATACGTGTAAGTGTGTGAATGTGAAAGGAGAGAATTAAATAAAAGAAAGAAGAAAGAAGAAAGGGAGAAACAGAGAAGGAAAAGAGAGAAAATGGGAGAAAAGAGAAAGAAAATGGCGTGAGGGAGAAGAGAAGAGGGAGGAGAAGACTTCACCGAAACGACTTCCGTCCAACACGAAAAATGTTCAGCGCTACTTCCTCTTCGTTTTGATACCAAAATCTTCTTCATCAACTCACTCTCCTCAAATCCACCATTTTCGAAATTTGAAGAAAAGTGGAGGTTTTGTTGTTCAAGCTCAAAGGGAAGCTTTGGATGGTGTTTGGGAGCGAGCTCAAGGTGGATAGCGCAAATATTGAAGTCCGATTTGGAGTTGTGAAGAATCAAGGGGTTAGGGAGCAAATTGGGGTTTTGTGAATAGTGACTTGAGGTTGAAGAAGATGATGAATAGTGTTCATGAAGAATTTCGGGAAATCGGTATTTCGGTCAAAAAGCGGTTTTGTGATCGTGTGGGACGCTTTGGAAGCAGATTGGGTGTCGGCGGAGCGGGGAATGTTCGTGTGGTTACTCGGTGATTTCGGCTCGATCGTGGATCACGCGTCAAAGGTGAGTTCTACTCACGTTTAGGATTTTATGTTTCGAATTCATTAATTAACTGTTTTACCGCTTTCGCTGGACTGGAATATTTCTGGATATTGTCTGTTTCGGATTAGGAATCGATCGGAGCGAGTCTCGAGTTGTGTCGCGTTGAAATGGAATTTTCGGTGATTTGATTTCGAAAGATTTTGACTTAAAAACCGTTAATTGGGAAATATGTCGCGTTTTGATAAAATCCGTTTTGAATGAGTTTTTGATTGACTTGAATGATTGTGTGACTTTGATTGGAACTGTTTTTATGGTTGTCAAATCTGTTTTTAATCGAAACAAGAATCGGAATTGAGCGGAATAGCGAATTTCGCAAGAAAACGGAAAACCTGCACTTTTCTGCAGAGGGTCGCGTCGCGACCCGTTCTCATCGCGTCGCGACCTGGCCCAGTTTTGTCACGCAAAAAGTTTCTGTCGTTTTTCGCGTCGCGACGGTAGCAGTTCGCGTCGCGACGCTTTGCAGATTTTCAACAGCTTTTCACTGATTTTGTTTTCGCAATAACTTTTGATCCGGGAACCCGATTGAGGTGTTCTCAGGGGCGTTGGAAAGCTTATTCAAAGATCTATCTATTTATATAAATTAAATGGCATAATGGACTGTTTTTGAAGTTGTAAACTATTTCGAAAAACCGAATAATAGTACTCGTGTGCGAACATATGTTTTATTAATAATAAAGCGGACTATGAGTCCTACGTGATACGGTATAACTGATGCGGGACGATTATTATTTATTGTCTAAACCGGTCTACGATTCACGATATATATATTATATCGACTACGGGAAACGGCCCGATGCGGGTGTTACGTTCAATTGTTGGTCTGATTGTAAATGAACTAAATGTTCAGATTATTATAGATATATATATTATATCGAGTTTGGGTGACGACCCATGTTAACATACTAGGCAGGGCAGTCATGATCCCTTACCCTAGGCTCCGTGCCGTTAGGAAACACTATTGGTTATGGGGTTCATCGCAGCTTAGCGTTCGCGCAGTCGGTGTTATGTTAAATTGTTTGTTGTGCGATACACCGCAGCTTAGCGTTCGCGCAGTCGGTGTCGTACAGTGCGGTTCATCGCAGCTTAGCGTTCGCGCAGTCGGTGCCGTACCAAATTATAACAGGTTAGCCGCAGCTTAGCGTTCGCGCAGTCGGCAGTATATTAAAAAGGTTGTCGTGCGATACACCGCAGCTTAGCGTTCGCGCAGTCGGTGTCGTACTTTGTTGTAATAAGTTGTCGCAGCTTAGCGTTCGCGCAGTCGGCCTCTTGTTTAAAGTTAAAGAACGTGATACACCGCAGCTTAGCGTTCGCGCAGTCGGTGTCGTGTTCGAATGGTTATATAATTGAACCGAGAGTGTTAGTAGGGGTCTCGGTAGAACTCACTGAGATTGTATCTCATTGTTTATATGTTGTTGTTTTACAGATAAACAGGGAAAGTGGAGATCCAAGAGGCACGAGTAGGTGGTACTCGGAAGGTTGCTGGAGACTTAGCTTTTATGCTTAAGTTTATATCTTTCCTTGTCATCTGCGTATCAAGACTTTTGGTCTTTAGCTTTATGTATTTATTTTCCGCTTTCTTGTACGATATTGAACACAGTATTTCACTGATGGTTTATGGTCTTATTTATGTTTAAGACTGTTCTGTAGTTATTCAGTGAAAATTTTATAGTGGTGTTCAGTATTTAAACAGGAAATATATATCTCTGATGATTTAGATTTAGTACACTTGGGTATTTTTACTCGATAAAAATACCGGGGTGTTACAGTTGGTATCAGAGCAGTTCGACCTAGTCGGACTTAGTTTAGGGTTGAGTCGATTCCTTGTTAGTCCTTTTTGTAATTACACTTGTGATGCTAAGAGACATTGAGCCCGATCAACTTAATACTTAGTGCATCATAAGCGGAATTATGACTGGATGATCAAGATGCAATCCTCGACCACAATCGGAGTCTCCAACCGGTGCATCCTCAGGAAAGGTGGCATGACGGTGGAAGAATGCACCGCTAAGTTTGAGAAGTTGTCTCAGTTTTACCAAGTGGTAAAGTAAGCTTCGGATGACGAACGGAGAATGCAGAAGTATAAGACGGACATAAGTGTTTTGGTGATTTATGGTCTCAGTTCTTATACTGCTACCAATAATGTTACGTTGGTGCAATCATCCTATGTCGCCGAGGATGATCTCATAGGAAGTATGGGAAAGGAAAGAAGGTAGTTGAAATTATCAACTCCGAATGCAAAGTCCTAAGATAATTTCATCAAAGGAAAATCAGATGCAATTCTTTCATTCTTCAAAGGTCAGAAGGTGTTCTAACTGTGGAGAGCCTCACAGCGGTGATTGCAAGCACAGATCAATCGGTGCTATTATTGTAATGAAGAGGGTCACTATGGTAAAGAGTGCCCCGTAAGGAAAAGTTCCAAGGAGTCACAAGCAGCTCCAAGGCAAGGACGAGTCAACATTCTGGATGTTTAGACAGTTACGACTGCAGACAATTTACTGAGGGGTATGAGATCAGTTTTCAATAACTCTGTCAGTATATTATATGATTCGGGTGCAACCTATTGCTGTATATCCCGATCGCATGTGAATCGGTTGGGATTAGCCTTATCATCGCTATCCGAGCCGATAACTATTTTAACTGCTGCTAAGGGTCGTGTCCAGACATAATCTTTGTATAGAATTGTCTACTTGTCATAGGAGGCAGGAATTTCGTTGTAGAATTTATTGTTTGCCTATGAGAAGGGTGGACACCATTTTGGGTATGAATTGGATGACTGCAAATCATGTTGCAATCGACTGTGTTAATCAATTATCAGTTTCTCTTCAGAATCAGTTGAATTGTCTAAGACAAATTCTGAAGCGGTTACCTAGTTCACCTTAGACGGTCAATCTTCATTCCAAGGTGCGGAAGCACATATTAGTGTGTTATCTGCATCCACCGAAACTAGTTTAGATTTGGCGAACATTCAGGTCGTGAATGACTTTCTGGATGTTTTCACGATGAAGTTTCTTCTGAACCTCCAGAGCGAGAGGTAGAGTTT
This sequence comes from Astragalus membranaceus, assembly GCA_039519185.1. NCBI lineage: Eukaryota > Viridiplantae > Streptophyta > Magnoliopsida > Fabales > Fabaceae > Astragalus > Astragalus membranaceus. The sequence goes on along the minus strand of CM076849.1, from coordinate 145,300,760 downwards.
ACTGTAGAATTGGTTCCTGGCACGGGATCAATATCTATTGGTTCTTATTGAAGGTTTCTTGAGAATTCAAGGAAATGGAGTCTCAACTTGAAGAGTCGATGTTAAAGAAATTCTGTCGACCGAGTGCTTCTCTAAGGAGTGCTCTGGTGTGGTTAGTCGAAAGGAAAAATGGTAGCATGAGATCGTGCATTGATTATCGACAACTCAACAAAGTGACGATCAAGAATAAATATCCCTTACCAAGGATAGACGAATTGCTTGAACAATTTGAGGCGCTGCTGTGTTTTCTAAAAATCGACCTGAGGTCAGGATGTCATCAAATAAAAGTTAGAGCCTTAGATATTCCGAAGACAGCTTTCCGTACTAGGTATGGACATTACGAGTTAGTAGTGATGCCTTTCGGTCTACCTAATGCTCCGGTGGTATTCGTGGATTTCAGGAACCGAGTTTTTCATTCGTATTAGGATCAGTTTGAAGTCGTTTTCATCGATGATATCTTGATGTGCTCGAAGACCATTGAGGAGCATGTCCAACATCTCCTCATTGTTCTGAGTGTACTCCGAGAAAAGGAGTTGTACTTGGAACCTTCGAACTGTGATTTTTGGGTGTCAGAGGTAAAGTCTTTGGGACATGTGATTCCCCAAGTCGGGAGTTTCTGTAGGTCCCAGTGAGAAGGAAGCGGTGTTGAATGGGAGTGACCGACGTCAGTCGCAGAGATCAAAAGTTTCTGGATCTAGCCGGTTACTGTAAGAGGTTCGTTAAAGGGTTCTCACAGTTAGTTGTCCACTTACTCGGTTAACTCGTAAGGGTCATCCGTTTACGTGGGATGCTGATTGTGACGAATGTTTTCAAGAATTGAAGGTTTGGTTGACTTCTGCTCCATTCCTGATTCTTCCGGATCCGTCTTTGAAATTCCAAATTTACGGCGATGTTTCTGGGAAGGGTTTAGGAGGTGTTCTTGTGCAGAATCAACAAGAGGTAGCTTATGCGTCCAGACAATTGAAGACTCATGAGGAGATTTATCCGACTTATGAATTGGAGTTAATAGCTATTGTGTATGCACTGAAGATTTGGAGACGTTACCTGTATGGGCCTCGTTTCGAAGTCTCTAGTGGTCACAAGAGTTTAAAGTATCTGTTTGATCAGAAAGAACTGAATAGCAGGCAGAGGAGTGTGTAGAATTTCTGAAGGATTATGACTTCGGGTTGAAGTATCATCCAGGAAATTCCAATGCTGTAGCTGATGCGAGTAATAGGAAATCGCTACACACGGCAGTATTATGATGCATTAGATGGAATTATTAGAGTCTGATAGAGACTTAAATCTGAGTTCAAGATCAAGGAGGATCCGGTTAGTGTTGAGCCATATGAGGATCTCTAGTTCCCTAAGGGATTCTATACGCTTAGCACAGGAAGTTGATGTGAAGCTACAATCACAAAGGTATTTCCAGATTTTACCATGGATAGTGATGGAGTCAGTTGTTTCAACGGTAGAATCTGTGCGGCCGATGATGAGAACGATAAAAGGCAAGTGTTAGAGGAAGCATACTGAAGTTTATATTCTGTTCCAGGGTGTGCAGAATATAAAGCAGATGTATTAGAGGCGAGGTATTAGTTTGTTAACCTCTCCTTTGTGAAGGTCAACAATGAGATAGTATTATGAGATTCCGTTTGACAAGGCGAACGTGAATACGAATATGTAAATGAGGTAACTGCTGACTGTTTTCACGTTGCGAATAACCATCAAAGGATTAATTGATGGATCTGCTAATAAGTGACGGAAATTTCCGAAGTGAAGCTTGGCGTGCGGTGTAATAGTTTTGAAAAATCGTTTTTGTGAAAACCCGCATGCTAAAGTTAATTTTGGGAACGAATTAAGAGGCTAATAGGATATGATTGAGAAGGAAAATCCTAGGAGGATTGCTTAGGTTGAGGGGAAGCTCTCAACGCTATTGACTGATTCGGAAAGGAGCTCTAAGTTCTGTTTGATAGTGGTTTGGACGACAACTGAGGTGATTTTCATTACGTTCAATTTATTTGATGTCCCCGTGGTTTATTTCTACGTTTAAGGTCAGAGCTTTTGATAAAACCCAAATCTCATCTTTTTGAAAAAGTTTTACCTCGAAGACTTGGAAGCGAGTCAAGAAGTTTCACAAGTGACTTTTTCGTCACATTGTCGGTATGTACGAGGACCGTTAAGTATATTAGAAGATTTGTTGAGAAAGTGTTTACACCTTTCGAGGAAATCGTGTTTGTTTTTACATCTACCGAGGAGTACTTTGATTTGGATTAATCAAGTTGGGGAGCAAGTGAGGAATGAAGCTTCGGAAGTGTTTTCGAACGCGGTGCCGAGCCTATGTAGGCGAAAAAGGAGTTTCTCGTGTTGATTCGTAACCAGAGGGTTCGTATCAAGGTAGTTGTGGATCATACTTGGAGATTGATGTGCCCACCAGGGAAGAGTTCCTACGCTCATTTCGTTAGTTCGAGATTGTTTTTCAGCAACTTAAGACCTTTCTGAGAACGTCGATTCTCGATTAGTCAGATGAAAGACTTGACGAAATTTTGGGGACAAAATTCTTTTAAGTTGGGGAGAATGTAACATCCGCAAAATAATTAACCGAATTATTTGGATGTTAACCCAATTGAATTAATTTAGTACTTGACTGGTAAATTTACTGAGTGCTAAAATTATTTATTGGTTGTCATCGGATCGTTAACCGGATAATACGGACCAAGGAAGTTTCGGAATCGAAATAGGAGATTTAGATCAATGTGGTAATTTGACCACGTTACCAATTATATATTAAATAAATATATGTATATACGTGTAAGTGTGTGAATGTGAAAGGAGAGAATTAAATAAAAGAAAGAAGAAAGAAGAAAGGGAGAAACAGAGAAGGAAAAGAGAGAAAATGGGAGAAAAGAGAAAGAAAATGGCGTGAGGGAGAAGAGAAGAGGGAGGAGAAGACTTCACCGAAACGACTTCCGTCCAACACGAAAAATGTTCAGCGCTACTTCCTCTTCGTTTTGATACCAAAATCTTCATCATCAACTCACTCTCCTCAAATCCACCATTTTCGAAATTTGAAGAAAAGTGGAGGTTTTGTTGTTCAAGCTCAAAGGGAAGCTTTGGATGGTGTTTGGGAGCGAGCTCAAGGTGGATAGCGCAAATATTGAAGTCCGATTTGGAGTTGTGAAGAATGAAGGGGTTAGGGAGCAAATTGGGGTTTTGTGAATAGTGACTTGAGGTTGAAGAAGATGATGAATAGTGTTCATGAAGAATTTCGGGAAATCGGTATTTCGGTCAAAAAGCGGTTTCGTGATCGTGTGGGACGCTTTGGAAGCAGATTGGGTGTCGGCGGAGCGGGGAATGTTCGTGTGGTTACTCGGTGATTTCGGCTCGATCGTGGATCACGCGTCAAAGGTGAGTTCTACTCACGTTTAGGATTTTATGTTTCGAATTCATTAATTAACTGTTTTACCGCTTTCGCTGGACTGGAATATTTCTGGATATTGTCTGTTTCGGATTAGGAATCGATCGGAGCGAGTCTCGAGTTGTGTCGCGTTGAAATGGAATTTTCGGTGATTTGATTTCGAAAGATTTTGACTTAAAAACCGTTAATTGGGAAATATGTCGCGTTTTGATAAAATCCGTTTTGAATGAGTTTTTGATTGACTTGAATGATTGTGTGACTTTGATTGGAACTGTTTTTATGGTTGTCAAATCTGTTTTTAATCGAAACAAGAATCGGAATTGAGCGGAATAGCGAATTTCGCAAGAAAACGGAAAACCTGCACTTTTCTGCAGAGGGTCGCGTCGCGACCCGTTCTCATCGCGTCGCGACCTGGCCCAGTTTTGTCACGCAAAAAGTTTCTGTCGTTTTTCGCGTCGCGACGGTAGCAGTTCGCGTCGCGACGCTTTGCAGATTTTCAACAGCTTTTCACTGATTTTGTTTTCGCAATAACTTTTGATCCGGGAACCCGATTGAGGTGTTCTCAGGGGCGTTGGAAAGCTTATTCAAAGATCTATCTATTTATATAAATTAAATGGCATAATGGACTGTTTTTGAAGTTGTAAACTATTTCGAAAAACCGAATAATAGTACTCGTGTGCGAACATATGTTTTATTAATAATAAAGCGGACTATGAGTCCTACGTGATACGGTATAACTGATGCGGGACGATTATTATTTATTGTCTAAACCGGTCTACGATTCACGATATATATATTATACCGACTACGGGAAATGGCCCGATGCGGGTGTTACGTTCAATTGTTGGTCTGATTGTAAATGAACTAAATGTTCAGATTATTATAGATATATATATTATATCGAGTTTGGGTGACGACCCATGTTAACATACTAGGCAGGGCAGTCATGATCCCTTACCCTAGGCTCCGTGCCGTTAGGAAACACTATTGGTTATGGGGTTCATCGCAGCGTAGCGTTCGCGCAGTCGGTGTTATGTTAAATTGTTTGTTGTGCGATACACCGCAGCTTAGCGTTCGCGCAGTCGGTGTCGTACAGTGCGGTTCATCGCAGCTTAGCGTTCGCGCAGTCGGTGCCGTACCAAATTATAACAGGTTAGCCGCAGCTTAGCGTTCGCGCAGTCGGCAGTATATTAAAAAGTTTGTCGTGCGATACACCGCAGCTTAGCGTTCGCGCAGTCGGTGTCGTACTTTGTTGTAATAAGTTGTCGCAGCTTAGCGTTTGCGCAGTCGGCCTCTTGTTTAAAGTTAAAGAACGTGATACACCGCAGCTTAGCGTTCGCGCAGTCGGTGTCGTGTTCGAATGGTTATATAATTGAACCGAGAGTGTTAGTAGGGGTCTCGGTTGAACTCACTGAGATTGTATCTCATTGTTTATATGTTGTTGTTTTACAGATAAACAGGGAAAGTGGAGATCCAAGAGGCACGAGTAGGTGGTACTCGGAAGGTTGCTGGAGACTTAGCTTTTATGCTTAAGTTTATATCTTTCCTTGTCATCTGCGTATCAAGACTTTTGGTCTTTAGCTTTATGTATTTATTTTCCGCTTTCTTGTACGATATTGAACACGGTATTTCACTGATGGTTTATGGTCTTATTTATGTTTAAGACTGTTCTGTAGTTATTCAGTGAAAATTTTATAGTGGTGTTCAGTATTTAAACAGGAAATATATATCTCTGATGATTTAGATTTAGTACACTTGGGTATTTTTACTCGATAAAAATACCGGGGTGTTACAGATTTCCCCGGAGGGAGTAGCTGTCGATCCTAGCAAAGTTGGAGCTGTGTTAAATTGGGAACGACCAACCTCAATAACAGAAGTAAGAAGCTTCTTGGGATTAGTAGGCTATTATAGAAGATTTATCGAAGGCTTCTCACAGTTAGTTCTCCCACTGACCCGGTTAACTCGCAAGGATCAGCCGTTTACATAGGATACTGATTGTGAGGAATGTTTCCTCAAATTGAAAGCTCGGTTGACTTCTGCTCCAATCCTGACTCTTTCGGATCCGTCCCTGGGATTCCAAATTATAGTGACGCCTCTGGGAAGGGTTTAGGGTGTGTTCTTATGTAGAATTAACACGTTGTGGCCTATGTATTCAGGCAATTGAAGCCTCATGAGGTTGATGTGGAGCTGCAATCTCAGAAAGGATTACCAAATTTTACCGAAAATAGTGAAGGTGTTATCTGTTTCAATGGTAGGATTTGTGTACCCAATAATGAGGATATCAAGAGGCAGGTATTAGAAGAAGCTCATTGGAGTCAATATTCCGTACATCCTGGATCTACCAAGATGTACCGGAATTTAAAGCAGATGTATTGGTGGCCTGGAATGAAAGCTGATGTTGCTGAGTTTGTATCTCGATGCTTAACCTGTCAAAGGGTTAAAGCAGAGCACCAAAGACCTGCTGGTCAGCTGCAACCTCTTGATGTGCCAGTCTGGAAATGGGAAGATATCTCGATGGATTTTGTTATGGGTAGTGGTGGATCGATTAACTAAATTCGCTCACTTTATTCCCGTTCGCTCGAATTACAAAGTCCCCAAGCTAGCAGAGGAGTATGTAAAGAGTATTATAAGATTACACGGAGTCCCTACCAGTATTGTGTCAGACCGAGATCCCAAGTTCACCTCCAGATTTTGGAAAGCATTGAATGAAGCTTTGGGAACAAGGGTGCTTGTTAGCACTGCTTATCATCCTCAGACTGATGGTCAAACAGAGAGAACTATTTAGACTCTTGAGGACATGCTTCGGGCATGTGTGCTAGATAGCGGGAGAAAATGGGAGGATTATATTCCATTGATGGACTTCGCCTATAATAACACTTATCATTCTAGTATTGGAATGGCACCATTTGAATCACTATATGGGAGGAAGTGTAGAACCCCATTGTGTTGGTGGGAAGTAGGTGAAAATAAATTTTTGGGACCTGATATGGTTCGTGAAACTACTGAGAAAATACGACTGATTCAAGAAAGAATGAAAGTTGCACAGAGTCGGCAAAAGAGCTATGCTAACAATCGACGGAGATCGTTGGAATTCGAAGTAGGTGATCATGTATTCTTAAGGGTTTCTCCAACCATAGGTACCGGTAGAGCTTTGCGAACAAAGAAGCTTAGTCCTCGATATGTTGGACCATTCCAAATCATCAAGCATATGGGACCAGTTGCCTATCGTCTTGCTTTGCCTCCAGCCTTATCAAATCTTCATGATGTCTTCCACGTCTCTCAATTGAGGAAATACGTTCCCGATCCGAATCAGTCGCTGAGTATTGACACGATCGATCTCCGACCGGATCTATCATTCCAACCTTATCCTAGCTTTATCCTGGAACGTGGCGAAAGAACACTGCGGACAAGGACTATTCCCATTGTCAAGTTCCGTCTGGGATGGCTTCTCAACTGAAGAGGCTACATGGGAATTGGAAGATGACATGCGGACTTGATATCCATATCTATTCCATTGAGGTATGACTTTTCAATTTTGAGGACAACATTTTAAAAGTTGGGGTGATTGTAACATCCCAAATTTCGTTAAATTCAATTCATGGAATTTACGAGTGATTTATTATTCAAATGAAAAAAAAATCATGTCACTAATATGGGATAGTCAAGAAAACAACGTTTAATGGATAAACCATCGGATTAAAATGCAAGTTAGAGAGAACTTGGGCAAAAATAAGGATTTAGAATGAATTAATGAGCCAAGGGTATTTTCGTTTTTCCAAACATTTAATCCCTCAGCCCATTACCTCACATAACTCAGCCACTTCCCTCATTATTCATTACCTTGCTGAAATAGAAAAGAATAGGAGGAGAGAAAGGGGAGAGTGGGGCGAAGGAGGAGAAGAGGGGAGGAACACCAACACCATCAAACTTGATGCATGTAAGTGAAGTTTTGTCCCTTCAATTCAGTTTTTCATCCTCTTTCCAACCAACTAACTTTCATCATCTCATTCCTCCTGATTCTCAATTCACCATTTTCGAACCTCCTAGCTCTCAAGTAGCAAAAATGGAGTTTTGAGCTCCTATGACCAAAACTTGATGCCAACTTCATTGCATGTGTTTAGGAATCCTTGAAATCCAGTTTGGAAGCACCATTAGCCACCACATTTTCGACTTCAAGGAGGGATTGACTGAGGAAGTTACTGTTTTCGGAGTCCATGGTGAGTTGGTTGCAGTTTTGAAGCGTTTGGGCGCGTGTGGTGCGAGTTCGTGAAGTTTCGACATCACGGGCTTAGGGAGTCTCGGTGATTCGTGATTTTCATAACAATAGGTGAGTTTTACTCACGTTTAGGGTTTTATGTTTTGTTGTTGAAATGTTGGTTGCAATCGGTATTTTGATTTCGAAAGATTATAGAGTCGAAACCATTTTTCGGAAAATAACGTCTTACGGTTTTTATAAAAATTATATATGTATTATGTGGATTTTTATTGTACTGGAATGTGTTTGTATTCTGGTTGTGTTGTTGGAATTTAGATTGGGTTACGGATTGGATACGGTCAGAAAAGTGGAACGAAATAAGCGAAGCGAATTGTGAATCTGCACAGGACGCACGGACCGTGCGCCCCTGGGCACGGGTCGTGCGCCCTCTTCTGTGATGCCTGCGAAAAATTAAACAATGCACACAGACCGTGCACCCCTGGGCATGGGTCGTGCGCATGCTTCTGTCACCGGATGCCAAAATTTTGTTTCGCTGCTCCTTTTGATTCCAAATTTCTTCTAATCTTCCTTCCAACCAATTGTGATGATATTCACTTGATAAAAACATTGTTTAAAATGTGTTCAACTGAATTTGGAGGAATGGTTTTGGAAAGCTATAAATGTATTGAAAAACCGAAAAGTAGACCGCGTGTGAGTACAAGCTTTTGAATAACTAATCGGCTTATATGTCCAATTTAGTATTGTATTATGACTGTTAACAATTCAGCAAGTGTACCGAAACGTTGTAAGTAATAGTAAAAATGGTAAGAACCGGTCGATTCCACAGGGATTGCGTGTTGTAACAGTAGAAAATTTGATTAATTCTAGATTGTGACAATTCATTCGAGTTGTAATTGCGTGACGCGAATAATAAAAACTGTTGTTGAAATAGCGAGAAAAAGCGATTAGGGGTCGAATCCTCTCCCTTCACCTATGTTACTAACCTTCAGCTAATTACCGATTAACTGTTTGAACTACCAGATTCAATTCACTATAATAGATTAAGGACAATCCCTTGCCTCAGAACCCCTTTTACCTAGTTGAGTTACCCTAATTCCTTAGGTGAATCATGCCAACCGGTAAAGCAATAAACGTAGGAAATAAAGAATTCATGCATCCAACCCCATATTCCTATGGTGATCACAAGTACATGATCTAATACCCCATATCCAGCATGCAACCCATATCCCTATGCGATTACATAACCTAAATCATTATAATTATCATATGTAACTATAAAGCATTACGATCAGAGGCATAGACTTATGATAATTCAAACAACTAATTGTATTAACCATAACAAAGTATTCATAACATAGGTTCGGGGAGAATCATCTCTCCCTAATCTTAGAAAATTAGTTACACATGGAGAATAGAGACATAGCTAAAGTAAAGAAAGCAATACAAGTAAAGATAGACATAGGAACCTTCAACCCTCGTTCCCAAGTGGTGAAGAACTCCCAAAATCTGACTTTTCTCTGCTCCCAAAACGTCTGCTACGCTCCAATTGACCAAGCTCCCTTTCCAAAACGCAAAAACTGAATTAAAACCCTAATTTCAGTAAAACATCGCGTCGCGACGCGATATTGGACAGAATTGTAGAACGCTCCTGCATCAGGCTTCCATCGCGACGCGAACCCTCCTGGTCGCGACGCGATATTGAACAGAAACTTGAGTCTTCCCAATTGTGCTGCATCTCCGGGCAAGTGTCTGGTTCGCCGAATGATAACACACCAATTGGGGGTCTTCAAGTACAAAATAACTCCAACAATGCAGGAATGGCTTACAATTTGACTTCCTACTACAAAATTCTAATACTAAGCTAAATCCCCACATACTGACTATAATACAATCAAAACTCCGCACAATTGGTCCTAAAATTGGACAACTTACATCATACGATAGAGAGTCAACAATGACGACGGATGTCTATTATTAGGTTCAACTAGACGGGTTATGAACAACGATATATAGATTACATCGAAAGTAGAAGTCGGCCCAATGCGGGTATGATATATAAATTATATCAATGTCGGATGACGTTAGGTAAAGTACTAGCGGGGGTTTATCGGGATTGTGGCTGTTGCACGGCCGATGCTATGCTACGTTAAGTACACGATTCGCCGAGATTGTGGTTGTTTGCACGGTCGGTGTTTCGATTGGAAAGCTTGTAATTATAATTAATTTACGAGACTTAGAAATAATTGAATAGCACATTATATTCCGAGATTGTGGTTGGTTGCACAGTCAGTAATGGGCTATGGTTATATGAGCAAGTAGTTTATAAATTAAACTATGTTGCAATTGTTTTATAATTGAACCGAGTGATTGTGAGGGGTCACGGTAGAACTCACTGAGATATGTTATCTCACCCTATCATTATTGTGGTTTTTACAGAGAAACAGGGTAAGAGGAAGACAAGGCGGCACGAGTAGGTGACGTGCTTATGGAGATGCCGAAGACTTGTAGTCTTTAGTTTCCGATTATGCTTCTCTTGTTATTTTCTGTTGTGGTTATGTAACTTGTATTTGATATGAGTTGTATAAACCTATTCCGCTTCTCTGGTTATGATATTGAACAATAGACTCTATTCCTTTTAAGTTGAGAACCAAGTTAAATTTTATGGACTTGAAGACAGGTTGATCCGAAACATTATGTTTTATTATCGGAAAAATTTAGTGTGTTCAATATCTAAACATGGCTTGTGTCCTCTGATTGTTTACATGGATGTGCATCTCAGTGTATCTACATGTTAGAAATATTGGGGTGTTACAATTGGAGTCCTTTTGTGCTGTGTTTTGTTGTCTTCGGTCAAGCATGATACGCTTATATAGTTGATTGTTGCTTAATTGGAACAATGTGCCTTGTAGCACTTTAGTGGGAAGAACTTATAAAACCTAGAGCATTTTTTGACTTTGGTCGATGATTGTCTCTGAATTCCTTGGATGGAATGGTCCGGGGAGGTCAGGTTCCGAGTAAATAACAGTTTTAAGAGATTTCTAGTGTAGCTCCAAGATTATGGAAACTATGTCGTTGTGATTTTTTGGAGAGGCTAGGTTGAGATGAATGAACATAAAGCTGATAAAGGATTGCACGTAAGGATCTAATTGGGATGCTTCTAAGAAAAGTTTTAGATGGTCATTCTGGTAAGTCTTTGGAGGAGATTGATAATGTGTTGTAACAGTTAAGGATATGCGTGCACTGTGGATTGTGGGGCAGTCAGAGCCGTCATTAGGACAGTTGTATGTTGTCAGGATATCAACAAAAGTGGCTTGCATTGAAGTTAATGGGAATTTCACTTCAAGGAGTGGGCGGATCTAGTTATGAAAGAGAGGTGTCTGTTGACAAGGTTTTATGCGATGATTATTCATCAACGAGTTATAATTTAAGGTATAGGTTAGGATAAGTGTGGTAACAAACGGAATGTACAAGTTTTAAGTAAAAGTGGATTTTGAAAAGTGATAAAAGAGCCGGTCGTGTCTTTTTGGCCCACAGACCGTGCGAGATTTTTTGTTTCATATTTTCAATATAAGATCAAAACGTTCCGTTCTGATACCATTACTTGCCTAATCTTGTCCTAAACCTAAGTTGAGATGATTTCATATTGAAATCAGATGATAGGATTCATGCTTAGTGTCCCAAGAGTGTACGACGGTTTACGGGTACATGAAGGTAGAGTTGCGTAGTGAGAACTGATTGAGTTATGAGATACCTTCGTGTGAGGTAAATGCATTCTTAAGTTCAGTTAGACGGAGGTATATGGGTTGGTTGCGCTACGAAGGGGAAAAAGTTATTTTGAAAACAACTCGAAAGTTATTTTGATTGTTTTTCAAAAAGTATTTGGTGCCATCACGGGCCATTTTTATGTTTAAGGGAAGGTTTTGAATAAATTCGTATTTTATCTTTTTGAAAGGTTTTATTTCGAAAACTTGAGAGCAAATTAAGAAGTTCCTACTTTATTTGACACCCCAAGATTTAAGATTTTTCAAAGTTGGGGTGTAAACGAAACGGATTAGACAAAAATTTCAAGTTATTTTACTAAAGATTGTTTGAGTTTTGAACAAAAGGGGCAAAACAGATTTCAAGTAACAAAAGTGTTTTTCCGATAGTTAAGGCCCATCCGAGAATGTGTATTCTCGGTTAGCAAGTGGGTAAGCCGTAAACAATTTTTGAGGACAAAAATTTATAAGTTGGGGTGTAATGTAACATCCCCAAAATAATTAAGCTAATTATTTTGAAGTTAAACCCAATCAATTAATTTTTATGGTGCTTAATTAATAATTTCATTAATTGGGTACTAAATTAATTATTGATTGGTGTATATTTATAAATGTAAGAAGTTGGTTTTGGGTGTTAAAATCAAATAAGGAATTAAGTGAGGTTAGTTTAGAATTTTTGTATAGAGTAAGGGTAAAATATTTTACCCTGCAACTCTTAAAAATCTTCTTTTATAAAAGAAATGAAAGAAATGGATAAGAGAAGAGAGAGTGGGAGCCGTAGGAAAAAAAGAAAAGAATGGAGAAAAAGAGAGAGTGTTCGCGTGAGAGAGAAGAGAAGAGGAAGAAGAGGTTTCTCAAAGTGAACTCCAATTTTATTGCACAAAATGAATCACCATTCTTTCCTCTTCATTTTGATGCAAAGATCACAACCTATGATCCACTCACCTAATTTCTATCATTTTCGAATTTTAGGGTGAGTTGAGGAATCTTGAGTGTTGTTCTTCATTTCCATGCTTAGGAGGTTTGAGGAGTTCACATAAGGGTTGGGTACTAACTTGGAGTGAAGAAATTAGAGTTTCAAGGGTTAGGGTTTGTAAAACCAAAATTTGGGGTTTATGTGTGAGGAGCAATTTGAGGTTGAAGATGATGAATAGTGATTCATGAAGCTTAGGAATGATGGTGAAGTTCTAAGGGAAATTATGAAGCTTAGGAATCAAGTTGAGGCTTAGGGATGAGTTTTTAAGCTCTACGAGCTTATGTTGGTGCCTAGGTGCAATTGATGCCGAGCGAGAATTTCTCGTAAGCGAAATGTTCGAGTGGCGGAAAGTCTCGGTGTTCGTGATTTTCATCACGATAGGTGAGTTCTTCGATAGTTGAGGCTTCGTTTGATTGTTAATAATTAAATGATATGATGAAATTGAGGTTTGAGGAGTGATTGAATGTTGTTGATTTATTTCTAAAGTTATGTTTGATTGATTGTCAAATTGAAGTTGATGTCTCGGTTTGTTTTTAATGCCAGGAAAGGTTTTTCGTTAAAAAATCGTTAAAAACGTGTTTTATGTCAAATCCGTTTTTAGGCGTTTAATGGATATTATTGGATGTGTTTTGATGTGGTTTTGAACTATTTTAGTTACAAAAGTCATGGAATGTCTCGGTGCCGTTTAGAAAGCTAAACGACACAAAACCGAGTTTTGAAAATCTGTTTTCCTTCACTGTCAGCCCTGGTCGCGTCGCGACCCTTCACGAAATAAACTGGGCATAATTTCTGTCACTTTTCGCGTCGCGACGGAACCTGTTCGCGTCACGTTCCTGTGCAGTTTTTCAGCAACAGTACACTGAAATGGTTTTCACGATAACTTTTGATCCGGGAACCCGATTGAGGTGTTCTCAAGTGCGTTAGAAAGCTTATTGAAAGGCCTAATCAAAAAATGATTTAATTAGGTAGTTCAGGTCGTTTTGCGATAGAAAATGAATAAGTTTACGTTACAGTTTTAGTACAAACTGAGCTATTCAAGTTTCACCGTATACAACGAGTAATTCATGATATGTTTTGATTGCAAAAGGAGTAAGGGTTGTATCGAGTGTGAAAATATTTGAAATCAAAAGTTAGGGTTTTGAAAGAGTGTTGAATTTAAATGTTTGAGATGTGTGATCCTTTAAATTGGTACTTAAAGTACGAGATTTAAAGCGACAATAAATGTTTGTATATTTGTGTATGCATATTCTAGAAGATGACCCTTAGCTGTGGTTCTCCAATGTAATGGATGTCAACCCAGTTATTGGAGGACCATAGTTCAGTTTTCAGAGACAAAGTTGCTAAGGTCGGTGTTCTTCCATAGTGGAGTTCTGGTGGACTCATCAAGGTCCCAAATCGGAAGTTGAGTATAGAAGGCTTGATCAGCGTAGGTGTCTTCTTTTATCGCCGTTTTGGGAAAATTCTCAAGTGTATGGCCCCTGAGCAGTTATTTGTATGGGCATTTTCGTGTATGTATCAGTAGAGATAGTAGTCAGTCTTAGATTGAGCGTGTCGTTATCTCAAACAAATTTTGTCCTTGCATATCTCAAACAGGTATCATACTGGTGCAGGGAAGTAAATTTATATATGTCATATTTCAGATTTAATTCTTGTATATTACATTAAGAGAGGAATCATATTGTACTCTGATTTTTTTGAAATTGATTTTAAAAAAAAAATAATAATATGTTCTCAGAGAGAGGCGGGAAGTGTATTTTTTTACAAAAAGCATCTCATATTAGGAATTGAGTTCACTTAGTAGCGCTCCCAAAATCAGGGTGTTACAATGGAAGTCCGTAAATAGACTCGCATTTCATTACATTGTGCCTTATAATAAAATAAGGACTTCTCCAAACATTAAACTTCATAGCTTCGTCAACCAAGACTTTTTGCAATCTGTAAAACTACAAACATTAAACAGTGAGATTACAATCTCAATGAGTTCTTCCGTGACTCCTCACCTTATGTCTCGTATTCTTTTAATAAACTTGTTTAAACTTATACCAAAACCCCAGCGGAGATCCGAGTACAAATCAGTCTCAGTGGGGAACCCAACTCGATATTTCTATCGCTTTAACTTTCTTGAGCCTTGACCTCAGGAGTCATGACTTCCCTATTCAAGTATGCTAATTAACTTATGATCGTCATCCTCTTAGTGTTTTATGCTTATTCATCGAGTGTTATTCTCACACGTTCAAAACATAAATTATGATTAGGCTCTTTAAAATAGACATTAACAATAATCCATCATATCATATCAATATATATCATATAAGGGATTCAAATAGGCTAGTACTTGTATCAATGTAAAAGAATAATGACAAAGACTTCAATTAAGCAATTTAGTAGATATTTTATGTGCAGTATTTTTCTGCAGTGGTGCGACAGCTTCTGTGATTTAATTAAAATATCAAACGATATCGAATTTACATCACAAACCACTCTTTCGAAAGCTTTTTAAGTCTACTTTCAGAATATGATTTTTATTTTGCATGTTATGCATCCAACTGATACAATTTATTAAAATAAAACATAGGGATACAGAAACAGGAAAGAAACTTTTGTCCAGCTTGCAACTCAGTTTTCTCTTTCAATTCTCGGCCAAATAAAGCAAATCAAGTGTCCAAATTGAAGAAAAACGAGTCTAGTTTCCAAAGAAATAAGAATCACTAAATATGTAGTTCTACAGAAGATTTAAAATGCGAAATACTGATCCTATGTTACACAGTTTTCTGCAGAATTTCGATTTTTAGTGTCTCAACTCCTTGGTTATGATTCCTAATGCTTCCCAATTCCCAAGTTCAGCTCAAAATCACATCATAACTACCCCTTCAGAAATAACCAGTACTAATTACTTGAACTATCATTCACACACAATAAAATCAAAACATGCCAAGAATTGCAAAACTATCAACTATCCCAAAATCCTTGCAAAGCAAACATGCAATTACTAGTCATTCTATCATTCATTTTGTGAGATTAAAACCACATACATCTCCAAATTCAGAACACCAATACACTTAAAAATTAAAACTCAAATTAGAAGGAGACCAAATAGGGGTGAAGAACTCACTTGTGAGGACAAAACTCAGAATATCAACTTAATTGTGCAACCACCAAGACTTCATAAGCTTCTAATGCTCCCCAAAACAGAATGTGAAGCTAAAGACCTTCTTTATGAAGCTTTTAGTTTTAGAATAGCTCCTCTAACCATCAATCCAAATACCCCATTGTACATGCAACCATCAAAAGACAAGTTTCTAGCTCCCCTATAATACATGCAAGTCGCAACCCACACACCAAATGTAGAAGAAATAGTTCATCTTAAGTTTGGTTGGCATATGAAAGATGAAAGTTCTGGTCTTGTGTCTTTAATGGGGTGAAATGTAGGTTGTGTTAAATGAGGGTTTGAGCACAACTTTGTATTTTGTTTATGGCTTCTTGAGGAAAAAAATATAGAAGGTTAAAGTTGAATGTGAAGTGAAATGTATAGAGGGATTTATAGAAAATGAGTTGAAGAACCAGACACTCCATGATCTCTCCCTTCTTCTTTTCCCTTACCTTCGAACTCTCCCTCTCATACTAACTCTCCTCTTTTCTTAACTTCAAAAGAAATCTGAAATTGAGATGGTAGTTCCCAAAAGATGGTGTTTTGAGTTTCTAATGAAATTCCTTCTTATCCTAATGGAACATTGGAGGGTGAAGAGTGTGGAGAATGAAACATTTCATGTGGTAGAGAAAGGGTTCATGAACAGTTGTTGGCCTTTTCCTTCTCCTCAAACCCTTCGAGCTTCCTTCTCTCACTCTTGTGATATTGGCTTTTTGCTGAAATTGAAAAATGCTCTTAATGAATCCTTTCCCTATCAACGTGAACAGCCATGGAAATGGTAGAGAGCATTTTCAGTTGGGAAATGAATCTCTTTTCATTGAAAGTGAAAAGTGCATTTACAATCGTGTTACTGTACAATATATACCTCTGGTTACCAACTAAACTAACCATAGTTAGCACTAACTAAGACTAACTGAACTCTAACTAACTCAACTAAAATCAGTTACACAATGTGATAAATACAATAATAATCTAACTGAAATTGTGAATAGATACTTGGAGAGTTAATACTCCCCCTCAAGTTGGAGCATACAAGTCAAGAATGCCCAACTTGGATATAAGAGCAGTGAATTGAGTCCTGGGTAGAGCTTTGGTGAAGGGGTCTGCAAGTTGATGCTTGGAGGCCACATGAAACAAGTTGATAAATTTGGAATTGGTGTGATCCCTTATGAAGTGGCAGTCAATATCTATATGTTTAGATCTTTCATTGAGAGCTCTATGAGAGGCCAGTTGAATGGCAGATTTACTGTCACAGAATACCTTACAAGAGGTGATGTCTACTTGGAAGGTCCTCAGGAGCCGTTTCAACCATAATAGCTCAGTGGTGAGAAGGGCCAGAGCCCTATACTCTGCTTCAGCAAAAGATCTGGAAACTGTGGGTTGTTTTTTTGATTTCCAGGTGACCAAAGAATTGCCAATGAATACACAAAAGCCTGTAGTTGACCTTCTGGTGGCTGTGCAGGAACCCCAATCAGCATCAGCATATGCTGAGACATCCAAGGAAGGGCTTGAAGTGAACAGCAGACCTTGACTAGGAGCAGTTTTGATATATTGAAGGATATGATGCACAACATGAAGGTGATTAGCTCTTGAATCAGTCATGAATTGACTTAATCTATTTACTGCATATGCAATATCTGGCCGGGAAATTGTAAGGTGCATGAGCCTCTCTATAAGGCGTCTGTACTGAGAGACATCTGCAACAGGATCACTCTTGTCATCAGATAAATCAAGATTGGCATCCATGGGTGTAGCCAAGTCTTTGCAGTCAATGAAGCCTGTGTCTGTGAGTAATTACAGTGCATATTTTCTCTGGCATAGGTAGATACCCGTAGAAGAAGTGACAATTTCAAGATCAAGGAAGCAGTGCTGAGAGACATCTGCAACAGGATCACTCTTTTCATCAAATAGATCAAGGTTGGCATCCATGGGTGTAGCCAAGGCTTTGCAGTCAATGAAGCCTGTGTCTGTGAGTAATTGCAGTGCATTTTTTCTCTGGCATAGGTAGATACCCGTAGAAGAAGTCACAATTTCAAGACCAAGAAAGCAGTGCTTGTGTTTGTGTGATGACATTGGGGTCAGGACTCCCAAGGATAATGTCATCAACATACAAGAGTAGCACTATGAAGGAGGAACCACAGCCTTTGGTGAATAAGGATGGATCAGCTGTGGATTGTTTGAACCCATGTTGTAGTGTTGTGGATGAAAATTTCTGGAACCATTGCCTAGAAGCCTACTTGAGGCAATATAATGACTTATTGAGCTTGCATACAAGGTTCTCCCCCTTGCTTGGATACCCCAAGGGAAGCTTCATATATACCGCTTCAACAAGATCACCATTAAGAAAGGCATTGTTCACGTCTAACTGAACAAGATGCCACTGTTTTTGGGATGCGGGAGCAAGTAGAACCCTAACAGTAGTGATGGTGGCCACTGGTGAAAATGTGTCCACAAAATCAAGTCCCAGCTGTATTTGACTTTAAAAATCCATTTGCACCCAATTGTCTTCTCGCCCTCAGGAAGTGGTTGCACAGTCCATGTGTTGTTAGCCTCAAGTGCATTTTTCTCCTCTTGCATAGCTTGGCACCATTCCACAGATTTAGCTGCTTGATGATAATAGAGTGGTTCAGGTATAGAGGAAACCTGTGAGATGAAACTTTGATATGATGGTGACAAATTTGTAGATATATGGTGAGCATAGTCTTGCAGGTAAGTGGGAGAGACATGAGGTCTAGTGCTTCTGCGCAGGGGAGGGGCAGGGATAGGCTGAGGAGGAGAGTTGTGAGGAGGTGAGTTGGGTTGAGGAGTTAAGGGTGGTGTTTCTGGTGCAAGTTCAGTAATAGGTAACTGAGGTGCAGGATCAGGGATAGTGCTAGGTTCAGATATTGCTGGTAAAGCAGCTGGTAAAACAAGGTCAGTGAAGGGATCAGGAGAGGTATCTGTAGTGGGGAAATCTTTTAAAGGCAAAGATGTTTCATGGAATTGAACATCTCTAGATATGAAAAAATTTCTGGTTGTGGGGTTGTATAGTTTGTAACCTTTGTAACCTAAGGGGTAGCCTAAGAAGACACATGGGGAGGCTCTAGGGATTAATTTGGTGCGCATTTGAGGAATGGTTGCAGCATATGCTAAGCAACCAAATACCCTCAAATGGGAGTAAGAGGGTGGTTAGCCATGGAGCAGGTCATAAGGTGACTTGTCATCAAGGGTAGGTGAGGGTGTCCTATTGATATTGTGGGCTGCAGCACTAACACTGTCCCCCCAAAACTTTAGAGGTAAGCCAGACTGAAACATGAGTGCCCTGGCAATGTTTAAGAGATGCTGGTGTTTTCTTTCCACAACAGAGTTTTGTTGAGGTCTGTGTGGACAAGAAAACTGATGAAGAGTGCCATGTTCCTGCAAGAAATCAACTAATGCAAGCTCTTGTTGACTCTCTGTCATATGATGTAATTTGTCCAATTTTAGGACCAATTGTGCGGGTTTTTGATTGTATCGTAGTCGTTATCTGGGGATTTAGCTTTGTATTAGAGCATTGTGGTAGGAAGTCCTTTTGTAAGTCATTCCTTCAGTTTTTGAGTCAATTTGTACTTGAAGACTCCAAATTGTTGTGGCATCATTCGGCGAACCAGACACTTGCCCGGAAGTGCAGCACAATTGGAAGGATTTTAATTCTGTCTAATTTCGCGTCAGACCAGGAGGGTTCGCATCGCGAAGGTAGCATGAAAAAGGAGGAATTCGTTTCTGTGCAATATCGCGTCGCGACCAGGAGGGTTCGCATCGCGACCAACCACTTTCCAGCAGTAACGCGTCGCGAAGGTATCGTGTCGCGTCGCGATGGAGACCAGAAATTAGGGTTTTTAAGGATTTTTCAGCGAAAACACATTTTACGGGTCATTGGAGCGTAGCCAGACGTCTTGGAGCAGCAGGGAAGTGCGATTTTGGAGCTTTTCACCACTTGGGAACGAGGGTTGAAGGTTCCTATGTCTATCTTTACTTGTATTGCTTTCTTTACTCTAGTTATGTCTCTATTCACCATGTGTAACTAATTTTCTAAGATTAGGGAGAGATGATTCTCCCCGAACCTATGTTATGGATACTTTGTTATGGTTAATACAATTAGTTGTTTGAATTATCATAAGTCTATGCCTCTGATTGTAATGCTTTATAGTTACATATGATAATTATAACGATCTAGGTTATGTGATCGCATAGGGATATGGGTTGCATGCTGGACATGGGGTATTAGATCATGCACTTGTGATCACCATAGGAATATGGGGTTGGATGCATGAATTCTCTATTTCTTAAGTTTATTGCTTTACCGGTTGGCATGATTCACCTAAGGAATTAGGGTAACTCAATTAGGTAAAAGGGGTTTTGAGGCAAGGAATTGTCCTTAACCTGCTATAGTGAATTGAATCTGGTAGTTCAAACAATTAATCTGTAATTAGCTGAAGGTTCATAAGATAGGTGAGGGGACAGGATTCGACCCCTAATCGGTTTCTCTCATTATTTCAACAGCAGTTTTTACTTTCGCGTTACTCAATTACAAATCAGACCAATTTTCACAATCTAGAATTAATAAAATTTTCTATTGTTACAACACGCAATCTCTGTGGAATCAACCGGTACTTACTGTAAATTTATTACTTGCAATGTTTTCAGTACACTTGCTGAATTCTTAACAAGTTTTTGGCGCCGTTGCCGGGAATTGTTGACTTTGTTGTCGACAAGGCAAACGAGTTGATTCTAGATTTTTAGTTTTTGTTTTATTTATAGTTACTTAATTTTGCTACTTGTTGGTTTTCTTGAACTTGTTGACGTTTGCTTAAGTGTTTCAGAGATTTTTGTATGCGAAGCAAGGGTCAACAAGAACTCTTGTTTGACCCGGAAATTGAAAAACTAGCAAAAACAAATCGAAGAAAGGCTAAGCTTGCCAAGCAGCAAGCAAGGGAATTGTCACAGGTACAATCAACTTCTACCTCGGTACCGGAAGATTTTTCGAGTGAAGAGGAAGAAATGGCTGATCCTCCACCTCCACCAAGACGTACTCTAGGTGACTTCGGGTGAAGAAATCAAGGTACCCAAGCTTTAGCATTTCAACCAGCGGGCGTGGGCCAGTTTGACATCAAATCTTCTGTCCTCACTGCCCTTAAATCAGAGCAGTTCTCTGGGTCTGATGCTGAAGACCCCAACCAACATCTCTTCCAATTTTATGAGATATGTGGTACTACACACCCTGAGGGGGTGGCTGATAATGCAAAGAAGGTTCGTCTGTTCCCATTCACCCTAACGGGCAGGGCGAAAGATTGGTTGAACACTCTCCCAGGGACCGTCAACACTTGGAATGACCTCGAGAATAAGTTCTTGGAGCGATTCTTCCCTGTCTCCAAGTTTATAAGGAAAAGAGCTGAAATCTCTAACTTTACTCAAGGGGAGTCAGAGTCGTTGTATGATTCTTGGGAGAGATTCAAACTGTTGCTCAAAAAGTGTCCCGGGCATGGTATAGATGACTTCTTACAGCTGCAAACTTTCTGTCATGGTTTGAGACCTCAGACAAGAATGATGCTAGATGCCTCAGTTGGAGGATCTTTGGGTACAAAGACTTGGGAGGAAGCAAAGCAGCTAGTAGAAGACATGGCCTCCAATGAATACAGAATTCAGAATGATCGGGGAGGTATAGGTAAAAAGGGTGTGCTGGAGCTAGATTCAAACAGTGCCGTGTTAGCCCAGCAGAACTTAATGTCCATGCAGATTGAGACCCTCACCAAATAATTGGCTACAGCTTGTGAGGTTGGGTCAAAAAGCCAAGCAACCGGCCAAGCAGTGCAAACAGGTGGGTGCATTTATTGTGGCAGAGAAGCGCATGAAGGGGATTGTGCAGCCCAAGGAGAGGCAATGGAACAGGCCAATTATATGGGAAATTTCCAAAAACAAGGTGGGAACCCTTATTCCAACACCTACAATCCTGGGTGGAGGAATCATCCCAACTTTTCTTGGAAAAACAATGAGGCCTCAGGTTCCCAACAACAGTCTCAGGCACCTAATCAACAACAAAAAACCCCCGTCTCGGTTAGAAGATGCGTTGACACAGTTTATGCACATGACCAAAAACACCTTCCAGTCCCAAGAACAGGTAATGATAAACATGGGAAAGAACCATGAAGCATCCATGAAGAACTTGGAGACCCAAATTGGCCAACTGTCAAAGCAATTAGCTGAGAAGTCCAATGGTAGTTTCCCTGCAAACACTGTGGATAACCCCAAGAATGAGAACTGCAATGCTATCTCACTGAGAAGTGGTAAAGAGTTGAGACCCGTTGAGGTAGCCAAGCACAAGCCTAGTGAGGAATTGGAAAAAGAAAATGAGGTGGTTTAAAAAGAAAAAGAAACAGGAAGTGAGAAAATTGAGGGGGAGGCAAGAGAGAAGGTCCAGGAGATCCCATCATACATGAAATTGCCCTACCCCCCATTACCCAAGAAGAAAGAGAAGGAGGAGAAATTCTCCAAGTTTATGGAAATTTTCTCGCGTCTCCAGATCAACATTCCTTTCGCAGAGGCATTAGAGCAAATGCCCATGTATGCAAGGTTCATGAAGGAATTGTTGACTAAAAAGAGGAGGTTTAAGAATGATGAAATTGTGGCTCTATCCGAGGAGTGTAGTGCCATAATACAAAACAAGCTTCCTCCGAAGTTGAAGGATCCTGGGAGCTTCACCCTCCCGTGCAAAATTGGTGAAGAAAAGGTTGATAAAGCACTTTGCGATTTGGGGGCGAGCATAAACTTAATGCCCCTAGCCATGTGGAGGAAACTGGGCGGAGGAGAAGTGAAACCAACCACCATGACCTTGCGTCTTGCTGACAGGTCTATCAGGAACCCTTATGGGATTGTGGAGGATGTCTTGGTCAAGGTTGGCAAGTTCCTCTTCCCAGTGGACTTTGTAATTTTGCAACTGGATGGGGATACAGATGTCAAAAGCTCCATGAATGAGGACAATGACGTTCCTTTCATTCTGGGAAGACCCTTCCTGGCTACCAGTAGGGCAGTAATTGATGTGTCTGAAGGGACGGTGAAATTAAGGGTCCAAGATGAAGTGGTGACCTTCAATGTGCTTGAGTTCACCGCCCCAATGAAGGAAAAAGAAGAATGCCACTGCATTGAGACCACTAATTCCAAGATGGTTAGAAAAAAAATCTACCACCCAACCCGTGAGAAGCCACCTGCTGTTTGGAAGGACTCGAAGGAAGCTACAAGTACATCTGGTAAGAACTTGGAAGTGGAGTATGCCAAGGGAGTGCTGGAAGAGGCACTGAAAAAGATGAGTGCTCCACCGGAGCCAAACTAAGTCATCTTCTGACAACCGTCAAGCTAGTGACGTTAAAGAAGTGCTGAGTGGGAGGCAACCCACTGTGAGGTAACAAGTATTTATTTTCGTTAATTTCAAGTTTGCAATGTAGTTTTAATTTGTTGTTAGTCTTAGGCAAAACTGTGTTCGGCCAAATTCGCTTCGCGAAAAAGAAGGATTTCAAAGAAAAAAACATATTGTATCTTTTCGCGTCGCGACTGGTTAAAAAATTTTCAGCATAAAACGATCCTGCTTGATTTCGCGACGCAATAAGGACGCGTCGCGTCGCGATGCGACGCCAATTTGCCTAATAACCAGGCAGACCGAACACAACCAAAAACAAAAAAAAATTCCCCTCCCTTGTGCGCGAGTTTCAAGCCTTCTTCCCCTCTAATTCAATTTGGGCACTCAACGTGTGAAAGAGCACACAATTTTGCATCCTCAACACTCTCCAGGTATGATAATCCTCACCATTATCGTTAATTTTGAATTAGGATAGAAAATCTTTGTTTTTAGAGTGTAGGAGAGGTGTTTGATGAAATGCCTGAATGAAAAAATTTTGTGTGGCCCAGGTGTTTGTGAAAATGCCCAAGTGAGTTTTGGCTAAGCAACCCAACTGTTTGTGAAAATGCCTAAGTGAATTCTGTTTTTAGTTGCTAGCCTTGTTTTAATTCTGTGAATATTTCTAAACCTTGGGGTAGATGACTTGGTGCCCAGAAACTATGGTTTGGCTGTTTTGTTATTTTCTCTGCTGGAGTGGGGCCCACACCAAGGACCCACCGAGAACTAACAATTTGTGCTGCATTTTGGTTTTATTTCATTACAGGACATTTACAGGTAAACTAAAATGGGCAAACCAAGCAAGGCAGGCACCTCCAAGAGAAGGAGGGGGGACCATCAGTTGAGGTTGACAGATTCAAGTACTCCGAGCACGAGGAGCGGTACCACCAAGTGGTCAAGGGCAAAAAGATAAATCCTGAGAGGGCCTTTGACCTCGTCACAGGAGAGTTCCCGGTCATCACTTCCACACTGCGGGAGTTGGGGTGGCTTCCACTCAATGCAATGATTAAGCAGGCGAACCAGAGCCTAGTCAGGGAGTTCTACTCCAATGCCTATTGGGAGGAGGACAAGGACAAGTCTACATCAGTTTATGTCAGAGGCAAGACTGTGTCCTACTCTTCGGACAGCATCAACAGCCTGCTTGGCCTACCTACAGATGCCTACTGTGCTATGTGCTCTGCTGCAGTTGCCTCAAGAAATATTGATTATGAGGGGACCTTGAGAGAGTTGTGCCGTCTAGGGGCACAATGGGCCGGATCCCAGAACCTTCCACGCCGTTTTTGCAACATGGGACTGAAGCCAATCCTGAAGGCCTGGAACGCATTCTTCAATCAGTCAATCATATCCTGTTCCAATTCTACAGATGTGAAGGTCAAGGTGGCCATGGGATTATTGGCTATTATGAGAGGCCAGAGGGTGGACCTGGGGAGACCCATTTCTGAGAGCATTGCCGAGATAGTCAGATGTCCTAGGGCCAGATTGGGGCATGCCTCTGCGATTCATGCCTTATGTACACAGCAAGGTTGTCCTGAGTACCAGGACGACTTGCTAGTTGATCCCAGGTGTTGCACCCCGAAAAATCCTTGGAGGGATTTTTCTTCGCACAACGGGATTTTAGAGTCGCCACCAATATTTTTTAAAGGTAAAACATCGAAAAAACCTTTTTTAGAAAGCAATGGTCTTTGGAACCATTAGATTTGGGTTCGGGGTCTAATTACGTATGGGGAAGGTATTAGCACCCCATAACGTCCCTTCAAAGAAGGGTTACCTTAATTAAATATGTGATTTGCAATGTTGATTCGGAAAAATGCTTTGTTTTTACCTCTTTTGTTGATGAATGACTTAATGAAAAATCTTTAGTTTTCGCGCTTGACGGAGAGTATCTGCTCCTACGTATCTCCCGGCGCGATGGAGAATTCAAAGCAACGTAGTTCTTGTTTTTGAAAAATGTTTTATTTTGGAAAAGTGTTTGGTTTTTGAAAGGAAAAATGTTTTGGGTTTGTTGTGCTTGACGGAGTGTATCCGCTCCTACGTATCTCCCGGTGCGATAGAGAATTCAAAGCTACGTAGTTCTGGGTTTTCTAGAAAAAGGTTTTTGTTTTTTACCTTGTTTAATTGTGAAAATTGAGCTTTCATGATGATCAATTGAGCAAAGGCTCCAAGTAACCACCATTAGCACTCCATTGTTAATAATCATGAGAGCAAAGGCTTCGCAAGACTACTAACAAAGATTTTGATTTAGTGAAAATCTTTAAGAAAATTAGGCATTCATGATGATCAATTGAGCAAAGGCTCCAAGTGATCGCCACTAGTACCTCATTGTTAATAATCATGCAAGCAAAGGCTTCGCAAGACTACTAACAAAGTTTGATTTTGAAGAGTTTTCGCAATTGGATTGATTCTTGTTTAGGGAATGATTTTGATGCTTGAAAAAGCTTTTGATTGAAATTGGACCTAGACTACACACATTATGACACGATACATAGATAGGCAAGGAATGAACCCAAGTTGAACATTTTGGCAAAAATGCATGAATAGGCAAGAAAATGAACCTAAGTTGCACATCTTATTGAAGATGCTAGGCAATGGGATGAACCTAACTAGGCATTTATGACACAATATGTGAATAGGTAAAGGCATTTGAAAGCACAAGTGATATCAAACTTCTAATGAATCACTTGCAAAACCCTAAGGATTTCACATCAACATTAGACATAAGCACCCATGTGGTATCTTTTTGATGTCATCAATGTCTAATACATTTCTTCAATCAACCGCATGGAAGGAATAAATTAAAAGGGGCATTTTCCTCATGCAAGATCATAGGCAAGTCTTAAGACTAAATTGACAAGTTTAGGTAATTAGGGTGTTGAATCCCTTTAGGTAATCTTTGACACTTGGGATATGCACAAGTGCATAGGTGTCAAATCCTCTTATCAAATCGTCAACACAAAACCAAAAATTGTTTCAAAACAATTACTTATTTGCAAGACCAAGAGCATTTCAAAATGATTTATAAGTTGTTTTTGGCAATCAAAGCAATTGGTAAGGAAAGGAAACCTAAATTTGCATTCTTGTTTACTAGGAATCACAAAAGAAATTGAATCCTCTTAGGCAATCCTCAACACTTAAAGTGTGCATCAAAGCACAAGTGAGAGTCCTCTTGCCAATCATCAACATAGGGCATGATTTGCAAGCAAATTCATGAGAACAACAAGTTTTAAGCAAACAAACATCATAATCAAGGTTCAATTCCAAGTAATTGCAAGATTACACAACCAACTCATCAAAAATCTCATAAACCCTAATTTCTTTGAAACATGCGAAACTAACATAAACCCTGTGGATACCTTGTATTGCAGGTAAACTAATATTGCAGGATATGTTTTGATGATGAAAAAGACAAGGGTAAAGTTGACGGCCAAAGTTGATAAAAGTGACTAAACATCAAAGTCAATCCAAGACTAACAAGCTTAAGAAATTGAAGATTCAAGTTTAAGGGTAGTCCTTAAATATAAGGGTAGTCCTTAGGGTTTGGGTGTGTCTTAGGAAAAAGTGTAAGCTCTTTCAAAGGTCAGCTCGTATGTCAAAGTCTCACACACTCACAAGGTTTTCAAAGATGCATGCATACTTACATAAACATCCTTATCATCTTTAAAAACATAAAATCGATTTCCTTATTGCATAAACATACATCAAAATCGATTTTCAGGTAAAACAGAAAAGGAAGAATCGATTGTCAGGTCATGTAAATTTCATAGCATAAATCGATTTTCAGGTAAATCGGAAAAGGAAGAATCGATTGTCAGGTCATGTAGTTTCATTGCATAAATCGATTTTCAGGCCAAACATTTTTCAAACAAAGAATCGATTCACTCCTTTTTAAACTAAGCTAAGAATCGATTCCTACCTATTTCAGGCAAGCTAAGAATCGATTCCTACCTATTTCAGGCAAGCTGAGAATCAATTCCTAGCCCTCCATGTACTCAAGAATCGATTGTCCCTAATTTTCAAACAAAGATAAATCGATTCCTTACTTAAATAAATCGATTCCTAGATCAAATGCATTTCAACAAAGAATCGATTCCTTCACTATTTTCAACGTAAACTTAATTTCCTCATAGCCTATAAATAGGCAGCGCTTCACGTTCATTTTCACACAACCCATTTCACGAATCAGAGAACTTTTGAGAAAAACTCTTTACGCTTTTACTTTTGCTCGTCACGCACCGTTGGTCCGTCTGAGCTGATCTGTTGCTAAGAGTTAGTTGGGGTTGCGTTCTTCAAGTTGTAAGATCTGCCTTCATTAGAGGTATTTCTGTCTTTACAATTGTTTATTATTTAATTGTTTGTGATTTGTTCTAGGGAGTGGGGTATCTCTCTAGGGTAGCTGCATGTACTAGGAAGTGGGGTATCTTTCTAGGGCAGTTGATTGTAACAGGGGTGGGGTATCTCTTGTTATTGTTATATTAGATTTGAGGGCTCTCCATAGGTGGGGTATCCTAGGAGGAGAGTGCCTGAGTCTGTAAAGGTTTTCCAAGGCACCTGTAAGCCTTGTTGTTTTGGTTAGTGGAAAATCTCACAAGGGTGTGAGGACTGGACGTAAGTCACTAGGAGGTGACCGAACCAGGATAAATCTCTGCGTGCTTTACTGCTGGTTTCCTGCTTTACTGTTATACCGCCTTACTGCTTTATATTCTAATTCCTTCGCTTCCACTTAACCTGCGCGAAATTGATCTAAGTCATTGAAAAAGGGGAAAACGTTTTCGAAAGATCTGAAAAGTTTTAAATCTCAATTCACCCCCCC
Organism: Astragalus membranaceus; assembly: GCA_039519185.1. Lineage (NCBI taxonomy): Eukaryota > Viridiplantae > Streptophyta > Magnoliopsida > Fabales > Fabaceae > Astragalus > Astragalus membranaceus. Next base: position 145,273,017 of record CM076849.1, on the reverse strand, counting down.
CTCTTGAGACTGAAGCCACTTGGCAACAAGTGGTATCAAAGCTAGACTCTTGTATAAAGGGCCTAGCAGCTTCAAGAGAAATGGCTTCAGGTTGGTCTACGCAAGAGGGTGCTTCTCTTACCCGTCCTCCGGGATTCAACAGGAAAGATTATGCATATTGGAAAGAAAGAATGAGAATCTTTATTGAAGGGGTAGACTTAGATGTTTGGGATGCTGTGGAAAAAGGACCCTATGTCCCCACGCACATAGTAGATGGTATTCTTACAATTAAAAGTAGAAATGAATGGTCTGATGATGAGAAAAGAAAAGTGCAACATAATTTACGTGCCAAAAATATTATTACTTCTGCTTTAAGTCCTGATGAATTTTTTCGAGTTTCAAACTGTAAATCTGCCCAAGAAATGTGGGATAATCTCCAAGTTACTCATGAGGGTACAAATGAAGTGAAAAGGGCAAGAACAAATACTCTTATCAGAGAGTACGAATTATTTAGAATGAATACAGGTGAAACAATACCAGAAATGCAGAAAAGGTTCACTCACATAGTGAATCAGTTAAGCTTGTTGGGAAAGTCATTCCCTGCAGAGGATCTAATCAACAAAGTTCTGAGATGTCTGAATAGAGAATGGCAACCCAAGGTTACTGCAATAGCTGAATCAAGAAATTTAGCTACTATGACTCTGGCTACTCTGTTCGGTAAACTTCAAGAGCATGAACTAGAACTCACCCGTCTAGCTGAGTACGAAAATACAGATAAGAAAAAGAAAAGCTTGGCTCTAAAAGCATCTTGTTCTAGTCAATTTGATGATAGTGACAACTCAGATGATGAAATTGATGAAAGTGAAGAGAATATGGCTCTTATGGTTCGGAAGTTCAAAAGGTTCATGAAAGGCAACAACTATCCAAGGAAGAACTTCAAATCAAAAAGGTTCTCCAGCAAAGAAAGTACATCCGGCCCTCCTACTTGTTATGAATGCGGAAAACCCGGGCACATGAAAATGGAATGTCCTAATCTACAGAAAAAGGACTCCAAATCTGAAAAGAAGGCATTTAAAAATAACAAAGGAAGAAAAGCCTACATCGCATGGGAAGACAACTGCATGGATTCATCAGATGAATCAGAAGATGAAGAAGCTCAAGTTGCATTAATGGCTGATCATGAAAGCGAGAATGAAAACGAGGTATGCTTCAAGGTACGGGGGTCAGATTGGTACCTTGACAGCGGATGCTCAAAGCACATGACTGGAGATATTACAAAGTTCCTAACTCTTACCCCCAGATCAAGCGGTCATGTGACTTATGGTGACAATAACAGAGGAAGAATCCTTGGTGAAGGTAAAGTTGGTAAAGATCTATCTACTGCTATTGATAATGTGCTCTATGTTGAAGGTCTTAAACATAATTTATTAAGCATTAGCCAACTTTGTGATAAAGGAAATAGGGTAATATTTGACTCAGGTTCATGCATCATTGAGGATAAACAAAGTAAACAAGTTAGAATGATAGGAAATAGAGTAGAAAACATATACATGATGAGTTTAGATAGTGTCTCATCACATAATGCATGTTGCCTCATTAGTAAGGAAGAAAACTCTTGGTTATGGCACCGTAGGACAGCTCATATTCATATGGATCATCTTAACAAGCTAGTGTCTAAAGATCTAGTTAATGGTTTGCCTAATATCAAGTTTGAAAAAGATAAATTGTGTGACGCATGCCAAAAGGGTAAACAGGTAAAAGTGTCTTTTAAATCAAAGAATATTGTGTCTACTAACAAACCTTTGCAGCTGTTACACATGGATCTATTTGGTCCCTCAAGGACAAAAAGTTATGGTGGAAATTACTATGCTCTAGTTATAGTAGATGATTATTCAAGGTATACCTGGACTCTCTTTCTGGCAAATAAGAGCGAAGCTTTTGGAGCATTCAAAAAGCTTGCTCGCAGCATTCAAAATGAGAAAGAATTGAAGATTGTCTCAATTCGATCTGATCACGGTGGAGAATTTGAAAATGAAAAATTTGAAATCCTATGTGAAGAACTTGGTATAAATCACAACTTCTCAGCACCTAGAACTCCTCAACAAAATGGAGTTGTCGAAAGGAAAAATCGATCATTGGAGGAACTTGCCAGAACAATGCTAAATGATCATGACATCCCAAAATATTTTTGGGCGGATGCTGTAAGTACTGCTTGTTATGTTATGAATAGAGTTCTTATTAGGCCTATTTTAAAGAAAACCCCCTATGAACTTTACAAGGGGAGAAAACCAAATATTTCACACCTTCACACTTTTGGTTGCAAATGTTTTGTATTGAATAATGGAAAGGATAACCTAGGTAAATTCGATGCTAAAGCTGATGAAGGAATTTTTCTTGGTTACTTTTTATCTAGCAAGGCCTTTAGAATTTTCAATAAAAGAAATAAGGTAATCGAGGAATCTGTACATGTTACATTTGATGAAACTAACCCCAAAAGGCTGGGAAAGGTTATTGATGATATTGCAGATGAACTTGAAGAGTTACAGATAGGTGAGAAGAAGAAAGATAAAGAAGAAGAAACAAAAACCACCTCTCAAGAGAAATCAGAAGGAGAATCAAGCAGTGAACTTCCCAAGGAATGGAGAATCCCAAGGGACCACTCGCTTGAAAATGTCATAGGTGATGTAACAAAAGGGGTAACTACTCGTAACTCTCTTAGAAATGCATGTAATCATATGGCTTTCGTATCTCAAATTGAACCTAGAAATATAGACGAAGCCGTAGTTGATGAACATTGGACTATTGCTATGCAAGAAGAGTTAAATCAGTTTGAAAGAAACGAAGTGTGGGATCTAGTTCCTAGACCTGATAAACATCAGATAATAGGCACAAAATGGGTGTTTAAAAACAAGCTAGACGAATCAGGTATAATAATCAGGAACAAAGCTAGACTAGTTGCTAAAGGTTATAATCAAGAAGAAGGAATAGACTATGATGAAACGTATGCTCCTGTAGCTAGATTAGAAGCTATTCGCATGCTACTTGCTTTTGCATCAATCATGGATTTTAAACTGTATCAAATGGATGTTAAGAGCGCTTTCTTAAATGGTTTTATCCAAGAAGAAGTTTATGTTGAACAACCACCTGGTTTTGAAAATTTTGAAAAACCAGACCATGTTTTTAAACTCAAAAAAGCTCTATATGGTCTGAAGCAAGCTCCCAGAACTTGGTACGAAAGATTGAGCAAATTCCTACTCAATCATGATTTTCAAAGAGGAAAAGTTGACACTACACTCTTTATAAAAAGGTCAAAAGATGACATCTTACTCGTGCAAATTTATGTGGATGATATCATTTTCGGTGCTACTAATGAATTGCTTTGCAAAGAGTTTTCAAGTATTATGCAGAATGAATTTGAAATGTCAATGATGGGAGAACTCAACTTCTTCCTTGGGCTTCAAATAAAACAAACAAACAACGGCATATTCATATCTCAATCAAAGTACTGCAAAGAACTACTCAAAAGATTCGAAATGGACAAAGCAAAAGAAATGTCCACACCAATGAGCACCTCATGCTACTTAGACAAGGATGAAGAAGGTAAACCGGTAGAACTAAGCAAATATCGAGGTATGATTGGCTCTCTTCTCTACTTAACTGCTAGTAGACCGGACATCATGTTTAGTGTTTGCATGTGTGCTAGGTATCAAGCAAATCCAAAAGAGTCACATATAGTAGCTGTCAAAAGAATAATGAGATATCTGGTAGGCACTCAAAATGTTGGTCTGTGGTACCCAAAAGGAGCCACATGTAGCCTTATTGGATATTCAGATTCTGACTTTGCAGGATGTAAGTTGGATAGAAAAAGCACTAGTGGAACATGTCACATACTAGGTAGTGCATTAGTCTCATGGCACAGTAAGAAACAAGTCAGTGTCGCACTGTCAACTGCTGAAGCAGAATATACTGCAGTAGGGAGTTGTTGTGCACAAATCCTCTGGATGAAGCAACAACTTCTTGACTATGGTATAGATCTAGATCATATCCCTATAAAATGCGACAATACTAGCGCTATCAATCTTACTAAGAACCCCGTCCAACACTCTAGGACCAAGCATATAGAGATAAGACACCATTTTCTTAGAGATCATGTCCAAAAAGGGGATTGTGTAATCGAATTTGTGAAATCCGCAAAACAGCTGGCTGATATTTTTACAAAACCTTTACAAAAAGAAAACTTCTTCTTCATTCGAAGAGAACTTGGAATCATTGATTCCTCTTCATGCTGTTAGTTTCACAATTCTTATTACATGTTGCCCTCTTTGATCATGACAAAAAGGGGGAGAAAAATAGAGTTTTAATATTCAGCATGCATTTGCATTTACTTGCATACAGTCAATAAAACAGGGGGAGCATCATGATAGGGGGAGCATCTTATATACATTATCTGTTTGAACTAACCTCCCACCTTGAGATGAGTTAGTGTTTTGTCATCGTCAAAAAGGGGGAGAATGTGGATACCTTGTATTGCAGGTAAACTAATATTGCAGGATATGTTTTGATGATGAAAAAGACAAAGGTAAAGTTGACGGCCAAAGTTGATAAAAGTGACTAAACATCAAAGTCAATCCAAGACTAACAAGCTTAAGAAATTGAAGATTCAAGTTTAAGGGTAGTCCTTAAATATAAGGGTAGTCCTTAGGGTTTGGGTGTGTCTTAGGAAAAAGTGTAAGCTCTTTCAAAGGTCAGCTCGTATGTCAAAGTCTCACACACTCACAAGGTTTTCAAATATGCATGCATACTTACGTAAACATCCTTATCATCTTTAAAAACATAAAATCGATTTCCTTATTGCATAAACATACATCAAAATCGATTTTCAGGTAAAACAGAAAAGGAAGAATCGATTGTCAGGTCATGTAAATTTCATAGCATAAATCGATTTTCAGGTAAATCAGAAAAGGAAGAATCGATTGTCAGGTCACGTAGTTTCATTGCATAAATCGATTTTCAGGCCAAACATTTTTCAAACAAAGAATCGATTCACTCCTTTTTAAACTAAGCTAAGAATCGATTCCTACCTATTTCAGGCAAGCTGAGAATCGATTCATACAAGTTTCCACTAAGTATAGAATCGATTCCTAGCCCTCCATGTACTCAAGAATCGATTGTCCCTAATTTTCAAACAAAGATAAATCGATTCCTTACTTAAATAAATCGATTCCTAGATCAAATGCATTTCAACAAAGAATCGATTCCTTCACTATTTTCAACGTAAACTTAATTTCCTCATAGCCTATAAATAGGCAGTGCTTCACGTTCATTTTCACACAACCCATTTCACGAATCAGAGAACTTTTGAGAAAAACTCTTTACGCTTTTACTTTTGCTCGTCACGCACCGTTGGTCCGTCTGAGCTGATCTGTTGCTAAGAGTTAGTTGGGGTTGCGTTCTTCAAGTTGTAATATCTGCCTTCATTAGAGGTATTTCTGTCTTTACAATTGTTTATTATTTAATTGTTTGTGATTTGTTCTAGGGAGTGGGGTATCTCTCTAGGGTAGCTGCATGTACTAGGAAGTGGGGTATCATTCTAGGGCAGTTGATTGTAACAGTGGTGGGGTATCTCTTGTTATTGTTATATTAGATTTGAGGGCTCTCCATAGGTGGGGTATCCTAGGAGGAGAGTGCCTGAGTCTGTAAAGGTTTTCCAAGGCACCTGTAAGCCTTGTTGTTTTGGTTAGTGGAAAATCTCACAAGGGTGTGAGGACTGGACGTAGGTCACTAGGAGGTGACCGAACCAGGATAAATCTCTGCGTGCTTTACTGCTTTCCTGCTTTACTGTTATACCGCCTTACTGCTTTATATTCTAATTCCTTCGCTTCCACTTAACCTGCGCGAAATTGATCTAAGTCATTGAAAAAGGGGAAAACGTTTTCGAAAGATCTGAAAAGTTTTAAATCTCAATTCACCCCCCCTCTTGAGACTGAAGCCACTTGGTAACAAACCCTAAATCTCATTTTATTCATGGAAACACAAGATAATGCAAGAGAACAACATAGATTAAACTTTTGGCAAGGATTCACATGATCAAGCAAAGAAATGCATAACAATCACACAAACCCTAATTTTCCTCTAATATGCGAAATGAAATAAGCTTCAAATCATCATTTTATTCATGAAAACAACAAGAACTGAGTGAAATGACAACAACACACAATTTATTCTAAAGGAGAGAAGCATTCGAAGCACCCAAGCCTCCCAAAGTGTTTGTCAAGATACTTGAAATACATCTCTCACCCAACAACAACAACTATGCTAACATTATGACATTAAAATGCAATGGGATGCCAAAATGAAGTGATGATTTACATCTTTGATGCTAAAATTGGAAGATGATGCTAGGTTTTAAAGTATACCTCAACTCCAAGCTAGAATATGGAAGGAAATGAGATGAATGAATGCAAAACCCTTTTAATCATCTACTCTTCAATCTTCAACTTTGAACTTGATCCTTGAATTTGAAGGTGAATCTTTGAGAAGAATGCAAGGAGGATGGAAGATTTAGTGTAGGAAAGGTGTTTTAATGGATGATTGAGTGAAGAAATTGAAAAAGATGAGGTGAGGGAGAGGAGGAGGTATTCGGCCAAGGAGAGGAGGAAGTAGAGGTTTTTGTGCAAAAAATGAACTTGTCCTTGTATTTTGGGAGAGTAGGCTCATATATGGTCTTGGGTGAAATTAGGGTTAAGGGTAGAATAGGAATGGGATGTTCTATTTTAAGTAAGTTTGCAATTTCTTATGAAGGAGTGAGTGTGAGAGGATGGTGTCATTTACAAAAAGGGGTATGAATCTACATGGGAGTGTGTGGGAATTAGGGATGTGTATGAAATGGGTAGGATTAAGGATAGTACAAGAATATTCTTAGGGAATAATTGTACAATAGAAGAGTGTGGAAGAAATTGTGGAGAGAGAGAGAGAGAGAGAGAGAGAGAGAGAGAGAGAGAGAGAATTCGGCTATGACAACAAAAATGGGGAGGGAAAATTGCTTCTCTTTTTTGGTCTTTTGTCTTATTGAGGACACTTTGCACTTTCTATTTCAATTTTGAATTTTTGGGCATGCAAATGATAGTGCACCTATTGAAAATGTGTCACATATTTTTGGGCACCATAAAAATATCCCTCTAATTATTCATGACAAAAAAAGTTGTCATTTAATAATCGGGGAATATTTAATGGTTCTTTTTCAGCTTTCTTGTGCAATAAAAATGGGAAAAATGCCTTTTAATTATTTTGAACTAGGATTTTCTTCCAAAAAATTACACGAAAATTATCCTTGATAGAATTAATTGTATTTTTCATCCTTGACTTGGTTTAGTTCAAAAATAATTAACTTGCTCTCATTTGAATGCCCACAGATATTGAAACATGCACTATTTTATTCCCTAAAATTCTCAAAAATTAATAAAAATGTTTTTTTTTGGTGCCAAAAATTAATAACGATCAATAAATGGCCTTTTTGAAGATTAAAATGCATGCCAAATGGCAAGGGCAAAAGGGAAGCTCACGCAGATACGACTGGCGCGTGCGCGTAATTCAAATAAAAATGCGAGATAGGGGACAAATACACATAAATGCGAAAATCCATTAACCTACACAAATTATGAATTACCCTTATTGTTTCCATTTTTGTTTGAAAAAAAAGGTTTTGACTTGGGCGGACAAAATTAGGGTATGACACCAGGGAGCCCCTCACTGCAGCCTGGATCATGAAGCAGGCCGAGGGGCCTATGGATGGAGCAGTTCCACCACCTCAGCCAGCATCTCCAGCACAGCAGCAGCCAGCAGGCCCATCATACCGTCAGCTATATGGCAGCGACCCTTCCTTCCAGTATGACCTGCATATGGCCAACTGGTGCGGGACGTCGATGCTACTACAGCAGCAGAGCATAGACACCTCTTACCTTGCATCAGCTAGAGTCCATCTGGCTGCCCAGGAGTACATGGCCGAGAACAGAGCGGCAGGCCCATCTTCATCAGTACCACAGGCAGCGCAGCAGCCAGACTCCCAAGACCCACTCCTTTCAGGGGATGAGTACATTGACGATCACATTTCTTTTCCATGAGCATGAGGCTCATTTATCTTTTACTGTTATTTTCAGACATTTTTATCTTGCACTTTTAGTGCTACTTTCCCCTTTTGACTTTATTTTGCTTTTGGTCTGTAGTATATCATTACAACTTATCCTGTGATATTGAGGCACCACTATCTTAAACTTTTTTCAAGCAGCTTCAATTATGATGATTTGTGGTGTTTAGCTTCATGTGTTTTACAGTTTACCTTGCGATTGCTAGTGTGTCAAATTTTATCATCAGGTATTGCTAGTGGTCATGCGAAAAGTTGAGGCAGACTGAGATCATCTGTGGACATTCTCTCAAGTAACATCTCAAAAAAAAATTCCCAGCTGTGAGGTTTGCCCCCAAACACTTATTCTATTCATTGTGTGATTATTCCTTGCTTGCATTAGTCTGCAGAACTTGAGCTTGTACTTAACTATCTTGCATGTGATTTATATGCACACTAAGGCAAATTTTTGAAAACCTGAGCCTTTCAAGCCAACCCTCTAATTGCTATCCCTTGTTAGCCTCTCTGAGCCTAAGTGTTTATTTTTCGTAATTTTCCTGCAAATCATAGCCTAATTTTTCGTAACTTGGAGTTAGGTAGATTAAAGCATAGGAGTGGGGATATATTCTAAGTTTGGGGTTGCTCATGGAATAGCAACATTCTAAGTTTGGGGTGGTATACAAGAGAAAGGAACATATAAAGGTCAAAAAAAAAGAATTAAAAATAATATATATATATATATATATATATATATATATATATATATATATATATATATAATAGTTAAGTTTGTGTGAATAGTTCCTTCTCTTGTGGAATGCTTTGGGGAAAATGGGTAAGTGAGCAAGATTGCTGAAATTGACAAAGAGAGAGGTAGGCCTAACTCCGAGTTTTAACCTACTTATCCAAATTTTATCCACCCTCACCTAAGCCCCATTACAACCTTTGAAAGTCCTCAAAAAGTGTGTGTGTATTTCTTGTGTATTAATTTGTATAGTACTTGTTCAAGCCTATGAAACGATGATGCATGTACTGTGAATTGAGTGAATACCCTAAACACCTCAAAGAGAGAAACACTGGTGAGATGTCTGAAAAAGAGATAAATTGAGAATGCTTGCCTGCTTATCATCTTGTGTCTTACCGATTCAGTTGTCCTGCTACTGCATTAGGTTAATGATGATTTTTGATATACTGTGTAGTTATTGGTTTGTGTAGAATGTGTGACAGCTAAATAAAAAAGTAGCCACAACCTGAACTGAATGTTTGCTTGAGGACAAGCAAAATTTTAAGTTTGGGGTTGTGTTGACTCTCTGTCATATGATGTATGTTGTCCAACTTTAGGACCAGTTGTGCGGGTTTTTGATTGTATCGTAGTCGTTATCTGGGGATTTAGCTTTGTATTAGAGCATTGTGGTAGGAAGTCCTTTTGTAAGTCATTCCTTCAGTTTTGGAGTCAATTTGTACTTGAAGACTTCCAAATTGTTGTGGCATCATTCGGCGAACCAGACACTTGCCCGGAAGTGCAGCACAATTGGAAGGATTTTGGTTCTGTCTAATTTCGCGTTGCGACCAGGAGGGTTCGCGTCGCGAAGGTAGCATGAAAAAGGAGGAATTCGTTTCTGTGCAATATCGCGTCGCGACCAGGAGGGTTCGCGTCGCGACCAGCCACTTTCCAGCAGCATCGCGTCGCGAAGGTATCGTGTCGCGTCGCGATGGAGACCAGAAATTAGGGTTTTTAAGGATTTTTCAGCGAAAACACATTTTACGGGTCATTGGAGCGCAGCCAGACGTCTTGTAGCAGCAGGGAAGTGCGATTTTGGAGCTTTTCACCACTTGGGAACGAGGGTTGAAGGTTCCTATGTCTATCTTTACTTGCTTTCTTTACCTTGTGTAACTAATTTTCTAAGATTAGGGAGAGATGATTCTCCCCGAACCTATGTTATGGATACTTTGTTATGGTTAATACAATTAGTTGTTTGAATTATCATAAGTCTATGCCTCTGATTGTAATGCTTTATAGTTACATATGATAATTATAACGATCTAGGTTATGTGATCGCATAGGGATATGGGTTGCATGCTGGACATGGGGTATTAGATCATGTACTTGTGATCACCATAGGAATATGGGGTTGGATGCATGAATTCTCTATTTCTTAAGTTTATTGCTTTACCGGTTGGCATGATTCACCTAAGGAATTAGGGTAACTCAATTAGGTAAAAGGGGTTTTGAGGCAAGGAATTGTCCTTAACCTACTATAGTGAATTGAATCTGGTAGTTCAAACAATTAATCTATAATTAGCTGAAGGTTCATAAGATAGGTGAGGGGAGAGGATTCGACCCCTAATCGCTTTCTCTCATTATTTCAACAGCAGTTTTTACTTTCGCGTTACTCAATTACAAATCAAACCAATTTTCACAATCTAGAATTAATAAAATTTGCTATTGTTACAACACGCAATCTCTGTGGAATCGACCGGTACTTACCGTAAATTTATTACTTGCAACGTTTTCAGTACACTTGCTGAATTCTTAACAGCTCTTTTGCATTATCAGAACGTATGCATTTGATAACCTTACTAAATTGAGTTTTGACAAGGGAAAAAAATTGTTTGATTCTGTCAGTAGCCTCAGATTTAGTTTTAAGGAGGTATAACCATGTGAACCTACTGTGGTCATCTACTATAGTGAGAAAGTAAGATTGGCCAGCATAAGTTGGTTGTCCATAAGGACCCCATACATCACTGTGGATTAAGTCAAAAGGTTTGGTGCACATGTGGTTGTTGGAATGAAAAGGTAATCTTTTGCACTTAGCTATAGGACATATATTGCATTCATTTGTGTTGAAATTACAAGGAAGAGTGATAGGAATCTTATCACTAACAGACTTCAACACACTATCAGATAGGTGACCTAGCCTAGAATGCCAAAGTCAGGCATTGGCATTGGAATTCAAAACTGAAACAGAATTACAAGAATGAGTAAAATTTGTGATAGAATTACAAATTTTATTACCATAGTTGGTGTAAGAATGCAGAGTGTATCAAAAAAATGCAGAGTGTATAAACCATTGTCCAAGTGTGCTTTACCAATCTCTTTCAGCAGGTTTATTCCCTGGAGTAGAAAGTGTTTGGCAACAAATGTTAGAGACATATCTGATTTATCAAGCAATTGGCTTACTGAAACTAGGTTAACACAAAGAGATGAAATGTAGAGTACATTGTGAAGGGTTAGTGTGGGAGATAGGGTAACAGACCCTATACCAATGACAGAAACCCTAATTTTTTTAGGAAATGTAACAAATTTGTTGTAAACTAGTCTGAAATTGTGAAAGGATTCTAGTGTGCAACAAAAGTGTGAGGTGACTCCGGAATCAAAGAGCCAAGTACTGTAGGGGAGAGGTTCATCACAGTATAGCAGAGATAGAACCATACCTAGGCAAGCATTGTCCACTTGCTCAGATTCAGGTGAAGTAGCTTTGGCCATCTGTGCTTGGATGAACTGCATCATCATCTGATATTGTTGATTGGAGACTGTTCTGGTGCCGGAGGATTGTTCTGAGTCAGCAACATTGTTGACAGAGGAAGAATTCTTGGTGTTGGAGGGCTTCTTGTTGTAAGATGGAGGATAATCGTGAAGTTTGTAGCATTTTTCTTTGATGTGCCCGAGGAGACCACAGTGAGAGCAACTAGGGCACTCACGACGATTAGGTTTAGCCTGGGAGGTGGTAACAGCACAAGCAATTGGTGTGTCAACTGGTGTTGAAGAAGAACTGATCTGGCGATGTTTCTCATCTTGCGAAACCATCGCGAACACATCAATGGTAGGTAAAGGATCCATCATGAGGATTTGGCCACGAACAGTGAGAAATTATTCGTTAAGTCTCATCAAGAAGGTCATCACACACTCATATTTGAGATGATCAAGAAGAGGCTTAACGCTGTCGCGTGTGCAGGTGTGCACGGGGCGATATTAGCCTAATTCCTCCCACATAGCTTTGAATTTGGTGTAATACGTACCTATAGACGACGATCCTTGAGTGCAATTGACGATCTCCTTCTTCAATTGAAAGATACGAGGGTCGTTGCGTTGCTGGAACCGATTGTGAAGATCCTTCCAAATCGCAGCAGCATCTCCAGAATAGAGCACACTTGCAGCAATTTCTTTGCTGATTGAGTTGAGAATCCAAGACAAAATCGTGCTATTTTTGCGATTCCACGCACGATAATTGCGATCTACTTCACTAGGTTTAGGAATAGCACCGGTAACGTAACCGGCTTTGTTCTTTCCATCAAGAGCCATTAACATCGCACGCCTCCACGAACTGAAATTGTTCTCTGTGAGAGGTTGCGTGACGAGGACAAGACTGGGATTATCCGAAGCATGAAGGTAGTAAACATCATCATGAGTCTGAGCCGGTGTAGTCATGGTTGCGATCGGAAAAGGAACGAACTAGAGAGGAAAAAGTAGGTCACCGGAGAAATGCGGCGACAACGAATGGTGGAGATCAGAGGCGAAGGAGAGTGGCGGTGAGATTGAGCACCAAATCTTCTTCTGATGCCATATCAACGTGAATAGCCATGGAAATGGTAGGGAGCATTTTCAGTTGGGAAATGAATCTCTTTTCATTGGAAGTGAAAAGTGCATTTACAGTCCTGTTACTGTACAATATATACCTCTGGTTACCAACTAAACTAACCATAGTTAGCACTAACTAAGACTAACTGAACTCTAACTAAATCAACTAAAATCAGTTACACAATGTGATAAATACAAGGCTTAATTACAGTTTTGGTCCCCCTATTATGACCAATTCTCGATTTTGGTCCCTGAAGTTTTAATTTGACGATTTTGGTCCCCCTATTTTTCCAATTTGAAAAATCATAGTCCCCCTCTTAATTTTGACTGACTTATCCTACATGGCAGCCCACGTAGACTGCCACGTAGGCACACCCCCCACCCCCCACCCCCCCCCACCCCACCCCTCCACTGTTTGTCTTCCCCACCGATCCCCCCCCCCACTGTTCCTCTTCCCTCTTCCCCTCCCCCCTCCCACCCCCACCTCCGTGAACCCCCCCCCCCCCACAACCACACCCTCTCTCTCTCCTTCACATCTCTCTCTCCCACCGTCGCTCTCCCTCCTCGCATCTCTCTCTCCTTCGCATCTCCGCTCTCCCACCGTCGCTCTCCCTCCTCGCATCTCTCTCTCCTTCGCATCTCCGCTCCCCCACCGTCGCTCTCCCTCCTCGCATCTCTCTCTCCTTCGCATCTCCGCTCTCCCACCGTCGCTCTCCCTCCTCGCATCTCTCTCTCCTTCGCATCTCCGCTCTCCCACCGTTGCTCTCCCACCGTCGCTCTCACTCCTCGCATCTCACCACTGTCGCTCTCCCTCGTCTCCCCATTCTCTCACTCTCGCTCTCGCAGATCCTCTCGTCTCCCCGTTCTCTCGCAGATTTGCGATCCTCTCGTCTCCCCGTCGCGTCGCTCTCGGTGGTGGGTTGGGTTGGGGTGGGGTGGGATGGGGGTGGGGTGGGGTCGGTGGTGGGTTGGGCTGGGGTGGGTGGGTGGGGTGGGGTGGTGTCGGTGGTGGGTTGGGGTGGGGTCGGTGGTGGGGGTGGGGTGGGGGGTGGGGTGGGGGGGTGGGGGGTGGGGGGTGTGCCTACGTGGCAGTCCACGTGGGCTGCCACGTAGGATAAGTCAGTCAAAATTGGGGTGAGGGACATTGATTTTACAAATTGGGAAAATAGGGGGACCAAAATCGTCAAATTAAAAATTCAGGGACCAAAATCGAGAATTGGTCATAATAGGGGGACCAAAACTGTAATTAAGCCTAAATACAATAATAATCTAACTGAAATTGTGAATAGATACTTGGAGAGTTAATATTCCTACTATTCCTAAAAGGGCCAGTTGGTGTAACTATTTGGTATGGGTTAGGGAGTGTGGGTCAACGCCCAAGCCCTTGGAAATGGTGTGAATAAAACTTCTAGAACAGCCCCTTCCTCTCATCCACTATATATTATCCTAATTCTCACCAAAACACATCCAAATCAATAACATCTAAATAAATCAAGCACCAACTCCATAGATTAACTAAAACAACAATGAAAGTAATTTAAAATTACTTTGGGTGTTACACTCAAGCTGAACCTACAAGTGTTAAACAAGAACTTACACAACCTCGGTGGGTGGAGGCTATGCAAGCTGAATATGATGCACTCAGGAAGGAAGAACAATACTTGGTCTCTCACCAAATTACCCCCACAAAGAAAATCAATTGGGTGCAAGTGGGTATTTCGTGTGAAAGAGAATCCTGATGGATCTATAATTAAGTACAAGGCAAGATAAGTAGCCAAGGGCTACAATCAACTACCTGGACAAGACTATGGTAAGACCTTCTCCCCAGTAATCAAACCCACCACTATCAGAGTTATACTCACCTTGGCTCTAACACACAAATGGGAAAGTTAGCAGATAGACATCAATAATGCATTCATCAATGGCCATCTTCAAAAGGAGATTTACATGAATCAACCCCCTGGTTTCATCTCCTCTGACAAGACACTGGTTTGTAAACTTAATAGGTCTCTCTATGGCGTCAAACAAGCCCCTAGAGCCAGGTATGAGAAACTTCAACAAACCCTCCTTCAATTTGGGTTTCAACATAGTAAGTGTGATCATTCGCTATTTGTTCTCAACACCAAGGGTGTTCAACTGTTTGCTTTGGTTTATGTGAATGATATACGCATTACGGGCTCATCTCCAAAGTTGATACATGATCTTATCTCCAAGCTCCAGTCAAACTTTGCCTTAAAACACATAGGCAAACCAGAGTATTTTCTTGGTTTGGAAGTCAAGTACACTAACAGTGGATCTATTGTCTTAACTCAAGCCAAGTACATTCAAGATCTCCTACATCGTATTAATATGCACATCTGCAGCTCGACTTCCACCCCAATGATGTCTAGTTGCAAATTGAACTAGAATATGCAACACTTACACGGCCTGAAATCTCCTTTAGCGTCAACAAAGTTTGCCAGTTTCTTGCTAATCCTCTTGAGTCTCACTGAAGAGCTGTTAAACGCATCTTGCGGTATCTGCAGGGCACTCACAATTATGGCCTTCGGTTGCAACCAGCGCCTGCTGACACGCCCTTTTCCCTTTGGGCTTACTGTGATTCTGATTAGGCCAGTGATCCGGATGATCGTCGCTCTACATCTGGTTCATGTCTCTTATTTGGACCTAACTTAGTTTCGTGGAGCTCCAAGAAGCAGCCCCTTGTAGCTCGCTCTAGTGCTGAAGCTGAATACACGGGTATGGCAAATGCTACAGCAGACCTCCTATTGGTGCAATCACTTGTAGCTGAGTTACATGTTCCAATCTAAGCTCCAATATTACTCTGTGACAATCTAAGTGCAGTGATATTCATTATCTACTACAGACCTCCCACAATTCAGTATTACATGCCCGTACCAAACACCTTGAGCTTGACATTCATTTTGTGCGTGAAAAGGTAGCTGCAAAATAGCTTACAATCCAATCCTGGTACTCATCAATCGACAGATGCATTGACAAAGCCAACCATCTACATCCTTTGCTGACTTAAGGTTCAAGCAGGGTTTCAAATTGCGGACCGCAACACCTGTTGCGGCCGCAATATTGCGGTTGCGGAAGTCACCGATACCGCATCCCACCCCAATTGCGATGTGATCTGAAATCACCCCTTTTTCCGCAACGGAACCGCAACGTAACGCCGTTTCACCGCAAGGTAACCCCGTTTTGACCGCAACAGCTCCATACAATCCAAAAAGAAAATTTGGCAGAGTTAAAGTAGATTCTTATTCTTTTTTCTGACATATCTAAAGTAGATTCTCAGTTCACTACCTTGTTAGTCGTGACCCGTGAGACTTCATGTCTTCATCCACTTTCCTCATTTTGAAGACAAATTGAATTCAGATCTGGTTTCCTCTCCTCTGGATACTTCTCTTTTTCAAGACCACCAAGACCACCTCTGTAGAAATACTAGTATTTGGTAATGTTCCTATTTTTCTATCCTCTAGTTTATGCTTTATTCCATTTCTTGCTTTCCTCTGTACTCTCTGTTCCATGGCTGCTGTGTGGTTATGAATTAGTGTGACTGAGAGTGTATGGCCGTGGAACTAAATAACTTACAGTGAATCAGAGGTGGTTGAATCATAATCTTTTTCTTTACTTGCCATTCTGAAACAGAAACGCAAAGAAGAGAAATTAGCTAGTGGGTGCCGTGTGGGTTTGTTGAAAAGAACGATGAAGGAAATAGGAAGTGAAGGGTGCGTGTGGTTTTGTGTTTGTTTTTATTATTATTTATTTATTTATTTATTTGGCAGATGATTGTGTGGTGGTGAGTGGGGTGAGTGGGTGACTTTGTGTGGTGTGTGTTTTTTTGATAATTTGTTTTTTTTTAATTTTTATTATTTGGATTTGAGTGAGTCCCGTGGGGAGTTTGTTGTGGGGAGTTTGTGTTGTATTTTTTATTTTATTTTTTTACCATAATTTATTTTATTTTTATGAATGAGTAATATTTTTCCCAAAAAAGTCAATGAGAAACTTCTATGTTACTAATATGTTTGTTTTTTTAGATAATCACTAATTCATGGATGATTCAAGTGAAGAACCATTTCCCACAGAAAGATTAGAGAATGCTCCAAGTGATGATATTGGATGGCATTTTGGAAAGCCAGTGTCTGGAAATCGGAATAACATTGAATGCAAACTTTGCCACAAAGTAATAAAAGGTGGTATTACTAGACTGAAGCAACATCTAGCACACATGAAAGGACAAGTCGCGAGTTGTACTCGAGTGAAAACCCCGGTGAGGGAAAATATGATGAAACTCTTACTTGATGGGAAAGCAAAGAAAAATGACTCTAAGAAAAGAAAAGAAGAATTTGAAGCACGTTTGAGAGGAGGAGATGAAGAAGACATAGATGATCAAATAAGAGTTGCTACACAAGAAAGCATTAGATCACACCACGCATGGGAACATCGGCAACAATTCAGACGGGAAACAGGAGGGCATGGAAATGTCTATGAACAAGGTGGAAGCTCCCGTGTGAGTGTTAGTGGAGTTGAAAGGCCAGAAGATATTGCTTTATCTTTGAGATCTACTGACACTGACCTTATGAGGAGCAAAAGTAGTAAGCAACCAAGAATTGATAAGGGATTCATGAAAACAATGAAGAAGAAGCTTGCAGAGGCGGTAAGCAAGTTTTTAATTTATGAGCGCTTACCTATGAATTTAGCCAAGTCTCCTTGGTTACACAATTTGATTTATATTGCTTCTGAGGTGGGAAAAGCTCCATATCCAACTCCTTATGAAGTCTCGGAGATATACTTGGAGAAAGAATACCAAGAAATGTTGAAATGGGTTGATGGTATGAAAAAAGTTTTTCAACATAGAGGGGTAACAATAATGTGCGATGGTTGGACAGACAGTATTAACCATACTCACATTATGAATTTTTTGGTGTATTGTTATAAAGGAACAATTTTTTGGAAATCTGTTGACGCATCTGGTGTTGATAGTAGAAATACTGACTACTATTTCAAATTATTGGATGATGTTGTGGAAGAAGTGGGTGAAGAATTTGTTGTTCAAGTTGTCACAGATAATGAGGCAGCATTAAAAGCAACTGGCCATAAACTGATGGAGAAGAGACCACATTTGCTAAAGACAAGAAAGGGCTGGGATATGAAGCAAAGAAAATTGTTTTGAATAAGGAGTTTTGGAGTAAGGCTAGAGATATCTTGAAAGTGTTTGAGCCTATTGTCAAAGTTTTGAGGTTGGTCGATGGTGACGAGAAACCAACAATGGGATTTTTATATGAAGCAATTGATCGCGCTAAACAAGCAATTCAACAAAACTCTCGTTACCATACCACCTATAACGAGATAATTGATAAGCGTTGGAGATACATGCATTCTGATCTTCATTCTGCTGGTATGTCAATTTATTTTATAATTATAACTTCATCATGTAATTTTAAATTTAAAACATCATGATATTATTCTCAATAAATAATTTTTGTTTTTAGGCTATTTTCTGAATCCACAATTTCAATATGGAGTTGAGCATGGAGCTGATGTTTATAAAGAAACATTTGAAGGAACAACTAGAGTCATCAGCAAATTAGAAAAAAACATGGAGGATCAAATCAAAGCCATAAACCAGGTTAGTAATGAATATTTATATTTTAATCTAATAAATAACTTGGCATCAAAATATGTTTACGTATTGATATATGTTGTTATTTTACCTAGTTGATGCTTTATAAAGGAAAGGGTGAAACATTTGGTACGCCTTTAGCCCAAAACTCTTGGTCCAAGATGAAAACAGGTAAACAAACTAGTTTTTTTGTAAGTGTGTCGATTTAAATTTGTTTCTTAATATGACTAATAATAGATTTAATTTTTGTTACTCCATTACAAAGGTGAATGGTGGGAGGTCTATGGTTCATGTGCTCCTGAACTTCAACGTGTAGCTATAAAAGTTGTCAGTCAAACAGCTTCTGCCACAAACTGTGAGAGGAATTGGAGTACATTTAGTTATATCCACACAAAAGTAAGGAATACACTCAAGTATAAAAAGTTACAAAAGCTTGTCTTCGTACACTACAACATGAAGTTGAGAATGAGGGATCAAAAGAGAAATAGTCAAGAAGAAATTGAAGAAAGTTTTAATCCTATTAATCTTGACTATATATTTCAAGAAGATGATCCATTATCTCCATGGATGGAAGAGAGAGAAGGTCCATTATTGGATGGAGTACAAAATGCTGAATGGTTGCCTATAGTGGATACAGATGATGAAGACGTTATAGTTCTTGATGATAATGCTGATTCTAATGGAAATAGTGACGGTTTAAGTCCACCAAGTGATAATACTGGTGATGGAGGGGGTAATGAAGAAGCCGGAGAAGGTGATGGTGATGGTATAGGGGATGAAGAAGAAGTTGATGAGCAAACTCAAACTGATCCATATGGGGAATCACCAAATAATAGACGTTATAGGAGCTTGACTGACATGGCTCCTTGTGATAGTTCACTACCTAGTGGAAGAAGAGAAAGCTCAAAGTCTAGAAAAAAAGGAAAAAGAAAACAAAAAGTTTCACGTGAAGATTCCTCCTCTTCTAGTTTTGCACAAAGTTTTGGTGACTTTGGGATTGGTGATTCTTCTCAAAGCAGTCAAGTATCTTATCCACCTATTTATCATTATCCTTCTTTCAACCCATATAACCAATATGCAAGTGATGAAGCTTCATCATACTCCCAACAATCAATGAATTATGAAGATCCTTATCATCAACAATCAAGTAGTGGATTTTATGGTTATATCTTTGGGCAAGGAGCTACACAGGATGATAGTCAAAGTGAAAGTAGAGGTTATGATCCTCCGCGTCATTCCACCATGTGGTAGCACGTATCATGTAAGTATACTTTTGAGTATAAATATCATATAAGTTATATTTTTAAAACATTTGAATTTCATATTATTTAAACATTAAGATATTAATTAGGGCTTTTACCATTTTTTGCAGTGAAAACACATCTCTTACTGGTGGTGACAATGTGACATCGTTTTTTACAATCAGATAGTATGAAGTGTAATATCAATTTGAACCTAGTTCCGTTTAAATTAAAACCATTTGTGACTTAGTTTGTATTATATATTATATACTATGAAGTTTTCACTTCTTTAAGCCATGCTTATATTTCCTTAAATAATAGAATTTAGAAAGCTTATTATTTAGATCATGCTCGTTTCACTACAATTAATGAACTAATGCCTTAAAAATGAATGAAAGTTTATAAAACAACAATAAATAAAAGACATATAAAGAATTACAATAGTTATAGTCTTTTTTTTACTTTTGGTGCGGGTTTGAAAGTAATTCACGCCCGCATCAACCGCAATACGCATCGCAGCGATCGCAATAGCCGCAATCGCAACAGCCGCAACCGCAACCGCATCGCAGCCGCAACCGCAATTTGAAACCCTGGGTTCAAGCTCAAAGTGATTCCTTTCACAAGTCCTCACTTAAACTTGAAGGGGGAGTAATAGAGATATAGATTGCTAGTCCTACAACTAGAATAGAAGTTGTATATGTAGTAACTCTTTGACTTGCTGATGTGGCAGGGATGAACCAGCTATGAGCGACTGCAGTAATACTATATCAACTGTACATGTAACTGAATCAAATAGAATAACATATACAGTTCTGTTAGGGATCAACTGTACTATATCAACTCAGTTATGGCTCGTTACTATTCTGTTAGGGAAATTGCCTTCTAGCATTTACACCGATACATGTGGTCTCTAGTCTTCACCTTGTTGTTTCCTATTTTCATTGTGTCGATTGTTGCTGTTTGAGATTGTTTAATTTTCAGTAATGTTGGAGCTGAATTAATGAAAGAATTTATTAGTTGCTCTCCTATATTGGAAAGCATGGGATACAATACGGCTAAGGTTCGTTTATTAAAAAAGTAAAATATTCACAAAATAATAAAAATTATATAGACGCATTGCCTAAAAAAACATAAGCTAGCCAAGAAAAACAAAGAAATACATAGAAACTAGCGAGTTACTTGTAAAACAAAGACTGGAGATAGTTGTTTTCTCTCTTGTTTGTATGGCTCTTGTTACCTTTGTTCTCAAATTTATAAGGTGGCATATAGAGACTTTTACTTTTTTTAAAAAAACAATTTTAATCTACTATAAATTGATGCCAAGAATTATTGGTTGATTTTTTAAATAGAGAAAAATAAATATTTTGAAATTATTATTATGAATTTATTTAGCTTCGTGACGTTGAAATGGAAATCAATTCTTTGACGGTTTTTATAGCGATATCATTAGCTTTTTAAAAAAACCATTAAGTGACATGTTTTCACGTTACTTTTGTTTTGAAAGAATAATATGTATTATTACCGTTTGTATTTATATATGATATGTAATATGATATAATTATTCTTACATTTTTTTATCATGTATTAATATTATATTATGGTTATAATACGGATTATGAACGTTGCAATTTATTATCTTTCAACGTTATAATTCTTCTTTGAAAGATATTAGCCATTTTGCACATTCTTTATGGCATTTCATTATTTCGGTTTCTACTAGTTTAATGCAATAATGGGTACTTTAGCTATGGGATATATATCACTCATATTTGCTGTACAAGAATAGTATAAAAAGAAGATGTACGCATGAAAAAAATAAGAGATACAAAATAGAGAAGTATTTTTCTATTTTATGGTATACCGAGCAGTAAAATAAAGATGAGAGGGTGTGAGTTTGGTGGTTCTTCTAGGTGCAGGAAAAATCATATTTTAGAGAAGGTTGTTTTATCCTGGGGACGACGAGGATAGGAGAGACTGCTTGCACACCTTGGGCAGAGCCGCGAAACGTCTTAAAGAGAGCGACCTAGTCCACGTCGACTCAGCCTATTTAATTCGTTCTCATCAGTGTGATTGTAATTGTTCCAACATTTTTAAGACGTTTGATTTTCTGCCAAGTTTGCCGAGCACGATGTTCTCGCTGATCGTGACACCAATGCGGACTTATTCTAGTAAATCGCTCTTGAAATTGTCTCTTAAGGTATGTCTTTGGATTATTATTTCAAGTGATTTCGTTAATTGATAAATTGTTTCTTCCGAAAAATTGCAATCGTCAATTTCACTTCGACAATATATCCTGAAAAATAAAATTAGGAAACTCAAAATCATGAATAGAGCAACAATCAAAATGAAAATGAGAATTAGCAGAAACCCCCCTCAGGAATTGTTATGATTTGTTGAATCGATGTTATTGGTGGATTCGAAGGGTGGTTGTTAGACAATGGCGTAACACATCGTGTTTGCATTGATAGAAATTTCTTTAAGGAAATTTTGTTGTTTTGTTGCTAATATATGAGATGTGAAACTGATGTTTACCTTTAGAAAGACTAAGGTTCTCAATTATGTTATGGATACTCCAGAAATGAGAAAGAATTTAATTCTAGTTATCTTCTTAACTAATTTGGGTTTACTCAAACCATATGGCTAATTTTTATACCCTTACAAAGATTCCTATTTTTGTAAGGAAGAATTTTGTTGTGATGGACTGCTTATTTGCATGTTGAAATTTATTAAATTATATATTTTTTTAATTTGATTTAATTGAAATGATTTGTCATTACAAATATTTTCTTATGGTGTTTGAAATAACACTAAAACTAATGTTGATATATCCATTCAATCAATCTTACGTTGAAATAATTTTTGCTTTGGATAACTGTTGAAATATTGAAAGAGAAGTATCCTTATTTCTTCATCCATTTTGATTGAAAACTATTTTTCCTTCATGAGCTTTAATTTCAACGGGAGTCTTCTGGTTTTTATAAAAACCAAGTTTTCTAAAGATAATGAAAAAAAATTGACGAGTGTTATTTTCTAAAATAAAAAGTGTTTTCTATTTAACTGATGAAATTATCATTGGATCGAATGAAGCTGATTTTTTGTTTTTCGTTTAGATGTACAAAATAGTGGGGGTTCTAATTTTTTTATAATAGAAGAAAGCAATTCAATTAGATTAAAATGGTGACTTTTGCTTTCTCTATTTATGAGAAGTTTAATCTTGTGATTTCATATGTTTTGAAATTAAAGAAAGTGGTAAGTGCTTATATTATATTTTCGATAATAATAGCTGCACTATTATTTTTCTACACGTGGATGAATTACTTAATTTTGAATCTAATATTATATTTGTGAAGAATATCGAAAATATGTTTTGTAAAAGCTTTTGATATGAAGGACGTTGGTGAAGTATATATAAATTACTTCTGTTGTAAACTAAGCACTCCTTATGATCCTAGTGTCATGTTGCTAAAGAACACTAGTGAAAGTGTTAAACAATCTAAGTATGCGAGCTTCATTTCCAGCATTCTTTATGCTGCTGATTGCACTAGAATTATAACTAATGTTGTGAGTTTACTATACGAGTTTACTATTAATTCTAGTAATGAGCACTTGTGTGCTACTGAGAGGGTCATGATGTACCTTAAAAGGACCATGCACCTGAGATTACAAAAAGTTTTCCACTGTGCTATGAAGTTACAGCAATGACGAATGGAATAGTCTTTTAGATATTCCGAAGTATCAAAAGTTGATTCTGGGTTCTTTAGCTGCAAGCGGGGTGTGCGTCAAGGGGACCCACTCTCCCCCCTTCTTTTTTGCTTGGCTGAGGAGGTTTTGAGTAGAGGCATCTCCAAGCTGGTGCAGGATGGGGACCTTCAGTTAATCAATGGTCCTAGAGGTACTCTGGTTCCTTCTCATACCCTTTATGCTGATGACATCATGATTTTTTGCAGAGCTTCGCAGCAAAATCTTCATAGTCTACTCAATTTCTTTAATAAGTATGGTGAGGCTTTTGGTCAGATTGTTAACTCTAGCAAATCTACTGCTCATTTGGGCGCCATTCCCAATACCCGGCAGCGTCGTATTGCAGATCTTCTGGGCTTATCTATTGGCCAGTTGCCGTTCACCTACTTGGGTATTCCTATTTTCAAAGGTAAGCCTAAAGCTGTTTATTTAATGCCGATCGCTAACAAGATTAAAGCCAAGTTGTCAGCTTGGAAAGCCTCGCTTCTCTCTATTGCCGGAAGAGCACAGCTGGTCAAGTCAGTTGTTCAAAGTATGTTAATTTACAGCTTCATGATTTACAAATGGCCTACTTCTCTGTTGAATACGGTGGATTCTTGGATTAGAAATTTCATTTGGTCAGGTGATGTCAATCAGCGTAAAGTAGTTACTGTGGCGTGGCATAAGGTTTGTAGGCCAACCTCTGAGCGGGGCCTTGGGATTAGGTCCCTCAAAGATACTAATAAGGCAGCCTGTCTAAAACTTAGCTGGGAGCTCAGCATTTCCCAAAATAGTTGGGCTGTCTTGTTAAGGTCCCGGGTCTTCAGAAATAATACTCCGATTTCTCATCATATCAGTTCTTCTTTGTGGGGTAGTTTGCGTGATCAGCTCTCCGCCATTCAAGAAAACTGCATTTGGCAAATTGGTAAAGGTGACTGTATAAACTTTTGGCTTGATCCCTGGGTGTCGTCCTCTCTGGTAAATCTTCTCAATGTCCCTGAGCATCTTCAGCACTCTCTCAAGGCCCGTGTTTGCGATTTCATTCAGAATGGTCACTGGTGTATTCCAGCATCTCTTTCAAATATCTTTCCTCAACTGGCTTCGCTCCTTCATGAAAAAATCTGCCTTCCTTTGACTCTCAAGATCAGCTAATTTGGAAGAACTCTACCGATGGTATGCTTACTTTCAAAACTGCTTATCTTTTCCATAGACCTATTGGGCAGCCTGTTAGGTGGTTCAAAAACATTTGGCGGAGTGTTATCCCTCCATCCAAGTCTCTTCTGATGTGGCGCATCCTCAATAACTGTATGCCAACGGATGAGCAGCTTAGAAGCCGTGGTTGTGGCACTGTTTCCATGTGTAGTCTCTGTGAAGCGAACTATGAGTCTTCCTTACATCTTTTCTGTGAGTGTTCTTTCGCTAAGCAGCTTTGGGACTGGCTTAGTGGTAAGTTTTCTCTTAATATTGACACTTCCTCCCCGGAGACGATTATTGATATTTGTTTGTGCCCTTGGTCGGACCAAGTGCAGGATGATGTTTTCACTGCTGTCATTAATGTTTTTTGGGCTATTTGGCACTCTCGGAATACGCTTCGTTTTGACAACAAGAAGCTCTTTCCCACTTATCTGAAAAACCTGATCACGGCAAATGTGAACATTTCTGGCAATCTCAGCAAGGGATCCACCTCTACCTCCATGCAGGACTTTTCGATTCTTAAGGCTTTCTCGGTTGATTGTAAGCCTCGTAAGGCTCCTACAACTATAGAGGTTCTTTGGAAGTCTCCTCCTTGCTTTTGGGTTAAGTGTAATACGGATGGCGCTGCGAGGGAGTCCCCTGGCTTAGCTGCCTGTGCGGGCATTTTTCGAGACAGTAATGCTGAATTTCTGGGCTGTTTTATGCTCCCCCTCGGTACAAATTACGCTCTTCATGCTGAACTTGTTGGTGTCATGGTAGCTATTGAAGTGGCTTTCCGCAAAGGTTGGCATAGTTTATGGATTGAGAGTGACTCTCAGCTCGCTGTTATGGCCTTCTCGTCTCACTCCATTGTGCCTTGGAGTCTTCGTAATCGGTGGCTTAATTGCATGGTCCTTCTCAAATCCATGACTTTCAGTTGCACTCATATTTATAGGGAGGGGAATCATTGTGCTGATAAGCTTGCGTCTCATGGAACTACCCTATCTGGTTTCCAATGGTGGAATTCTATTCCCACTTTTATTAAGGATGACTTTCTCCGTAATAGGGCTGGTCTTCCTTATTTTCGTTTCAGGCATTAAATTTGTTTGCAAGGGTTTTGGTTTATGTCCCCCCTTGCCTTTTCGTAATTTTGATTTTTGGTTTTTTAATGAAATAGGGGGGAGTACTCTTTCCTTCTAGATGTTTTTATCCCTAAGGAGGGTTTTGCATCAGAAGGTTTTAACGAGGCTCCTTTCCTTTTTGTTTAAAAAAAATAAAAAAAATAAAAAAAGATTCCAACCATATGGATCTATTGTAATAGAATCGCGGCTATCGCAAAGTAAATAAGAAGATCATATGATGTTTGAAGAAGATTTGACTGATCCTTTAACGAAAGGATTAGCAAGAGGAATGAGACTGGTGCCCATTAATTTGTCTTTTATAAGGGTAACCCGACCTAATAGACTGAAGATCCCAAGAAATAGGTTCAATGTGGTAATAACAACTTATAAAAGATGTGGAATCATGCACAAATAATTTTAACTCTCATTCATAGTATGGAGCATGATATCATGTAGTGTTGGAAGGTTGAACTAATTTCTTAATGAGTTCTATACTCTATATAGAATGGCGTACGTAGCTACATGAGTACTCTTGATAGGCTCACCTATGTGAATGTGGAAGTGTGCCCACTTCCTATGAAGTTTTGGGCAAAACTTGCTAGAGCGATCACTATACTAGGATAACGTGCAGGGCCATAATGCACGGGCTTATAGACTACACCCTGAAAGATTGAGTGTGTAAATGTTGTCTGAGATAGAGTTCAAGACTACGTGCCACTCTTGTTAAATCGGAAGCATGATCACTATGTATTGGTTCAAGTTTACGAACACCAATATTTAAGCTCAATCTTATATAACGAAGATTTACTGCTCGATGAAATTTGTTTGAAGAAATCAATTGGGGGATTATTGGTTGACTTTTTAAATAGAGAAAAATAAATATTTTGAAATTATTATTATGAATTTATTTAGCTTCGTGACGTTGAAATGGAAATCAATTCTTTGACGGTTTTTATAGCGATATCATTAGCTGTTTAAAAAAACCATTAAGTGACATGTTTTCTAAGTCTTTTTGAAAAATTTAGTTTGACGTTACTTTTGTTTTGAAAGAATAATATGTATTATTACCGTTTGTATTTATATATGATATATGATATGATATAATTATTCTTACGTTGTTTTTATCATGTATTAATATTATATTATGGTTATAATATGGATTATGAAAAACCCAGAGCGTGGGGTTGATAACTCTATTTTATATAGAGTTATTCATACATTTAAACTTAGATAATTACTTGATTTCAAGTATAATATGTGTTAAATATAGTAGTGTGAATAAAATAACAACATTTATGGTTTTAAGATGTATGCCATTCACAACTTAGCATTTTGTATATATATTGGTATGTTTGATGTGTTTGTTCAGTGCATCTGCAGTTGATGCTTCTGCACCAGGCAAAACACAGTGCATCTGCACTAGAAGCATTTCCACAGTGCATCTGCAACTAAGTGCTTCTGCACCATTTTGCACCAAGACGGATAACCCCACATTGGAAGTACCTCAATTCATACCAATGCATAAACATTTCTATGACATCATGCTTAGTCACAAGTCACATGGAGGCACATGCCAACTTGCAAGAGGAGGCTCCCACAATGAGAAAATCATCACGAAAGGCTACGCATCTAGGACACATGATCGTCCACAATTGGACCTCTCTTTTGGACTCAATCTTCGTAATCAAAACTATGAAAAGTAACCATGGTTAAGCCTCCTTTAGTTATCTTGATCCCCAAGCAAACCCTCACTTAAAGGAAACCTCCAAGGCTATATAAAGGCATCCACTTCTCATTTGATGAATGTCATACCCCAATTTTGTCCGGCTTAGGTCAAAACCCTAATTTTTGCAATAAATAAATAAATTGAAGAACGAAGAGCATCATGCATTGCATTTTGGGTCCTAGAAGTCATTTCAAGGTCTTTAAAATCATTTTTAGGGTTGGAATGCACTTTTTAGGCAAATTAGGGTTTTAGGGTCAAAAAGGGCATTTTGGTCATTTTTTGCAAAAAGATGATTTTCTCGCCAAAAATGCACATCCACAAAAAGTACATTTTTATTCTATCAAGGATAATTTTTGTACAATTTTTAAGAAAGAAAACCCTAGTCAAAATAATTAAAAATGTATTTTTCCATTTTTAGTGCATAGAAAAATAAAAAAGGACCATTAAATATTCCTCAATTCTTAAGTGACAATTTTTATTGTCATGGGTGACTAGAGGGAATATTTTATGGTGCCCAAAAAAATATGCGACACATTTCCAATAGGTGCATTTTTATTCCCATGACCAAAATTCAAAAAAACAAAATGAGGAAGTGTCCTCAATAAGACAAAAGACCAAAAACAAGTTTTTTTTCCTCTCTCCTCCCCTCAATTTCGAAATCCTCCTTCTCTCTCTCCAATTTCTTCCACTCTTCAATTTTGTGATCATTATACCCTCTTTGGTAAATTACCTCACTCCCTTACACTAACCTATTCCTAAGAAAACACAAACTTCCCTCTTTGGTCACAATTCTTCCCTAAAATGCCCTTAACCCTACCTCACATAAAATATCTCTTCCAAAATAAGAAATTCTTTTTTTCTTTCCTTTTTCTTTCCTCTAACTTTCGCCCCCCACTTCCCATTCCCTTCACATTTGTGTTTCTTCAACACCCTCAATCCATGTGATGATGCATCTCCACCCTCCATTCAAAATCAAAGTTCAATCCTAGTACACCTCTCAAGAACAATGACCAAAGTGACCCCTTTGCTTGGTGCCCAAGTTCAATTATTTTATTTTCAGCTGAATATTAATTCCATTTTATTGTTTAATTACCATTTTGACCCTAGCTCTTCACCAATCCTATAAATACCCTTTTATTTTCCACACATCACAACTTTGGCTCATTCATTCTCTCACTTGAAATCAACACAATTCTCCTCCTCTCCTCCCTCTCTCATCAGGCTGTAGCCTTCCCTCGCTCTCCTCTCCTCCCTTTTTTTGTTTCCATCACCCAAACACCACCAAATCACCTCAAATCCACTCCTCCTTCATAGATCTTCCTCCTTTCACCATCCATTTCATATCCTCCTCATCAAGCACTTGGGTATTTGGGAATTTGCGTGGGGTTCTTGGACCATTTCTTGAAGACCCTAGTTGATTTGGTTACTTGTTCTTCATTTCCTACTTCTATTAGCTTGGATCCAAGGTAAATCCCTAAAACTCTTGCATCATCTCTCACATTTTTACATTAAAACCCATTTTTCTTTTCATCACATTTTTGCATCTTCATCTTTAAAATGTAGTTGTTGTTGTTGTTGTTGGGGTGAGAGTTGGCATCTCACCCTTGAATAAATTGTGCTTTTGTGATTTTCATCTTGTTCCTTGCATTTAGTGAAAGTAAATGATGTTTTAAGCCTTATATACGTTTCGCACCCCTTGGTCTTGACATGATTTTATTGTTCCTCTTGGTTTGTTGATGTTTAATACTTATTATTAGCATTTGATTTTGTTGTTAAATGTCTATTTTCACCATTTTTACTTGCAAGTGTTTGTTATGTTGATGATCTAGCAACTTGATCCTCACTTGTGCTTAGAGCACTATGATTTAAGTGAGGGGATTGCTAGGTGTGATTCAACCCTAAGTGATGAGGATTACTACAAGTGACTCAACTTGCTTTTAATTTTCAATGAATAAATGCAAGTTTATGCTTATGTCGAATTGAGAATGCTGATTTTTGGGGCTTGTAAATGTGATGTTTTGGGTTATTAATTTGTTCAATTGGTTGATGATTGGTGAGATGAATCAACATGTGTTTTCTAGCACCATTTTAAAATGTTGAGGATCATTTGAAAGTGATTCAACTTTTATCTATGCTTTAATGTTAATTTGGTAAAGTGACTAGACACTTATGCATTGAGCATTGTTAACAAGTGTCAAGGATTACCAAATACTTTTAACTTGTGCCTAATGCCTAAAATCCGAACCAAGCTTTTGCAATGTTTCCTTAAGTGCCTTTCTTGGCAACTTATTTGGTTGTTTTTGATCTCATATATTCATGCCATTAATTGTTGATGACTCAATGTTATTCTTGTGTACAATTGTTGTAAATGGAAATGCTTATGCTTGTGCTCCCATTATTGATTATTTTGCTTGCAAATTGGTAAGTATTGCATTTTGGTTTTGACTTGAAAGTTGATTGAAGATTCTACTTTCTTTTCTTTTGTGGCCAAAGCCACCCTCGAATTCTCTTCCTCTCCCCTCTAATCAATCCTTTTTCAAATGATATTCCAAAATCCAATGCTTCGCTAATTGTCTTCACAAATTAATCAATTTCTTTTTAGATCAATAATCAACCTTTTGAAAACTCATAAGGAGGCAAGTCGGACGTACGGCCGATGTTGTCTAGCGTCCTAAGATCGGAGTTGTACAACTCAAACATCTTGGGATACTTATGAGAATTAAAACAGATAATTAACAACTTCAACCCTTTTCAAAAATGAGTGAGGAACCGATTCAGATGTACGTTCGACATTGGTTAGAGTCCTAGGATTAGCGAGTTGTACAGCTCGTGCGAGCCTAAGATACTTGCTCGAACAAAAACTACCAATCTCACAGCAAATCTTTTTTTCAAGTAACTCAAAGCACTTTTCGATAAGTAGGGGGCACGTCGCCTGTACGGGCGGGGATGTCTATGTTTTAGGGTTAGTGGACTGTACAGTTCAGACCCGAGAACCCCTGCAATAAAAGACACCAACACACCCAAAGTTTCTCGACCCAAGAGAACTACGTAGCTTTGATTTCCTCATTGCATCTGAGGATACGTAGGAGCGGGCCACGTCCCGTCAAGCACCCTTTTCAAAAAAAAATACCAAAAAAATCTTTCTTTTCCCCGTCTTCTTTCCAAACGCTTTTCTCAAATAAAAAAGAAAAACGGAAAGAAGTAGAACAATCATTTCAAATCAAACCTTGTCGAAACCATACATCAAATTAATGGTTCCCTTTCGGTAGAAAGGAGGTGTGGGGTGCTAATACTTTCCCCATCCCTAACCGACCCCCGAACCTACATCTCCTGTTTTCGAAAAGACCACCCGCCTTGTATAAAAAGACGTTTTTTCAATGTTTTCGTCTCAAAACTAAAATATTGGTGGCGGCTTCAAAAAATTTTCCACGTTGTACATTGAGAAGTCCCAACCGGATTTTTTGGGGTGCAACAGCTGGCGACTTCACTGGGGACAAACTTTTTTTAAAAAAAAAAGACGAGGGTCAAGCCTAATTAACTTGATGTATGGTTTAAATTGTTTGATTTGAATGTGATTGTTCTATTTCCTTTTTTTTCTTTTCTTCTTATCTCTGTACCAATAATGATTGAATATTCTTTGCACTTTCATTATGTTGCATTCATGTGCATTTTCCTCTTTCTTCTTCTATGTTTGCTTCTTGCTTTTTCTTCTACTCCTTTCTTCTATATACTTATGCTCATGCATTCCTCCAATCCCCATGTTCCCTTCTTCTTTACTCCCTTTCTTCAAGGTAAGTTCATGCATTTCTCCCCGATTCTATCATGATCCCCTCTTCTTGGCTCCTTTTCTTGAGGTAAGTAGTGCATTTGATTGTTAGTACCCTAGGTTGGTTTCCTTGCTTGTGATGGAATGATATATGCTTTCAAAACCCTAGGGTAGATGACTCTCTTTGTGTGGACTGTTTCTGGATTTTCTTTGCAGGAGGGGGGGTATGTTTGTCATTGTGCTCCTACACACACATTGCACTCTTTTTACCTTCGTTTCTTGGTGAGACAGCCCTATACCCGGGCTAGAGTATATCTTAGGCTAGAACGAAGTCATTAGTGGCTGCCCACTGGACGTACGTCTTGTTGGGTGGTTGCGAAGACTTCACCTAGAGTTTGGCTTTGTTTGATGACGCCATCACTTGGATGTACGACCCTGTGATCGGTGCTCTCAGATGAGGTCATTGGCTCTAGGAACCTTATCTAGGGTCCTTTTTAATGCTATCCTTGAAGTGTGTGCCCTTAGAAAAGCCTTAGATCTTGTCTCTAAGAAACCTTGTAGAACACAAGGGGCATACCAAATTGTGTGTTGCATGGTAATATAGACATGTTTTCAAAAAGAGTAGGAGGTTTTTCAAATAAAAAGTAGAGAAAGAGCTGCCGTTGTAGCCTTTCTCTTACTAGGGCCATATGAAACCACGTATAGCCCGCATTTTTCAAAAAAAAAACAAAAAAGAAGTATCTTGCATCCTGCATTATTGCATCATTGCATCATTACATCATTGCGTCATTTGCATTAAATAAAGTTCCCATTTTGAAAAGAATCATTCATCTTGCATTCCCTTTCATTACATAAAGATAAAACAAAAAACAATTATCATCCGCATAGCATAAGCATTTCATTTATAATCATGCAAAAAATCCTCGTCAAGTTCATCCAAGACGAGGCATTCATACATAAGCATTATTTCAAAAAAAGACATAGTAGAACTACGTACGCTTTGATTCCTCATCATAGGGAGGATACGTAGGAGTGGGTCCGCCCCGTCAAGCATAACAAATAAAAATTTCATTTTGAAAAGCGTCTTTCTCGCACCATTCAAAATACATTTCATTTTGCATCAAAATCATAAAAACCTTTTAGAATAAGCCACACTTTTCGAGTGGTCGTTCTCCACGCATTTGCATCATACTAGCATATCATAATTTGTTCATTCATTCATTGCATAAAATAAAAGTTGTGATGAGAAGCGAGATGTTCTTGCAAAACAATCATCCTTTTGAAAAGTTTATCCTTATTTGGTTGCAAACTCAAGGTGTTCCAAGGCACTCAGTTTTTCAAACCAATAGCTCATTTGCATTTCTTTCAAAAGCACTACATCCCATCCATTCCATGACAAAAGACTGAAGTAGCACATCAAAAAAAATTTCATTGTTCTAACTAATGTTGACTCTCTGTGAAGCATTCCTATAGTGAACGTGCACGACACGTGCAGTTTCTCTTGTTTGAGTCAGTCAGTTTCCTTCCTTGTCATCATCACCAGCCAAGTCTAACCCCGCCCCGTCCACCCATAAAGTGCATATGCTCTCCTATCAGTGCATACTTGACTTTTGGTTCATTCTAACGCTTTAAGTCCTCCATGCTAGGGCAAGTCTGTGATCACTAAGTTTCCTTGTTAATATCATATACCTTTAGTGCAAGTCTTTCAAAAATAATATAATAAACAAGAAAATAAGCTCGCTAGGTTGAAAACCCGCAAAGGGTGGCCTAGGCAAAAAAAAAAGAGCGCCCGGTGGATTGAAAACTCGAAAAGAGCGGTCCAGGCAAAAGTTAGGGCATAAAAAAAAGAAAAAAAGAAAAATGCAAAGAAAAGAGAAAACACATATAGATAGGTGAACTGTTGTCATGTTTTACAAAAAAAAAAAAAATAAGCAATCGGGATTTGAAATGAAGTTTGGCCATCTCCTCAAAAATCCCAACATCCCAGAAAGTCCCTTTCCTACCCACCTTAAGCCAAGAAAAACCAAAATACAAAAATCACCCTAGACAAGGATCAATTCCACATCGAAAATGGTATATCCTCTTTATCAGCTCACCCAAGTCCAAAGAAAAGAAAGAAGTCAAAAGGAGAAGAATGCAATCAAACAAAAAGATTCAGAAAAAATGAAAGAATCAAAAAAGGGATTCAAAAATGAAAATCCCAAAACCAAAGAAAATACAAAAGAAATGTAACTGGTGAGCTGGTACATGTTACTACAAAACACAAGAGATCCTTGTCGCAATAAGTCTTCAAACACTTCATCATTCCCATACACTCCTCCTTCCATAAACCGCAAACACTTTCCTTCGACCTCGGCATCCCGCCCTCTACAAACCCTTAGCCAGGAATAAAACTTCCAAACACCTCATCAAGCCAATTAACCATCATAAATCATCGATCGTCAGCCAACACCGAATAAAAATCGTCCTACCATTAGCCCCAAACACTTCATTAAGCCCAATCATCCATTCTCCACAAAACACCACAATTCTCGAAAAGTCCATTCCGATCAATGACCGGTTGCTTTCGTTTTCTCAAATTTTAATCTTAGGACAACTAAGTTTATCTGTCTACAATGTGTTTGCTCAAAAGAAAAAACAAACGATCAGAAAAAAAGAAAGCTGATCAGGAAAATAAACCCTCAGGAAAAAGAAATGAGGGAACAAAGACAAACAGTCAGAAAGAAGAAAGCTGACAAAACAATAAAGACTTGCACTCTAGAACGCATTCAAACTGCATTGAAACAAGGTTTAGTGATCACCAAGTGAGGCTTCTTTCACACCAAAGTCAAGACATTAGTAGAGAACCAAAGATTTGCACTGAGACTCAAATCCAAAAGTTGGGGCATTCTCTTCACCGCCCACCCACCCTGGTCTTGGGAAAGTCTGTTCAGTGCCCATCCCATGTCACTCCAGTTGTCAATACCTCCAAACAGGGGCAAGTGCATTCCCATTCTGTCACCTCATTCATTCCCATAAAAACCTCACCGGGGCAGTCTCTCAACTCACTATCCTAAATAAGGCCTTGTCATTCTAATTGGGGCAACTTTGCCTCGTCATGACTGGAGCAACACCAAACTCTGTGGGTTGAAACAAAACCCCTTCTATTCCACCTTTCATCCCAAAAGCCGAAGTGTTCCCAATTCATCATCTCCTACACCCCTAGTCCTTATCACCACCAGGCAGAGGCAAGCTTATTCACTCATCAAAAGCCCGAACCGGGGCAGTCTTGCATCCCTAGGTCCCTCATGAGCGTCGGCAATAATCATGTCTGTCATCCCTTCACTTGCCATAAATGTCCATGCCCTAAACCAATCCCAAGTTAACGGACTCACTCATTCACATTTGCACCCATATGCATGCTTACTAGACAATGCATCAAAGAGAGAGAACACAAGTTAGTCATGCGATATTTAAGATTCAGTCGTTGTAACACCCCGGTATATTTAACATGTAAAATACCCAAGTGAGCCAAAGTATAAACATCAGAGATAATAATTCCTGCTCAGACACTGAATACCACTATAAAATTTTGCTGAAATATAACATAATCGTCTTATACACAAATAAGACCATACGGTACTCAGACCATAAACTGTCAGCAACTATGGTAGTCAGAGTTATACAAGAAAGCGGAATGAAAGATAAACATAACACTAATGCCATAGTGTAGTGATACATAGACAACAGAAGGGAAATGAACTCGAACATAAAGCTAAGTCATCATCCTTCACCCGGGGCCACCTACTCGTGCCTCTGAGGTTTCTTCTGTCCCTGTTTATCTGTAAAACAACAACATTTAAACAGTGAGATACAATCTCAGTGAGTTCTACCGAGACCCCTACTAGCACTCTCGGTCCTTTTAAAACATTTTTAAGATTTGACACAACACCGACCGCAATCCGCTTGCTAATCCCGGTGAACCATACAATAAGGCTTCGACCTAGTAAGACACCGGCTGCAATCCACTTGCGTCTCCCAATGAACTAGCATCCTAGGCCTTTCTACGTACCACCAGCCGCAATCCACTTGCATCTTCTGGTGAACGTAGTACAATAACTTTTGACACAACACCGGCCGCAATCCACTTGCATCTTCCGGCGAACCCCATAACCTATAGTGTTTCCTAATGGCACGGAGCCTAGGGTAAGGGTTCATGACTACCCCGCCTAGTATGTCAACATGGGTCGTCACCCAAACTCGATATAATATATATATCTACAGACACATGAACTCAGGGTTCATTACCTCAGACAATCAATTGAACATTTAGTTTATTTAAATTATACTTAACCACGTGGGACCCATAGTCCACTTTGTTATCAATAAAACATATCCGCACACGTATACTATATTGGGTTTTTCGAAACGATTTGAACATCAAAAGTATTTTATAAAACTCCTTTGAAACATACCCAAAATCATGGCATTATAAGCCTAATTTTATTATAGAAGGGTTAGGAAAGGATTGGGAAAGGATTGGAATCGAAACGGGGTCATTCCGGGCATTTTGAGATTTTTGGACAGAGAGATGCGCACGGATCGTGCCTCTCAGCGCACGGATCGTGCGTATCAGTATTTCCAGATGCTGGGTTTCGGGAGGGGACGCACGGATCGTTCCTGGAGGCGCACGGATCGTGCGTCCATGACAGCACCCCCAGAATGGCCTGTTTCAGCAAAATTGGGTTTTCCGATCGATCCCGATACTCGTTTCGCTCAATTCCGATTCTTATTCCGATCGAAAACAGTTCACAACAACATCAAAACCAGTCCAAACAATCAATCGAATCAATCAAAGTTTCAATTAACGCGAGGTTTATCAGAACGCGACGTATCTTCGATTGACGGTTTTCATTCCAAAATCTCTCGAAATCGATTAACGTGGAAATGTTTGAAATATAAAAACACCCTAAACGTGAGTAAAACTCACCCTCGAAGCGAGAGTCGGCGCCGAGACTTGAATTTGCCGAGACTTCTAAAATCACCAAAACGAGCCCAATCAACACCAATCCGCTTCCAACTTCGATTCGAGCTCCCAAACGCGTTCCACCGCTCTTGGCTTCGATCCTAACCATGAATCAATCATCAATTCCAGCTCACAACTTGAGATTTCAACAAATCAATTCCAAAAGCCCTAGAAATTCGTAGGCCATGAGAAGGGGAAAGAATTGAGGGGATTCTTACCAAGCTATAGGGTTTTGTAGAGGAAGATGAGGGGATGATGGTGATGAAATTTGAGAGGGTGGGCTTCACTTTTTCTTCTTCCTTTCTCTTCTTCTTTCTCTTCTTCTCTCTTCTTTTCTCTTCTTTTCTTCCTCTGTTTCTGTTGCGCCCGAAAAAGTCCCCGAGGGAGAACCTTCCTCGTCCACAACTTTTCCTAAGACAATGAAGCCGCCACCAATATTTATTAAGGAAAATATTAGGAAAACCTTTTTTGGAAAGCGATTGGTCTTGCGAACTAGAGAATAGGGTTCGGGGGTCGGTTACGCGCAGGGAAGGTGTTAGCACCCCACACGTCCTCTCTACTGAGAGGGAACCTTTAATTAAATGTGTGGTTTCAGTGTATTGACTTGAAAATACTTAATTTTGCCTCTCTACTCCTTATTGAAAAATTCTTAATGAAAATCTTTATTTATTATGAAAAAGGGGGAAAGATGGGTTTTTTAGAAAAAAAACGCTTGACGGGACATGGCCCGCTCCTACGTATCTCCCGGTGCGATGGAGAACTCAAAGCTACGTAGTTCTTCTTTGTCTTTTTGAAAAGTTTTTGTTTTTTATTTTTTTTAGTGAGTTTTCGAAATAGGACGAGCATTTAGTGAATGATTAAACTAACCAATGTTATGGTTAATCACCGCTAAGTACTCTTGAAAATGAGAGTCACTACCGCCAGTCAGACGAACAAAGGTTCTGATTGACTATTAGTAGCAACCCGTTTTTTATTTGTCTTTTTGAAAGTGGTTTTCGAAAGAGATTGATTGGCACGAATGATCAAGCTAACAAAGGTTATGAGTGATCATCGCTTGTTGTTCTTTTGGGAAAAAGACATTGCTACCAATGGCTAGACGAACAAAGGTTCTGATTAGCCACTAGCGACAATGGGTTGAAAATGTTTTTAGAAAGGAAAAGGTTTTCGTCCTGAAAATGATCTTGGTTTGCAAAAGTGATGAAAATAACTCTTTTCTTTTTGTTATGCAAATGCTAAACTTTTTATGGTTGCGCTTGACGAGAATGTGACTCGCTCCTACGTATCCCAAATGGGAATCAAAGCGACGTAGTTCTAACGAGCCTTAAAAATGAAAATCTTTTTGATGAGGTTTTAGAAAATGAAAGCTTTCATGATGATCAAACTAACAAAGGTTATGATGGACCACCGCTAATAACTTGCTTTTGATTCTTTGATACCTAGACAAATGCTTTTTGAAATTGGACGCGTTCATGATAATCAAACCAACAAAGGTTGTGAGAGATTATCACTAGTAGCTTGCTTTATGCTTACGAAAATTCTTTTGAAATTGAGGCTTTCATGACAATCAAACCAACAAAGGTTGTGATGGATTGCCACTAGTAACCGTTTTTGTGCCAGGTCGTTTAGAAATGAAAACAATGAATGCAAGAAAGAATTGGTGGATTCAAGCATAACACAATCAGTGGAATCAAATCATTAAGCAACAATATTTGAATTCGCAAACAAAAATCAAGTCTAAACTACACATAGTAGATCACAACGCATAGATAGGCAAGGAGGGAACTTGAATTGGGCATCAAGCAAAAATACAAGAGTAGGCGAGATTGAACCTAAATGCACATCTAGTGGAAGATGCTAGGCGAGAACCATACTCAAATATTTCTACACAACGCAAGGGGAATCTAAATGCACATCTAGTGGAAGATGCAATGTAAGGAATGGACCTATCTAAGTATTGATGATATTCTATATGAGAGTAGACGATGACACTGTAAGCTCAAGCAAAAGAGTTGCCTCAATCATGATCATTGGCCAGCATAAGCAAGCAAATTATTTAGCGACCAAAGTATCAAAAAATGTTGAATCACTTTGGTCAATCCTCACACTTAAGATTAAGTGCGCAAGTATGAATCACATTGCCAATCATCATATAAACTAAAAGGGTTGAATCATCTGAGACCATCTTCACCAATCAGAACATGATGCACTAGGCATAAGTGGGAATCATGTGGTTCATCATCAACAATGACATTATAACTAAGTTAAATCACATAGGGCAATTTTGGCATGGATCGCAATGATTAAATATTAACAAATGAAAAGACTGAAATACCTCTGATGAAGACAGATATTACAACTCTGAAGAACGCAAACCCCGACTAACCATTGCAGGAGATCAGCTCAGACGGACCAACGGCGCGAATAGAAAAAAATGAAGCGTAGAACTGGAAAATGAGATTTGCTAGAGTTGTCTTCTCAGATCTCGTGAAAATGTGTCTGAGAAGCAGAGAGGAGTTGTGAAATTGTGAAATCCGTGTGTGTTCCTCCTCCAAGAATGGAGAATGAGACTCCTATTTATAGGCTTAGGAAAACGTAGATCTGAAAAAATATTTAATGAAAGTGAAGAATCGATTGTGACATGAAGTTAAAAAGGTGAGGAATCGATTCTTTATTCTTTGGAAAACATGGGAATCGATTCTTTGTTCTTTGAAAACAAGTAAGAATCGATTTTCAGGACCTTTTGTATAGGTGAAAATCGATTCTTAGCTTAGTTAAAAATATGGAGAAATCGATTCATAGCCTATGAAATATCTTGACAATCGATTTTAAGGCTTTTGAAAAAAGGTAAGAATCGATTCATGGCTTTGGAATATGCATATGTATGAATCGATTTCATAGCCTATGAAAATGAGTATAAATCGATTTCATAGCCTATGAAAATAAGTATAAATCGATTTCATAGCCTATGAGAATAAGTATAAATCGATTTCATAGCCTATGAAAATAAGTATAAATCGATTTCATAGCCTATGAGAATAAGTATAAATCGATTTCATAGCCTATGAAACAAAATAGAAATTGATTCTTGCTTTCCACAAAATTGCTTTCAGGTTTTTGCCATGCATGCATAAAATATTTTCCAAAGCTTGCCATGCATGCATAACATATTTTCAAAAACCCTAATTTTGATGCATGATGCAAAAATTATTTTTATAGAACCTTTTGTGAGAAATGACCAAAATGCCCTTTTTGACCCTAAAAAACCCTAATTTCCCCAAAAAGTGCATTCTAACCCTAAAAATGATTTCAAAAACTTTGGAGCGGTTTCTAGGACCCAAAATGCATTTTTCGTGTGGAAAATTAGAGTGTTGACCTAAGCCGGACAAAATTGGGGTATGACAGCTGCCCCTCTTTATTTAGATTTTGACAAAAAATATGAATTGCGCGAGACATATTTCGAGGCAAAATCGAAATAAAGAATTCAGAAATTATACCAATTTTGTCTACTTGGAGAAACCCAATTTTTTTTTTTTTTTTTTGGAAAGATAGACACTTCCGTGTTAATGCGAAAACAGTAAATGAACACTGACGTGCAGACTGAAAGGTAAAATGGGCACTTGGCGTGCAAACAGAAAGGTAAAATGGGCACTTGGCGTGCAGACAGAAAAGTAAAATGGGCACTTGGCGTGCAAACAGAAACGGTAAAATGGGCACTTGCGAGCAGGCAGAAAAGTAAAATGGGCACTTGCGTGCACACAGAAAAGTAAATGGGCACTTGGCGTGCAAACCGAAAGGTAAATGGGCACTTGACGTGCAAACAGAAAAGTAAATGGGCACTTGGCGTGCAAACCGACAGGTAAATGGGAACTTGGCGTGCAAACAGAAAAGTAAATGGGCACTTGGCGTGCAAACAGAAAAGTAAATGGGCACTTGGCGTGCAAACAGAAAAGTAAATGGGCACTTGGCGTGCAAACAGAAAAGTAAAATGGGCACTTGGCGTGCAGAAAGCGGTAAATTGCCCAGGCTGCCTAAAACCTGTAATCCTTAAACGAACTCTTGACGAATCCCAGTTTGCACGTGGCTTTGAGGAGCACGCTCTTCCTGTTGGCCTTTTCGAGCGACCGGGGGGATCGTTATCAGCTCCGGAACTGATATACTGATCAATGCACGGCGTCCACTGTATCTTAGGCTGATACAACTATTCCGTTGAACCTCACATGGGGCTGCGGTCCATCGCGTTGCTCGTACACGATGTGAGACCTGGGCAGAA
The DNA here is from genome assembly GCA_039519185.1 of Astragalus membranaceus. NCBI lineage: Eukaryota > Viridiplantae > Streptophyta > Magnoliopsida > Fabales > Fabaceae > Astragalus > Astragalus membranaceus. The sequence goes on along the minus strand of CM076849.1, from coordinate 145,232,695 downwards.
GGGAGCGATGATCTCTGTGCTCCGATCCGCAATGCGCGCTTGAGCGCTCTCTTTTCTTTTCTTTCTTTTCTATTTCTCTTTTTTCTTTTTCTTTCTGAACTCCCAACTTGGGGGAACATTTTCTGGAATCTGGGGGCGAGGGCTAACACCGAAGTGCTCACCCTCTCTTTGTACCTGTAGCTGAAAATGAACAAATGCATGCAATGCAAATGCCATGATTGCTGTTTTCTTTTTTCTTATGATGAATGATGAGTTTCTTATTTCCTTTGTCTATGTCGGATGAATGCATGATCTTCTACTGTTCCTATATGCTTGATGAATGCAATGCGTGATTTTCTTTTTCTTTTGCTTATGTCTGATGAATGCATGATTTTCTCCTGTTCCTATGTCTTTTTCTCTTTCTCTAGCTTCTCTTCTTTCTTTTCTTTTCTTTTTGTTGCTCTCTTGGCTCCTCTCTTTTCTCTCTTTTGGCTTCTCTTTTTGCTCTTTTAAGAATCATGGGTATGAGAATGCAAAGCTTTGGTATCTGATGACATGGAATACTCATGTATTTTAATGACATGCAAAGGAAAACTCTTTTTTTTTTTTATGAAATGGGGATATTGCTGTAAAATGATGAATGACATGAAATGATGAATGACATGGGATGTTCTAGCTTTCTTTTCTTCTGTGAGACACCAGTATTGATGTGATGCAACTGTATTGCTTTGATGTTTGAATGCAAATGTATGCGGTGATTGATGCTTTGATGAATGAAATGCTCCTGTTCTAACTTCTGTTTGTTTCTTTTTGCTTCTTCTATGAAATGCAAACATTAATATGATGCAATGCTCTGATGTTTGATGCAATGATTCTTGTTCTTTTTTTCTTTTATGGAAATGCTAATGTTAATATGATGCATATGCACTGCTTTAATGTTTGATGATTGAATGACAAAGGAATGCTTTGTGAAATGATGAATGACATGGAATGCTTTTGTCTTTTCTTTATTTTCTTTTTGCTTTCTTTGCTTTTTCTGTGAAATATCTGACGCAAAATGTAATGCTCTAGTGATGAATGACATGTAATGATTTTGTTCTTTTCTTTTTATGAAGTGCGAACATTAACATGATGCCAATGCAATGAAAATATTTCTGCTTTTTCTGTGCAACTGACGTGGAACGTTTTTTTCTTTTTGCTATGTGATGAATGCACAAAATGTGAAGATGCAAATGTAATGCTTTGATGCATATGCTATAATGCCTAGATGCATGAGGTAAACATTTTTGTGATGATGAGATGCGAGACTTTGAATGCAAGGACTTGAGATGATTATTGACCATTCTGTTGAAAAATTGAATTTGATTCAAACTCTGGTGTTCTCAAGGTTTTTATTTACAAACAACCTCACTTGTTTTCTCTTTCTTTCCATGATGACTGAATTTTAGATATCACGTAAACAACTTGTGTTCTCTCTTTTTGAAGCATTGTCTAGTAAGCATGCATAAGAGTGCAAATGTGAATGAATGAGTCAGTTAACTTGGAATTGGTTTAGGGCATGGACTTTTATGGCAAGTGAAGGAATGACCGACATGGCTATTGCCGAAGCTTGTGAGGGATCAAGAGATACAAGATTGCCCCAATTCAGGTCTTTGACGAGTGAATAACTTGCCCCTGTCTAGTGGTGACAACAACTAGGGGTGTAGAAGATGATGAATTGGGAACGCTTCGGCTCTTGGGATGAAAGCTGGAATGAAAGGGGTTTTGCTTCAACCCACAGAATTTGATGTTGCCCCAGTCATAACAAGGACAAAGCTGCCCCAATCAGAATGACAAGGTCTTGTTTAGGGTAGTGAGTTGGGAGATTGCCCCGGTGAGGTTTTTATGGGAATGAATGAGGTGAAGGAATGGGAATGCACTTGCCCCACTTTGGAATGACATTGACAACTGGAGTGACATGGGATGGGCATTGAACAGACTTTCCCAAGACTAGGGCGTGTGGGTGGTGAAGAGAATTCCCCAACTTTTGGGTCTGAGTGGTATTCTCAGTGCAAATCTTTGGTTCTCTACTGATGTCTTGACTTTTGGTGCGACAGAATCCTTACCTGGTGATCACTAAACCTTGTTTTAATGCATCTTGAATGTGTTTTGGAGTGCAAGTCCCTCTTTTTTATTTTGTCAGCTTTCTTTTTTCTGACTGTTCGTTTTTGTTTCCTCAGTTCTCTTTTTTTCTGAGGGTTCATTCTTTCTTGATCAGCTTTCTTTTTTCTGATCGTTTGTTTTTCTTTTGAGCAAACACATTGTACATAGATAAGCTTGTTCGTCCTAAGATTAGAATTTGAGTGAACAAAAGTAACCGGTCTTTGATCGGAATGGACTTTTCGGGATTGTGGTGTTTTGTGGAGGAAGGAGGGTTAGGCTTAATGAAGTGTTTGAGGCTAATGGGAGGATGAGTTTTGTTTGGCGTTGATTGACGGTTAATGGTCTATGAGGAAGATGGTTATTGGGCTTGTTTGGGCTCTGTTAAAGCAACTTCGTGTCTCATGGTAGAATGACTAAGGGGTTTGATGTTGAGGCCAAAGGAAGTGTTTGAAGGTTTATGGAATCAAGTGTTGGAATGATGAAGTGTTGGAAGGTTTATATAGACAAGGATCTCTTGTGTTTTGTGGTAACATGTACCAGCTCACCACTTACATTTCTTTTGTATTTTCTTTTGTTTTGGGATTTTCATTTTTGAATCCCCTTTTTTGATTTTTTTTTTTATTTTTTTATTTTTTTGACTCGGGTGAGCTGATAAAAAGTGATCCACTGTTTTTTATTTGGGGCGATCCTTGTCTAGGGTGATTTTTGGATTTTGGTTTTTCTTGGCTCAAGGTGGGTAGGAAAGGCACTTTCTGGGATTTTGGGGTTTTTGAGGAGTTGGCCAAACTTCATTTCAAATCCCGATTGCTTATTTCTATAAGACTTAACTTTAGAACAATAATTTATCTATCTTCATGTGTTTGCTCTTTTTTCCTTTTTTTGTGCCCTAATTTTTGCCTGGACCGCTCTTTGCGAGTTTTCAGTCCACCGGGCGCTCCTTTTTGCCTAGGCCGCCCTTTGCGGGTTTTCAACCTAGCGAGCTTGTTTTCTTGTTTATTATATTATTATTATTATTTTTTTTTTTTTTGAGAGACTTGCACTGAAGGAATATGATATTGATAAGGAAAATAGTGATCACAGAGTTGCCCCAGCATGGAGGACTTAAAGTCTTAGTGAGAATGAACCAAAAAGTCAAGTATGCACTGATGGGAGAGAATATGCTTTATGGGTGGACGGGGCGGGATTAGACTTGGATAAGGAATGAAGGAAATTGACTGACTCAAACAAGAGAAACTGCACCTGGCATGCACGCTCATTAGAAGAATGCTTCACAGAGAGTTAACATCAGTTAAAAAAAATTTGTTTTTTTTGATACACCATTTCAGTCTTTTGATGCAGTGCTTTTGAAAGAAATGCAAATGAGCTATTGATTTGAAAAACTGAGTGCCTTGGAACACCTTGAGTTTGCAACCAAGTAAGGATAAACTTTTTCAAAAAGGATGATTGTTTCGCAAGAACGTCTCGCTTCTCATCACAACTCTTATTTTATGCAATGAATGAATGAACAAATTATGATATGCAAGTATGATGCAAATGCGTGGAGAATGACCACTCGAAGAGTGTGGCTTATTCTAAATAATTTTGTTATTTTTAATGCAAGACAAAATATGGAATGCCAATGCGAATGATGCAAGAATGATGCCCCTTTTTTTCAAAATGATTTTTGATTTTGATTTTTTATTTTTTATTTTTTAGAGGCGAGACAAGGTACGAAATACCAATGCCCCCTTTTTCTTTTGAATGATGAAAGATGCAGGAATGATGCTTTTCTCTAAATGATGATTTGTTTTTAGAGGCAAGGCAAAGTATGAAATGCCAATGCCCCTTCCTTTTTTGAAAGATCCATGTATGGAGGAATGATGTATTTGAACCAAAGTGATGAGGTTAATGAAATGGTGCATGAATGCTACATTTTGAATAAATTTGATGATGATTTTTATTCATGATTATGAATGAGATGCTTTCTTGTTTTCATTTTTTTTTGTGCAATGAAATGCATGATACTCACAATGATTTTCTTTTTTTGTTTTTTTAGTTTTGGAACATGATTTTGAAAATTATTTGGAGATGCAAATGATTTATTGGAAAAAAGGGTTTTAGAAAAATGTGCTTGACGGGGTATGACCCGCTCCTACGTATCCCCATTGTAATGAGGAATCAAAGCTTACGTAGTTCTACTGTGTCTCTTTTTTTGAAATAATGCTTATGCATGAACGCCTCGTCTTGGATGAACCCGACGAGGATTTTTTGCATGATTATAAATGAAATGCTTATGCTATGCAGATGATAATTGTTTTTGTTTTATCTTTATGTGATGAAGGGGAATGCAAGATGAATGGTTTTTTTTTTTTTTTCAAAATCGGAATTTTATGCAATGCAAACGATGCAATGATGCAGTGATGCAATGATGCGATGATGCAATGATGCTTCTTTTTTGTGTTTTTGCAGAAAGAGGATATTTACAGGTGGTGATTTGAAAATTTTCACACTATATGCCACCTCATATAGGCGTTTATTGAAAAGGAAAAGCATGTCTTTTTTGATTTTCGAAAATTTTGAAGGAAAAATTGATTGAACTGAATGCAACAATGCAACACACAATTTGGAAAGCCCTTGTGACCTAAAAGGGGGTAGAACCTATGATCTAAGGTATTTTAGGGATAATCTTCTCATGTAGCTCGATTCACACCCTCACAAAGGTCATCAGAGCCACAGTCCCTCTCATGAAAATCCCCGTAAATGCAGCAAACTGCTAGGTACAAGGCATCATGAAAGAGCACAACTCTGATTGAAACTTTCGCAAGTAGCCAAACGGACAAAGGTCCTGATGGGCTCCCACTACTCGAATCCACTCATCCTATGGTATCCTAACAGACCTGGGTTATGGTCTTTTTCTCTAATCATGTAGCCTCAAGGTACAAGTGTGTGCGAAGGGCATTTCCTTAAAAACTACCTCACCTGCAAATGAAAATCCAGAACAGTCCAGACAATAGAAAGCAATAACATGTCGTCTACCCTAGGGTTCAATACCAATCAAATACAACTAATCTAGGGTGTCGACAACAATGCACTACTTACCTCAAGAAAGGGAGCAAAGAAGAAGGGGACATGACAAGAGGGGGGAAATATGCATGAGGGAACTAAGCATTTATGCAAAGAAGTAACTATCTATTATTTTAAGCAAAAGCAAACATAGAAGAAGAATGCATATGGATGCAACATGCTTATGAAAAAGAAGAAGAATAGAGGCAAAGCAAGATGTTCAAATTAATCACACAAACCACACACTTAATTAATTAGGCTTGACCCACTTTTGAAAGAAAATATTTTTTAGTCCCCAGTGGAGTCGCCAGCTGTTGCGCCCGAAAAAGTCCCCGAGGGAGAACCTTCCTCGTCCACAACTTTTCCTAAGACAATGAAGCCGCCACCAATATTTATTAAGGAAAATATTAGGAAAACCTTTTTTGGAAAGCGATTGGTCTTGCGAAACTAGAGAATAGGGTTCGGGGGTCGGTTACGCGCAAGGAAGGTGTTATCACCCCACACGTCCTCTCTACTGAGAGGGAACCTTTAATTAAATGTGTGGTTTCAGTGTATTGACTTGAAAATACTTAATTTTGCCTCTCTACTCCTTATTGAAAAATTCTTAATGAAAATCTTTATTTATTATGAAAAAGGGGGAAAGATGGGTTTTTTAGAAAAAAAACGCTTGACGGGACATGGCCCGCTCCTACGTATCTCCCGGTGCGATGGAGAACTCAAAGCTACGTAGTTCTTCTTTGTCTTTTTGAAAAGTTTTTGTTTTTTATCTTTTTTAGTGAGTTTTCGAAATAGGACGAGCATTTAGTGAATGATTAAACTAACCAATGTTATGGGTAATCACCGCTAAGTACTCTTGAAAATGAGAGTCACTACCGCCAGTCAGACGAACAAAGGTTCTGATTGACTATTAGTAGCAACCCGTTTTTTATTTGTCTTTTTGAAAGTGGTTTTCGAAAGAGATTGATTGGCACGAATGATCAAGCTAACAAAGGTTATGAGTGATCATCGCTTGTTGTTCTTTTGGGAAAAAGACATTGCTACCAATGGCTAGACGAACAAAGGTTCTGATTAGCCACTAGCGACAATGGGTTGAAAATGTTTTTAGAAAGGAAAAGGTTTTCGTCCTGAAAATAATCTTGGTTTGCAAAAGTGATGAAAATAACTCTTTTCTTTTTGTTATGCAAATGCTAAACTTTTTATGGTTGCGCTTGACGAGAATGTGACTCGCTCCTACGTATCCCAAATGGGAATCAAAGCGACGTAGTTCTAACGAGCCTTAAAAATGAAAATCTTTTTGATGAGGTTTTAGAAAATGAAAGCTTTCATGATGATCAAACTAACAAAGGTTATGATGGACCACCGCTAATAACTTGCTTTTGATTCTTTGATACCTAGACAAATGCTTTTTGAAATTGGACGCGTTCATGATAATCAAACCAACAAAGGTTGTGAGAGATTATCACTAGTAGCTTGCTTTATGCTTACGAAAATTCTTTTGAAATTGAGGCTTTCATGACAATCAAACCAACAAAGGTTGTGATGGATTGCCACTAGTAACCGTTTTTGTGCCAGGTCGTTTAGAAATGAAAACAATGAATGCAAGAAAGAATTGGTGGATTCAAGCATAACACAATCAGTGGAATCAAATCATTAAGCAACAATATTTGAATTCGCAAACAAAAATCAAGTCTAAACTACACATAGTAGATCACAACGCATAGATAGGCAAGGAGGGAACTTGAATTGGGCATCAAGCAAAAATACAAGAGTAGGCGAGATTGAACCTAAATGCACATCTAGTGGAAGATGCTAGGCGAGAACCATACTCAAATATTTCTACACAACGCAAGGGGAATCTAAATGCACATCTAGTGGAAGATGCAATGTAAGGAATGGACCTATCTAAGTATTGATGATATTCTATATGAGAGTAGACGATGACACTGTAAGCTCAAGCAAAAGAGTTGCCTCAATCATGATCATTGGCCAGCATAAGCAAGCAAATTATTTAGCGACCAAAGTATCAAAAAATGTTGAATCACTTTGGTCAATCCTCACACTTAAGATTAAGTGCGCAAGTATGAATCACATTGCCAATCATCATATAAACTAAAAGGGTTGAATCATCTGAGACCATCTTCACCACTCAGAACATGATGCACTAGGCATAAGTGGGAATCATGTGGTTCATCATCAACAATGACACTATAACTAAGTTAAATCACATAGGGCAATTTTGGCATGGATCGCAATGATTAAATATTAACAAATGAAAAGACTGAAATACCTCTGATGAAGACAGATATTACAACTCTGAAGAACGCAAACCCCGACTAACCCTTGCAGGAGATCAGCTCAGACGGACCAACGGCGCGAATAGAAAAAAATGAAGCGTAGAACTGGAAAATGAGATTTGCTAGAGTTGTCTTCTCAGATCTCGTGAAAATGTGTCTGAGAAGCAGAGAGGAGTTGTGAAATTGTGAAATCCGTGTGTGTTCCTCCTCCAAGAATGGAGAATGAGACTCCTATTTATAGGCTTAGGAAAACGTAGATCTGAAAAAATATTTAATGAAAGTGAAGAATCGATTGTGACATGAAGTTAAAAAGGTGAGGAATCGATTCTTTATTCTTTGGAAAATATGGGAATCGATTCTTTGTTCTTTGAAAACAAGTAAGAATCGATTTTCAGGACCTTTTGTATAGGTGAAAATCGATTCTTAGCTTAGTTAAAAATATGGAGAAATCGATTCATAGCCTATGAAATATCTTGACAATCGATTTTAAGGCTTTTGAAAAAAGGTAAGAATCGATTCATGGCTTTGGAATATGCATATGTATGAATCGATTTCATAGCCTATGAAAATGAGTATAAATCGATTTCATAGCCTATGAAAATAAGTATAAATCGATTTCATAGCCTATGAGAATAAGTATAAATCGATTTCATAGCCTATGAAAATAAGTATAAATCGATTTCATAGCCTATGAGAATAAGTATAAATCGATTTCATAGCCTATGAAACAAAATAGAAATTGATTCTTGCTTTCCACAAAATTGCTTTCAGGTTTTTGCCATGCATGCATAAAATATTTTCCAAAGCTTGCCATGCATGCATAACATATTTTCAAAAACCCTAATTTTGATGCATGATGCAAAAATTATTTTTATAGAACCTTTTGTGAGAAATGACCAAAATGCCCTTTTTGACCCTAAAAAACCCTAATTTCCCCAAAAAGTGCATTCTAACCCTAAAAATGATTTCAAAAACTTTGGAGCGGTTTCTAGGACCCAAAATGCATTTTTCGTGTGGAAAATTAGAGTGTTGACCTAAGCCGGACAAAATTGGGGTATGACAGTTTCTCCTCTCTCTCTCGTGGACCTTTCTTTCTTTTTATTCTCTCACACTCACACACATATATATATTTATTAATATATATAAGTGGTAGCGTGGTCCAATTACCATATTGATCTTAATCCCTTATTTCGATTCCAAAACTTCCTTGACCCATATTATCCGGTTAACGATCTAATGTCATCCAATAAATAATTTTAGCACTCAATAAATTTACCAGTCAAGTACTAAATTATTCCTATTGGGTTAACATCCAAATAATTCGCCTAATTATTTTGAGGATGTTACATTCTCCCCCAATTAAAAGAATTTTGTCCTCAAAATTAACACAACGTACCTCAAGAAAACAAATACGGATACTGAGTCCGCATATCGTCCTCCAACTCCCAAGTAGCTTCCTCGACGGAAAAACCATCCCAAACTACCTTGACAATGGGAATTGACTTCGTCCGTAGCGTCCTCTCGCCACGTTCCATGATGTAATTTGGATGAGGTTGGAAAGACAAGTCCGGTCGGAGGTCAATCGTTTCAAAATCTAACGGTTGACTTGGATCGGGAATGTACTTCCGCAACTGAGACACATGGAATACGTCATGCAGATTTGACAATGGCGGAGGTAAAGCAATACGGTATGCAAGAGGCCCAACTCGCTCGATAATTTGGAAGGGTCCAGTATATCGAGGACTGAGTTTCTTCACCCGTAATGCCCTACCTGTGCCAATTGTTGGTGGCATTCTCAAAAACACATGATCACCCGACTCAAACTCTAACGGCCTTCTCCTTTTGTCGGCATAACTCTTTTGCCTACTCTGAGCAGCTTTCATTCTTTCCCTGATCTGGCGGATCTTTTCAGTAGTGTCATGGATCACCTCGGGTCCTAACAATCGGTTCTCACCGACTTCCCACCAACACAATGGAGTTCTACATTTCCTACCGTACAAAGCTTCAAAAGGTGCCATTCCGATACTGGAATGATAACTGTTGTTGTAGGAGAATTCGACCAATGGAAGATGATCCTCCCATTTCTTCCCGTTATCAAGTACCGAAGCCCTAAGCATATCCTCTAATGTTTGGATAGTCCTCTCAGTCTGACCATCGGTCTGCGGATGATAAGCGGTACTAAGAAGTACTTTAGTTCCCAATGCTTCATTCAGAGCTTTCCAAAATCGAGAAGTGAATTTCGGATCTCGATCCGACACTATACTGGTAGGAACCCCATGTAACCTTACTATGTTCTTCAAATACACCTCAGCTAACTTGGATACTTTACTGCTAGAACGAACTGGAATAAAATGAGCTGATTTAGTTAACCGATCCACAACTACCCAAATGGAGTCGTTACCGGCTTGAGACCTTGGCAATGCCATTACGAAATCCATGGAAATGTCTTCCCATTTCCACACTGGCACATCTAGTGGCCGTAGCAGACCAGCAGGCTTCTGGTGTTCTATCTTAACTCTTTGGCAAGTTAAGCACTTTGATACAAATTCAGCAATCTCTAACTTCATTCCTTGCCACCAATACATCTGCTTTAAATCTCTATACATCTTGGTGGATCCAGGATGTACAGAAAATAAACTTCGGTGTGCTTCTTCTAGCACTTGCTTTTTAATATCTTCATTATCTGGCACACAGATCCTACCGTTGAAACAAATAACTCCATCACTATCTTCAGTAAAATCTGGCAACAATTTCTGTGATTGTAGCTTCACATCAATTTCCTGCGCTAAGCGAATAGAATCTCTTAATGAACTGGAGATCCTCATATGGCTCAACACTAACCGGTTCTTCCTTGATCTTGCATTCAAATTTAAGTCCCTAAAGGACTCCAACAATTTCATTTCGTGCATCATAAACTCTGCTATGTGAATGGATTTCCTACTTAGTGCATCAGCCACAACATTAGCCTTTCCCGGATGATACTTCAATTCGAAGTCATAATCCTTCAGAAATTCCACCCACCTTCTCTGCCTGTTATTCAACTCCTTTTGATCAAACAAATATTTCAAGCTTTTGTGATCACTAAAGACTTTGAAACAAGACCCATAAAGGTAATGTCTCAAAATCTTCAGTGCATACACAATAGCTGCCAACTCCAAATCATGAGTCGGATAATTCTCTTCATGAGTCTTCAACTGTCTGGAGGCATAAGCTACAACTTGTTGGTTCTGCATGGGAACACATCCCAAACCCTTCCCTGAAGCATCGCTGAAAATTTGAAAATTCAAAGACGGATCTTGAAGAATTAGGATTGGAGCAGAAGTCAACCTAACCTTCAACTCTTGAAAACATTCCTCACAATCGGTATCCCATATAAACGGTTGGGCCTTACGAGTTAACCGAGTAAGTGGGAGAACCAATTGTGAAAAACCTTGAATAAACCTCCTGTAATAACCAGCTAGACCCAAGAAACTTCTTATTTCAGTGACAGATGTTGGTCGTTCCCAGTTCAATACAGCTTCCACCTTACTGGGATCCACCGCAACTCCCGATTGGGAAATCACATGTCCCAAAAACTTTACTTCCGGCATCCAGAAGTCACACTTCGATGGCTTGGCATACAATTTCTTTTCTCGGAGTACGTTCAGAACAATGCGGAGATGTTGAACATGGTCCTCAATGGTCTTAGAGTACACCAAGATATCATCAATAAAAACTACTACAAACTGATCGAGATACGTGTGAAAGACTCGGTTCATGTAATCCATGAATACCGCTGGAGCATTAGTCAAACCAAAGGGCATTACTACGAACTCGTAATGTCCATACCTCGTACGGAAAGCTGTCTTCGGAATATCTAAGGCTCGTACCTTTATTTGATGATAGCCCGATCTCAGATCAATTTTTGAAAATACCACAGCACCTCGAAGTTGGTCAAGCAAATCGTCTATCCTTGGCAAGGGATATTTATTCTTGATCGTCACTTTGTTGAGTTGTCGATAATCTATGCACAATCTCATGCTACCATCCTTCTTTTTGACTAGCAACACTGGAGCACCCCATGGAGAAGCACTCGGTCGGATAAACCTTTTCGATATTAATTCTTCAAGTTGAGACTTCAGTTCCTTCAATTCTAAAGGAGACATCCTATAAGGAGCAATAGATATCGATCCTGTACCAGGAATCAATTCTATTGAGAATTCTACCTCTCGGTCAGGAGGTAAGGATGATACTTCTTCTGGAAAGACATCTAGGAATTCATTTACCACTTGCACGGATGACAAGTCTAAACCCGTTTCAGTAGATGCAGACAACATAATAAGAATAGCTTCCGCACCTTGGAATAATGACTGGCTTGCTTCGGTGTAAGAGATCGTTGCTTCAGAATCTGCCTGTGTCAATCCTACGGATTCGGAGGCGAAGCTAATGGTTCGATCGGCACAGTTGATTGTCACATGATTTTCAGCCATCCAATTCATACCCAAAACAATGTCCATACTTCTCATAGGCAAGCAGATAAATTTCACAACAAATTGTCTGTCCCCTATGACAAGTAGGCAATTTTCACACAATGATTGGGTCTGGACTCGACCATTGGCAGCAGTTAAAATAGTTATCGGTTCGGATAGCTCAGTCAATGCTAGTCCCAACCGATCCACACACGCTTGGGATATAAAACAGTGAGTTGCACCAGAATCATATAAAATATTGACTGAGGTATTAAAAAGAGATCCCGTACCCCTCAGAAGGTTATCAGAAGGAGTGATGGTTCGAGCATCCAATGTGTTGATTCGTCCTTGCCTCGGTGCATTCTGGGCTCCTTGAAAGCTCCTCCTCGATGGGCATTTATCAGCATAGTGGCCCTCTTCATTACAATGATAGCACCGATTAGATTTTTGCCAACAATCACCTGGGTGATATCTTCCGCATGTGCTACACTTGTGGGGCTTAGACGGTTCATGGGATTGTGCCTGCTTCCCTTTATAATTACTTCCCTTGAATGGCCTGGATGGAGTAGAAGATTCAGCAACCTTTTTCTTACCCTTCCAATAGTCTTTCTTTTCAACATACATTTTCCTCAGATCCTCCTCAGCAACATATGCTTGTTGCACTAAGGCAGGATAATTAACCAAAGTGTAAGAACTGAGTCCTTGGCTCACATCAGCTCGGAGACCTTCTTTGAACATTTGCATCTTCCACATATCATTTGGGGCATACCTCCCCAACTCATAGAACTGAGACAGTCTTTCAAATTTCGCAGCATATTCCCCAACTGACAAATCACCTTGCATAAGATTCACAAACTCTGCTTGTTTACTCAGCTTCTTCACCGAAGGGAAATATTGCTTCAGAAACAATTCCTTGAATTTGTCCCAAGTGAGGGGAGTTCCTTGGAGTTCCATCATTTGTCTTGCATTACACCACCAGGTGTGGGCATCTTCATCGAGCACATTTGCCGCACATATTACTTTCTCTTCTTCCCCGCATTGCAAGGTTTGAAAAATTTTCTCCATTGAATCAATCCAATAATAGGCAGTCATTGGATCCGGTCCACCCTTGTAAGTCGGGGGCTTCATCTTTTGAAATTGGAAATATGTCCGGTTAGGATCTTCTTGATGAGGTTGGAAATTGGGCTGTTGCAGACCCATTTGGTCATGCTGCATTTGCAACATATCCTGCATCATCTTTTGCTGATTCTCAATGACATTCTGCATCCACTCAAAGTTCGGATCAACAGGAGGAGGAACACCTCTACCTCTTCTGGCCATGATTCTGCGAAATATGCACAAAGTATTAAGTTGATCAATCTCAATGTCTAATAGCATACTAAGAAAATCACGACTGGAGAAAGCAGAGACCCTAAAAGCTAAGTCCGACTAGGTCGAACCGCTCTGATACCAACTGTAACACCCCGGTACATTTAACATGTAAAATACCCAAGTGAGCCAAAGTATAAACATCAGAGATAATAATTCCTGCTCAGACACTGAATACCACTATAAAATTTTGCTGAAATATAACATAATCGTCTTATACACAAATAAGACCATACGGTACTCAGACCATAAACTATCAGCAACTATGGTAGTCAGAGTCATACAAGAAAGCGGAATGAAAGATAAACATAACACTAATGCCATAGTGTAGTGATACATAGACAACAGAAGGGAAATAAACTTGAACATAAAGCTAAGTCATCATCCTTCACCCGGGGCCACCTACTCGTGCCTCTGAGGTTTCTTCTGTCCCTGTTTATCTGTAAAACAACAACATTTAAACAGTGAGATACAATCTCAGTGAGTTCTACCGAGACCCTTACTAGCACTCTCAGTCCTTTTAAAACATTTTTAAGATTTGACACAACACCGACCGCAATCCGCTTGCTAATCCCGGTGAACCATACAATAAGGCTTCGACCTAGTAAGACACCGGCTGCAATCCACTTGCGTCTCCCAATGAACTAGCATCCTAGGCCTTTCTACGTACCACCAGCCGCAATCCACTTGCATCTTCTGGTGAACGTAGTACAATAATTTTTGACACAACACCGGCCGCAATCCACTTGCATCTTCCGGCGAACCTCATAACCAATAGTGTTTCCTAATGGCACGGAGCCTAGGGTAAGGGTTCATGACTACCCCGCCTAGTATGTCAACATGGGTCGTCACCCAAACTCGATATAATATATATATCTACAGACACATGAACTCAGGGTTCATTACCTCAGACAATCAATTGAACATTTAGTTCATTTAAATTATACTTAACCACGTGGGACCCATAGTCTGTTTTGTTATCAATAAAACATATCCGCACACGTATACTATATTTCGGTTTTTCGAAACGATTTGAACATCAAAAGTATTTTATAAAACTCCTTTGAAACATACCCAAAATCATGGAATTATAAGCCTATTTTTATTATAGAAGGGTTAGGAAAGGATTGGGAAAGGATTGGAATCGAAACGGGGTCATTCCGGGCATTTTGAGATTTTCGGACAGAGAGATGCGCACGGATCGTGCCTCTCAGCGCACGGATCGTGCGTATCAGTATTTCCAGATGCTGGGTTTCAGGAGGGGACGCACGGATCGTGCCTGGGGGCGCACGGATCGTGCGTCCATGACAGCACCCCCAGAATGGTCTATTTCAGCAAAATTGGGTTTTCCGATCGATCCCGATACTCGTTCCGCTCAATTCCGATTCGTATTCCGATCGAAAACAGTTCACAACAACATCAAAACCAGTCCAAACCATATCAAACAATCAATCGAATCAATCAAAGTTTCAATTAACGCGAGGTTTATCAGAACGCGACGTATCTTCGATTTACGGTTTTCATTCCAAAATCTCTCGAAATCGATTAACGTGGAAATGTTTGAAATATAAAAACACCCTAAACGTGAGTAAAACTCACCCTCGAAGCGAGAGTCGGCGCCGAGACTTGAATTTGCCGAGACTTCTAAAATCACCAAAACGAGCCCAATCAACACCAATCCGCTTCCAACTTCGATTCGAGCTCCCAAACGCGTTCCACCGCTCTTGGCTTCGATCCTAACCATGAATCAATCATCAATTCCAGCTCACAACTTGAGATTTCAACAAATCAATTCCAAAAGCCCTAGAAATTCGTAGGCCATGAGAAGGGGAAAGAATTGAGGGGAATCTTACCAAGCTATAGGGTTTTGTAGAGGAAGATGAGGGGATGATGGTGATGAAATTTGAGAGGGTGTGCTTCACTTTTTCTTCTTCCTTTCTCTTCTTCTTTCTCTTCTTCTTTCTCTTCTTTTCTCTTCTTTTCTCTTCTTTTCTTCCTCTGTTTCTCCTCTCTCTCTTGTGGACCTTTCTTTCTTTTTATTCTCTCACACTCACACACATATATATATTTATTAATATATAAGTGGTAGCGTGGTCCAATTACCATATTGATCTTAATCCTTTATTTCGATTCCAAAACTTCCTTGACCCGTATTATCCGGTTAACGATCTAATGTCATCCAATAAATAATTTTAGCACTCAATAAATTTACCAGTCAAGTACTAAATTATTCCTATTGGGTTAACATCCAAATAATTCGCCTAATTATTTTGAGGATGTTACAGTCGTCATTGGAAGGAAGAGAAAACAAGTGAGCTTGTTTGTAAATAAAAACCTTGAGAACACCGGAGTTTGAATCAAATTCAATTTTTTCAACAGAATGGTCAATAATCGTCTCAATTCTTTGCATTCAAAGTCTTGCATCTCATCATCACAAAAATGTTTAAGTACCCCAATCATTCATATCTTATTTTTCGCCTCATGCATTTAGGCGTTCCATTTTGTTTATCATAGTGTCCCATTTGCATCGTGCCAACATCATCATTTCATGAAAGGCAATAAAAAAGAAGCAACGGATAAAAGCAAAAAAAATCTTCCATCTCATTCCATCAAGCATCAAAGCATTGCATCATAAAGAAAGAAAAAGCAAAAACACGTCATCCCATGTCATAACATTTGCATCCAAGCATTTCATTCACATCATATCCAGATTCGCATTTCATGCATTCATCGCATGTCATCCAAAATGCCTATGTTTCCCAATCAACCATTTCATATCATTACACTATGCATCATAACATTAGCATCCAAACATTTCATTTGCATTCGCATTTTATGCATTCATCGCATGTCATCCAAAATGCCTATGTTTCCCAATCAACCATTTCATATCATGCATCAAAGTATTGCATTTGCATCCTCACATAGCAAAAAGAGCAAATAAAAAAACAGATGATCAGAAAAGAAAGCTGATCAAGAAAAACCAAATCAAAAGGAAAACCTCAAGAATGTTCCACCACATTCATCATTACACCAAAATCATGAGCATTGCATGCATCCGCATAACAATGCCTTGCATAACATGCACACATACTCCATGCACCATTCCTTGCATCAACTAACATATGCAGGTACCTCAATCCAATACAGCAGCATCGGTCATTTCAAATCAACCAATCAACAGAATTTGTGAGCCCTCTGTGCTCCTCTTGAGCCCTCTGCGCTCATCCAGAGCCCTCTGTGCTCCTCCTGAGCCCTCTGTGCTCCTCCTGAGCCCTCTGTGCTCCTCCTGAGCCCTCTGCGCTCCTCCTGAGCCCTCTGCGCTCCCCCTGAGCCCTCTGTGCTCCTCCTGAGCCCTCTGCGCTCCTCCTGAGCCCTCTGCGCTCCTCCTGAGCCCTCTGCGCTCCTCCTGAGCCCTCTGCGCTCCTCCTGAGCCCTCTGCGCTCCTCCTGAGCCCTCCGCGCTCATCCTGAGCCCTCGGTGCTCCATCTTTACTGCTTTCTTTACCGCGTTCTTTACCGCTTTATTTCCTGCTCTTGCACGCCAAGTGTTAAACTCACAAATCGTTGTTTTTATATTAGCATGCCAAGTGGTGATTCAAAAAAATCTAATCTGTTTTTGCATGCATATTGCATTTTTCATCTGACATCAACAAAAACAAAAAATGAGAAAAGAAAAAATGGGAAAATTCGGGTTTTTACCTAAGGAGACAAAATCGGTATAATTCCTGAATTCTTTATCTCTATTTTGCCTCGGAATATGTTTCAGCCAATCCATATTCCTCGTTAAAATCCAGATAAAGAGGGGCAGCTGTCATACCCCAATTTTGCCCGGCTTAGGTCAAAACCCTAATTTTTGCCAATAAATAAATAAATTGAAGAATGAAGAGCATCATGCATTGGATTTTGGGTCCTAGAAGTCATTCCAAGGTCTTTAAAATCATTTTTAGGGTTGGAATGCACTTTTTAGGCGAATTAGGGTTTTAGGGTCAAAAAGGGCATTTTGGTCATTTTTCGCAAAAAGATGATTTTCTCGCCAAAAATGCACATCCACAAAAAGTACATTTTTATTCTATCAAGGATAATTTTTGTACAATTTTTAAGAAAGAAAACCCTAGTCAAAATAATTAAAAATGTATTTTTCCATTTTTAGTGCATAGAAAAATAAAAAAGGACCATTAAATATTCCTCAATTCTTAAGTGACAATTTTTATTGTCATGGGTGACTAGAGGGAATATTGTATGGTGCCCAAAAAAATATGTGACACATTTCCAATAGGTGCATTTTTATTCCCATGACCAAAATTCCAAAAAACAAAATGAGGAAGTGTCCTCAATAAGACAAAAGACCAAAAACAAGTTTTTTTTTTCCTCTCTCCTCCCCTCAATTTCGAAATCCTCCTTCCCTCTCTCCAATTTCTTCCACTCTTCCATTTTGTGATCATTATACCCTCTTTGGTAAATTACCTCACTCCCTTACACTAACCTATTCCTAAGAAAACACAAACTTCCCTCTTTGGTCACAATTCTTCCCTAAAATGCCCTTAACCCTACCTCACATAAAATATCTCTTCCAAAATAAGAAATTCTTTTTTTCTTTTCTTTTTCTTTTCTCTAACTTTCGCCCCCCACTTCCCATTCCCTTCACATTTGTGTTTCTTCAACACCCTCAATCCATGTGATGATGCATCTCCACCCTCTATTCAAAATCAAAGTTCAATCCTAGTACACCTCTCAAGAACAATGACCAAAGTGACCCCTTTGCTTGGTGCCCAAGTTCAATTATTTTATTTTCAGCTGAATATTAATTCCATTTTATTGTTTAATTACCATTTTGACCCTAGCTCTTCACCAATCCTATAAATACCCTTTCATTTTCCACACATCACAACTTTGGCTCATTCATTCTCTCACTTGAAATCAACACAATTCTCCTCCTCTCCTCCCTCTCTCATCAGGCCGTAGCCTTCCCTCACTCTCCTCTCCTCCATTTTTTTGTTTCCATCACCCAAACACCACCAAATCACCTCAAATCCACTCCTCCTTCATAGATCTTCCTCCTTTCACCATCCATTTCATATCCTCCTCATCAAGCACTTGGGTATTTGAGAATTTGCGTGGGGTTCTTGGACCATTTCTTGAAGACCCTAGTTGATTTGGTTACTTGTTCTTCATTTCTGTAACACCCCGTTAATTTCTATCTTGTAGAAATTACCGAAGCGCACTACTGGCATACATCAGAGTGACTTTCCTTTTAACATATTGAACACATACTAAACTTCGATGAATCACTCATCGAACGTGCTTAAAATAACTGAACTGATCATAAATAAAGTCGGTCCTTACACCCTCAACTAGTGTTCAATACTCAAAACCGAAAGTCTGCGGAAGCGATTTACAACTTGAAATACATAAGTCGTACAATCGAGTAGTCTTAAGATACTGAATACAAAATACAGAGATACAAGGGAAACTGAAATATAAGACATAAAGAAATAAAGATAGCTGCTGCTCCTCAAGCATCTTCATAGCCATGCCTCACGGTCTTCAACTTTCCCTGCTTAACTGAAAAACAACAACAATGGATTGGGTGAGACAACTTGTCTCAGTGAGTTCTATCGCGACCCCTTACTAATTCTCTCGGTTCAATTATGCTTGATTCATTATCTAAAACTCATAGTCCTCAAAGTTGACTATGTGGCTGAACTATGCTCAATCACTGAGCCTAACAATGAACTATGCTCAATCACTGAGCCTAACCATGATTCTTAGCGTGTCACCGGTCACTTGGCATAATAAGCTTCCGGTGAACCCGTCCCCACTAATCACTAGTGAGTCCCTGATGGGGCCTAGGTTCATAAGGGTCATGACTCCCTCTCCCCCAGCACACTAATCTGAAAAAGGGTCGTCACCCTGACAATGAACTGTGCTCAATCACTGAGCCTGAACAATGATACATATACAATATACAATAACAATGAACAATGAAAACTGCCCAATCACTGAGCCTAACCTGAAAGAATACTCAATCGCTGAGCATTATCATGACCTAATCTTATTCTGAACATTAGGTGATCTAGTTATTAACTTAACCTTATAATTTGGTGATCTCACATGGATTACTAATGATTCGCTAACTTAACTTAATAACCTTACTCAAAGAGTCAGTCCAACACATATATCAATCACAAGGTCATAACATGAAATCAATGGTCAATCACATGAGCATTCACTGCACCTGAACATAATCCGAACATAGCCAATCACATGTCACTAACATAACTTGGATTCAATCACAGTCAATTACCACTCAATTCAGGGCAATTCAGTTATAGTATCATTGGGGAAGGTGGAAGAAAGGATTGGAATGCATTTGGAACCGTTTGGGATGATTTATAACACTTTTCAAATTAGCCAACCCGAAAACCACGCACGGTCCGTGCTCCAGAGGCGCACGATCCGTGCGTGACTGAAAAATTTAATTCATTTTATACCGAACAGAGCGCACGACCCGTGCGCCCATACGCACGATCCGTGCGATGTCCAAAACCATTTCCAGGCTACCTGCGAACACACAGCACGATCCGTGCTCCCATAACGCACGATCCGTGCGTGTGTCTCAGTAACCCAGATACTTGCATTTTCTTAACGATATCATCCCAAACCGATTCCGATATATTTTCCGATCGATACTTCTACTTTACCAGCTCATAAAACACAGTCAAACAAGTCATCAATCAACACCCATTAATCAATAATCATGATATGCCAATTTATAAGTTTCAGTCCAACAATTCATCAATCTTATGATTCGAACGACATTTTCGCAAAACGGTTTCGCACCTGAATTTCACAAATTCGCGACTCAATTAAAGTAAAAAGGCTGAAAACAATCCTAGTGAGTATTAGAACTCACATGATGTTAATTAATTTTAATTAAACACATAACTTAGTTAATTGACAACCCCAAACAATTACTTTCAAGCAATTTAACAATTCACTCAACAATTATTCATGCCACTAATTAATAATTAAAATTTTAAAAAAATTAGGGGTATTACATTCTCCCGAACTTTTAAAATTTTGTCCTCAAAATTGGACCAATCAAAACAATCAACACACAATATACCTTTCTTCGAGACGACACCAACTTCGCCTTCCTGAGCGTCCATTGCAAAGACCTTTCCGCTTGCAGAGTTAGAATTCCCTTCTCGATTCTTCTTCTTCACTGGGCATTCGTTAGCATAATGCCCTTCGCCTTTGCAATAATAACACATCGTTGATCCCTGGCGACATTCTCCAGTGTGAGGCTTTCCACATTTCGGACACTTACCGGACCTTAGTAGTTCGGATGCTGTAGGTTGCTTCCCTTTGTTGTAGGTACTCCTCGGTTCATCACTTGGGGATGACAATTCCAAGGTTTTCCTCTTCTCTTTCCGATACGCTTTCCTTTCCTCATACATCTTGTTGAGATCTGCCTCTGCAACATAAGCTTGTTGCACCAATCCAGCATAACTGGTCATAGCATAAGAGCTAAGACCTTGGGCCACATCCGCACGAAGACCTGCCTTGTACATCTGCATCTTCCACTCATCATTAGGAGCATGCTTTGCCAATTGATAAAACTGCGACAGCCTTTCGAACTTGGCGGTGAATTCACCCACTGACATCTCTCCTTGTCTCAAGTTAACAAACTCGGCTTGCTTGCTTAACTTCATCACCGGAGGGAAGAAGTGACCAGAAAACATTTCTTTGAAGTTGGCCCAGGTAACCGGAGTTCCCTGATTCACCATTAGTTCATGAGCATTGGTCCACCAGGTTTGAGCATCTTCCTCGAGCATATGGGCGGCAAAGAGAACCTTCTCTTCTTCACTGCATTGAAGAGTCCTAAAAATCTTCTCCATCGAATCCAACCAGAAATGTGATACCATTACCTCAGGTTCTCCCTTAAAACTTTGGGGATTCATCTTCTGGAAACGAAAGTAAGCCCTATTCGGATCTTCCAGAGGAGGTTGTTGAACATTCGGTTGTTGCTGATTCATCATCTCATGATGCATCTGGGCCATTTGAGCCATCTGCTGCTGCTGCATTTGCATCATGTCATTCATCATCTTTTGTTGCGTCTCGATGACATTCTGCATCCATTCGGTATTTGGATCAACAGGGACGCTTCTCCTACTTCCACCAGCCATGATTCTGCGAAATATGCACAAAGTGTTTAGTTGATCAGGCTAAACGTCTAATAGCATACTAAGAGGAATCACACTTAGAGGACTTAAGAGACTCAAGATTCTAAGCCCGACTAGGTCGAACTGCTTTGATACCAATTGTAACACCCCGTTAATTTCTATCTTGTAGAAATTACCGAAGCGCACTACTGGCATACATCAGAGTGACTTTCCTTTTAACATATTGAACACATACTAAACTTCGATGAATCACTCATCGAACGTGCTTAAAATAACTGAACTGATCATAAATAAAGTCGGTCCTTACACCCTCAACTAGTGTTCAATACTCAAAACCGAAAGTCTGCGGAAGCGATTTACAACTTGAAATACATAAGTCGTACAATCGAGTAGTCTTAAGATACTGAATACAAAATACAGAGATACAAGGGAAACTGAAATATAAGACATAAAGAAATAAAGATAGCTGCTGCTCCTCAAGCATCTTCATAGCCATGCCTCACGGTCTTCAACTTTCCCTGCTTAACTGAAAAACAACAACAATGGATTGGGTGAGACAACTTGTCTCAGTGAGTTCTATCGCGACCCCTTACTAATTCTCTCGGTTCAATTATGCTTGATTCATTATCTAAAACTCATAGTCCTCAAAGTTGACTATGTGGCTGAACTATGCTCAATCACTGAGCCTAACAATGAACTATGCTCAATCACTGAGCCTAACCATGATTCTTAGCGTGTCACCGGTCACTTGGCATAATAAGCTTCCGGTGAACCCGTCCCCACTAATCACTAGTGAGTCCCTGATGGGGCCTAGGTTCATAAGGGTCATGACTCCCTCTCCCCCAGCACACTAATCTGAAAAAGGGTCGTCACCCTGACAATGAACTGTGCTCAATCACTGAGCCTGAACAATGATACATATACAATATACAATAACAATGAACAATGAAAACTGCCCAATCACTGAGCCTAACCTGAAAGAATACTCAATCGCTGAGCATTATCATGACCTAATCTTATTCTGAACATTAGGTGATCTAGTTATTAACTTAACCTTATAATTTGGTGATCTCACATGGATTACTAATGATTCGCTAACTTAACTTAATAACCTTACTCAAAGAGTCAGTCCAACACATATATCAATCACAAGGTCATAACATGAAATCAATGGTCAATCACATGAGCATTCACTGCACCTGAACATAATCCGAACATAGCCAATCACATGTCACTAACATAACTTGGATTCAATCACAGTCAATTACCACTCAATTCAGGGCAATTCAGTTATAGTATCATTGGGGAAGGTGGAAGAAAGGATTGGAATGCATTTGGAACCGTTTGGGATGATTTATAACACTTTTCAAATTAGCCAACCCGAAAACCACGCACGGTCCGTGCTCCAGAGGCGCACGATCCGTGCGTGACTGAAAAATTTAATTCATTTTATACCGAACAGAGCGCACGACCCGTGCGCCCATACGCACGATCCGTGCGATGTCCAAAACCATTTCCAGGCTACCTGCGAACACACAGCACGATCCGTGCTCCCATAACGCACGATCCGTGCGTGTGTCTCAGTAACCCAGATACTTGCATTTTCTTAACGATATCATCCCAAACCGATTCCGATATATTTTCCGATCGATACTTCTACTTTACCAGCTCATAAAACACAGTCAAACAAGTCATCAATCAACACCCATTAATCAATAATCATGATATGCCAATTTATAAGTTTCAGTCCAACAATTCATCAATCTTATGATTCGAACGACATTTTCGCAAAACGGTTTCGCACCTGAATTTCACAAATTCGCGACTCAATTAAAGTAAAAAGGCTGAAAACAATCCTAGTGAGTATTAGAACTCACATGATGTTAATTAATTTTAATTAAACACATAACTTAGTTAATTGACAACCCCAAACAATTACTTTCAAGCAATTTAACAATTCACTCAACAATTATTCATGCCACTAATTAATAATTAAAATTTTAAAAAAATTAGGGGTATTACAATTTCCTACTTCTATTAGCTTGGATCCAAGGTAAATCCCTAAAACTCTTGCATCATCTCTCACATTTTTACATTAAAACCCATTTTTCTTTTCATCACATTTTTGCATCTTCATCTTTAAAATGTAGTTGTTGTTGTTGTTGTTGTTGTTGGGGTGAGAGTTGGCATCTCACCCTTGAATAAATTGTGCTTTTGTGATTTTCATCTTGTTCCTTGCATTTAGTGAAAGTAAATGATGTTTTAAGCCTTATATACGTTTCGCACCCCTTGGTCTTGACATGATTTTATTGTTCCTCTTGGTTTGTTGATGTTTAATACTTATTATTAGCATTTGATTTTGTTGTTAAATGTCTATTTTCACCATTTTTACTTGCAAGTGTTTGTTATGTTGATGATCTAGCAACTTGATCCTCACTTGTGCTTAGAGCACTATGATTTAAGTGAGGGGATTGCTAGGTGTGATTCAACCCTAAGTGATGAGGATTACTACAAGTGACTCAACTTGCTTTTAATTTTCAATGAATAAATGCAAGTTTATGCTTATGTCGAATTGAGAATGCTGATTTTTGGGGCTTGTAAATGTAATGTTTTGGGTTATTAATTCGTTCAATTGGTTGATGATTGGTGAGATGCATCAACATGTGTTTTCTAGCACCATTTTAAAATGTTGAGGATCATTTGAAAGTGATTCAACTTTTATCTATGCTTTAATGTTAATTTGGTAAAGTGACTAGACACTTATGCATTGAGCATTGTTAACAAGTGTCAAGGATTACCAAATACTTTTAACTTGTGCCTAATGCCTAAAATCCGAACCAAGCTTTTGCAATGTTTCCTTAAGTGCCTTTCTTGGCAACTTATTTGGTTGTTTTTGATCTCATATATTCATGCCATTAATTGTTGATAACTCAATGTTATTCTTGTGTACAATTGTTGTAAATGGAAATGCTTATGCTTGTGCTCCCATTATTGATTATTTTGCTTGCAAATTGGTAAGTATTGCATTTTGGTTTTGACTTGAAAGTTGATTGAAGATTCTACTTTCTTTTCTTTTGTGGCCAAAGCCACTCTCGAATTCTCTTCCTCTCCCCTCTAATCAATCCTTTTTCAAATGATATTCCAAAATCCAATGCTTCGCTAATTGTCTTCACAAATTAATCAATTTCTTTTTAGATCAATAATCAACCTTTTGAAAACTCATAAGGAGGCAAGTCGGACGTACGGCCGATGTTGTCTAGCGTCCTAAGATCGGAGTTGTACAACTCAAACATCTTGGGATACTTATGAGAATTAAAACAGATAATTAACAACTTCAACCCTTTTCAAAAATGAGTGAGGAACCGATTCAGATGTACGTTCGACATTGGTTAGAGTCCTAGGATTAGCGAGTTGTACAGCTCGTGCGAGCCTAAGATACTTGCTCGAACAAAAACTACCAATCTCACAGCAAATCTTTTTTTCAAGTAACTCAAATCACTTTTCGATAAGTAGGGGGCACGTCGCCTGTACGGGCGGGGATGTCTATGTTTTAGGGTTAGTGGACTGTACAGTTCAGACCCGAGAAACCCTGCAATAAAAGACACCAACACACCCAAAGTTTCTCGACCCAGGAGAACTACGTAGCTTTGATTTCCTCATTGCATCTGAGGATACGTAGGAGCGGGCCACGTCCCGTCAAGCACCCTTTTCAAAAAAAAGATACCAAAAAAATCTTTCTTTTCCCCGTCTTCTTTCCAAACGCTTTTCTCAAATAAAAAAGAAAAACGGAAAGAAGTAGAACAATCGTTTCAAATCAAACCTTGCCGAAACCATACATCAAATTAATGGTTCCCTTTCGGTAGAAAGGAGGTGTGGGGTGCTAATACCTTCCCCATCCCTAACCGACCCCCGAACCTACATCTCCTGTTTTCGAAAAGACCACCCGCCTTGTATAAAAAGACGTTTTTTCAATGTTTTCGTCTCAAAACTAAAGTATTGGTGGCGGCTTCAAAAAATTTTCCACGTTGTACATTGAGAAGTCCCAACCGGATTTTTCGGGGTGCAACAATGAATCATCTCACTCATAAGCAATTCACATATAATTTAGTAGTTTCTGTTCTTGTATTTTATTTTATACTTTTAGTAGTAGTTAGTTGGCAAGAAGGTAAGGAAGGAACTGACGACTTCTTCCTTCACTTCTTCATCAAGTTAGTTAGGTGCAACTGCACGAGGAAGTCAGTGCTTCTACAATGCTGGGCAAATTTATGCAAGAGTACTTCAATCAGTGTAATCTCTACCCTATTGATATCTCTTGTACTTTCCATTATATCAAGATGTTTTATTTCATCTATTTTTGCCTTGCAATCCATATTATGAGCTAAACCTCTTTGGTTGAGATGTTCTAACTTTATAATAAGCTTTTAAGTAAGTTATTGTGTTTCCAAAGTGGTGTATGCATGTTTGGTTCTTGTGTTATACTACATCCATCTTATTTTAAAGTTGATCACTTAAAATGAGTAGAGTTATATTCACAGACATGGTTTATAACTAGAAATCAAGAACTAATAAGGGTGTGTGTTTTAATGAAGGCTTTGTTAACTTGTTTAATAAAGAGAACTTTGTTAAAACCATGTTAAGTCCTAGGCATAGGTTAACATATTCCTTAGGGAAATGTAGTGGGTACTTAAAAGGCAGGAGTATACTTATTTAGCAACTTAGACAAGAATTGTAAGAAGGCAAGAAAGGAATTGACAACTTCTCTCTTTACACCAAGACAAGGTTTTAAGAGCTTGTAACGAAACTCTGAAGAAAGTAGCTAAAAGGCACATACTGGTGCAACTGCACTCAAGTGCATCTGCACCACAGAAAACACAATACTCTTGAAAGTGATTTATTTAGTGAAGACATCTCAACTATCATTCTCAACTGATTTCCTCCATATTTTTCTGCACATTTACATTCTGTTTTCCTTAAACATTAAATACCCAAAATTGTGAGTAGTGTAGCTGCACTAATTTATATGCTTTCTAAACATACAAAAGTTTAACCAATCCCTGTGGGTTCGACCTTTCTCATCACTATATTACTTGTTTGTGACTGTGTATACTTGCACATATTTTCACACACCAAGTTTTTGGTGCCGTTGCCGGGGATTGCCATTAATTTTTGTTGTTTTGATTTATAAATTAGTGTTTTAATACTCTGGTAGTTTTTTTTGTGCAGAAACAGGTGCAGATGCACTAGCTTATGCCCAGAGATAAACCACCAGAATTTGAATTTGATCCAGAGATTGAGTGAAGGTTCAGGAGTTTTCTAAGACTTCAAAAGCAATGGAATCAAGATTGCAGAAACATGTCTCATCACAGTGAAGGACAGAGCTCAAGATCAGCCTCAGTTAGAGGAGGACCTGGTTCCATATCATGATACAGGAGCAGAACACAGAAATCAATTCATCAACATGGGCCCAATAGGTA